>JAJMLF010000011.1:0-313384 GCA_030569555.1 Yamadazyma oceani | reverse complement strand
TTTAAGTAAGAGATTCAGATATAATAAAATTGAATTTGTGATATTTATTAAGTACTGCTTGCGATATTATTTAATTTACAATCGGCATTTTCTTCCTTATGGGATGTGATATTTACTGCCTAGAGGTTGCGTAATCTATCTGAGTGTAATGCGACATCCGTTTAAAGAGGGTGCGTTATTCATCCTGAAAACACTGTAACGCCGAAAGGATTTAGAAGTTTCCCTGTACAAGTAAACATGGCACAGCCATTTGGAAGGCTTTTGGCAGTCTTAAAGCCTATGCATAATGCCAGGGTATGCTGTCTGATTCATCTCGGGCTGTATCCGACAGTGAGGAAGCAAATGACTCACCCATTCCGAGCACATCAGCCACTTAAGAGCGATCTTGGGGTGGACACTCCCCCGCTTACCCTGGTTGCGAGCACCGCTCTTGACAGATGTATCCTATAGAACACCACTTGCAAAAACTATAAATACGGCTGGGATGTGCCACCAAAAGGATTTTTACAATAACTGTATCAATTAAATCTTAAAGAATTACAATGTCGAATAGTGTTAGTAAAGTTGCTGAAAAGGTAAAGGCTTTTGCTCAAAAGCACAAGAATCCTACCTCACCTATTGATGAAAGGACGTCTGTATATCAACGTACGCCTATGCCATATGAGAAGAAAGGGTTTACACCAGTTATGGAAGAGCGAATGAAAGGGTTGTAGGGAGTAGCAAAGTGTTGTGAATTAGCGAAATGTTGTGAATTAGCTGAATGGTAAATGGTAAATGATAGCTAGGGATAGCTAAGGATTAGCTGAATGATATTTAATGGTTTTAAGTAATAGTATTAGTGAAGTGTTAGCTAGGAGTGGTACATGTGATTGTACCTGCGAGTGCAATGATGTTTTGGTTATATTCATTCTTTACACCCGTTATATAGTTAATAAACAGGCTAACTCAATTGCATTGATCAGAAGCATTAACCTTCTGTTATTACTCTGATTCACCAGCTCCTGTTTGAAGTGTCTTAATGTTACTCCTAGTTGGGTCAGTGTGTCAGTAGCTCCTAGTTGTGTGAGTAGCTCTACATACAGAGATTGCTAGTAACTGCCTTCTCTTCTCTGCACGGATCTCTGCACCATTCTATTCCTAACAGGAATCCCTTATCCCGGGCTCCTGAACAGTTAATGTTGCTCTAGTGGACCTCTACCCGCCATTCATACCCCCGAATCATCACCAATGGGGATTCCCAGTCCGGATCCATCAACAAAAACCCCAAACCAAAACCCACAATACACCCACCCCAGAGCAAAAGTACAACGTTGTAGAGCTTTCCTCGACAGGTACAGGGCCTAGAACATCTAAGGCAGAGCGGAATGCGACCAAACAAGTAATAATCGGCTGTGTCAAGACCATCTCGGTTACGCTCCCCACATGTAGGTCAAAAATATTGCAACTTTCTTCATAGCAATTGCACCTGATAGTTACTTGACACAACATTAACTATGGACCTTGGGGAAACCATCGGACCACAACAACTCGAATACATACCAATTGGTTTGATATCAGGCGTGTGATATCCGGTTCCAACCAACATGACCCCCATAAACGGCTGGATCATAATGTTTCGGGCTCGGGCCTAAGCGGTGCTGGACTTAAAAGGGAGCAAATGTGAGTCATAAATCGGACCGCAAAGGGGTATAGATCTGTCATTACGTACAGGTAGATTCATTTAGAAAGCATTGACATACGGTCTATAAATAGAGAGGGTTATGCCATCGTATTTTCAATTTACAACAATAACTACTAACTATCATGTCTATTATTGCTAAGTTGCAACAAAAAACTTTCAAGATCCTAGATTGGTTGAAACACGGGTCCTCCTCAAATCGATACGAACTGGCGCGGGTGGGCAAAGATCCATTGCTGAAACCATCTGCTCCCATGCAGCAGACAGCTGGTGGCCCTGGTATGAACAGCAAAGGGGGATTGCTATGAGTATGTTAAAGGTAACGATTATGATTTATGATTTATGACATGGTAATGCAAGGTAAAATAAAATAAAAAGTTAAAACTAATATAAAAAAAACATATAAAAGTAAAAAAAAAAACATTAATTAAGATCATTATGATCAGGTAACTACATAATTTTATGTGCTTGGTAGGTATCCCACCGTGAAAGCATCACCAAATATTCGCATTGGTACGCCATTTTATAAGTACTCATATAGTTAATAAATACTCGTATGCTCACATGGTGCGTCTCTCCAATGGTTGCAAATGAGAAACAAGATAAAATACCAGGAAATTCAATTCTTTTTGAAGATTTGACAAGTGAAAAATTAAGCTTCAGTTGGGCCCATAGTTAAAGAAGGCACCCAACCACCTGAAATTGCTCTCAATTCCACCGGTGTGTCATCCGACCGTGTTTTGTACTGGCCATGTTTGGCCCTAATTTGCAAGGAAGAGGGAAGTGTACAGGGCTCGCAATGCCCGCTCAAACCTCCAAATTCTTGCCAGAGGAGTTTCTATATGAAATTCACAAGGCCTAGACCCTTGAAGAGCATTCTTTGTAACATTGACAGTGTATTTCCGTGTGTTCTAAAGAACCGCTAAACTATATGAGAGAAAAGGATTTGCTTGTCTGCTAATGCCTACCATGAGGTCACTAGAGAGTGAAGGTTTACTCCTTTCATATAAGTATGTTTCTTATTGCTACTTAGGGGTGACAGTCTACCACTACCTAGCCAGTCTCTCCTGGTCCGTAACAGGGCCAACATCGTTTCCCTGTTAATAGATCAGTGCAGCCGGATGCTGCAATATCTCAATCGAGCGATTTGCGACACATGAATGGCCTTCGCACGACCCAGCTTTGTATAACTAAAACGGTTTGGTCACAAGACACTGCGTATGCACCTCGCCCGTTTAGGAAAAATTCCCTACACATTTAGAAGACGGGTCTTCGAGGAATCGACCTTCTAAAGATCTTACAGATATCTAGTGCTCATGGGGTTAAGGGATAAACTTGCAGGCAAATTGTTCAAGAATAGCAGTGGGAGCAACCACAGTACCAATACCGGTGACGTGTTAGCTACCAAAGCTCACAAAGACGATGGGTTACCATCCCTCCAAATCCGGATTTATTCTCATAATGTTCGATTAGATACCACCAACTTGATGACTGGAGAGAAACCTTGGACTCAGAGAAGAGAAGGAATTTTTGCTAATATCTTTTACACATGTCATAAGTACCCTACCTTGGTAGGATTGCAGGAAGTTAAGCATAATCAATTGCATGATATTTTATATGGATTAGGCAGTGACTGGACCTATTTTGGGGTTGGAAGGGATGATGGTAAGACTGGTGGAGAATTTGCTCCTGTATTATATAGAAAGAGTGAATGGGAGTTGGGAGCTTCCGAGACTTACTGGTTAAGTGATTCTCCCTATGTTCCTAGTGTTGGTTGGGATGCTAAACATCCTAGAATTGTAACAGTGGTAACCATAAAGCATAAATCTCTGGGTAAAATAGTCAATTTCTTGAATACCCACTATGACCATGTAGGGCACCAGGCTAGAATTAGAGCTTCTAAATTAATAGTGGAGATCATGAAACAATTAGAGGGGGTTAGTGTCCTATGCGGAGACTTTAATAGTGAAAGACATGAGGAAGCTTATAAGACTTTAAGTTATTGTGGATTACTTGATTCGGCTGAATCTTGCCAGGAGAAATCTGGGTTTGAATTCACTGACACTGGGTTCGATAAGGATAGAGGTGAAAAGTCAATTGATTTTATATGGTGTCCTAAAAATGTTCCTATACTTCGTCATGAAGTATTATCCAACGAGTACAAGGGGTTGTTATGCAGTGATCATCGTCCTGTTACTGCTGTTATACAGGTGTAGTCATTTTAAAGTCTCTTTTTTTATTTTAATCATTTTATGACAATACTATATATAGATAATTAATTTAACAGTATTCTATAAAATTTTGTAATTATTCATCATCTTTTAAATCTTCGCCACTTAAAGTGAATGGTTCTGGTAATGGGGCTTCAGTTACATTAAGTTGTCTTACGGTCTTGATGATTTCGGCCTTTTCTTCCGGTTTATTATCTTCCAATACTATTATTCCGCTTATACCTCTCATTCTTCTTACTGGTGTGAATCTTTGATCTTTCATGAATGACACATAGTTGGCTTGTGTTGGTAATACTCTGGACAAATTCTGGATTTTGTATGGGGTCTTGCTATAACGTACTGAATCTTCCTTTTTGTCGTCGGTGGATTCTTCTTTTGTTGATTCCTCTTTTTGAGCTTCATCTTTAGATTCTTGTTCTTTCTTTTGTTCTTCCTTATCTACATCCATATCGTCACCTTCATCACCTTCCTTTTTGGTTTGGTTCTTTTTAGCCCTAGCTTTAGCTTTAGCAGTGGTGGAAAGTACAGCAGTGGTAAATTTATCGGGTTGCTTTTCCTTAGAGTCTTCGATCTTTGGTGGATATTGGAAGAATTTAGGTTTAGTGTGACAGTTGATTTCAAACTGTGGAATCTTTAAATCAGATCCTCTAACACCAATGATAGCAGTGGGAGTAAATGATAATGACAAAAAGTGAGCAAATGGGAACCAATACCATGATTGAAGGAAAACAGTTAATCCAACAACAGATTTCATGTTTAGAGTATTAGTTTGATAATTTTCCAAATTCATGGTCACATTTCTACCACCCGCATCAATAATACCTTGAGCAACCGTAGCACCAAACTTAGCTAATGCATCTTCATGTTTATTTTTAATAGTATCAGCAAATTGTTTATTGTAGTCTTTAACTTTTGGATAACTATGCTCATTTTGTTGAATTAAAACCATGGCTGTGGCCATCAAGGCTCCTTGTCTAACAAAATCAACTGGATCTTTAGTCAAAGGTTCTAAAACTTCCATAGCCGATGGTAACGCCCTACCGGCACATGAAATACCTAATGCCATGGCAGTACCATATCTTACATGAGGATTATGAGATTGTGATAATAATTCAACAATCTGAGGAGCTGCAGTATAGTCTCTGATTAAAACAAAACCTAAACACATAACTGAAGCCCTTCTAACATCATCGGAAGGATCTGAAACGGCGTAATGTAATAATTGTTTAATAGCTTTGTTATCACCAGTTCCAGCGTAAGCTAAAGCAATGGTGAAAACACCCCCATATCTCAAGATTGCATTTTCTTTGGACATTAATTCGTCAATGTATTTATCAGCTTGATATTCTTTACCAAAATTAAGTAAGGCAATACCTATTGCTAGTCCACGAATAATATTCTCGTGTTGAGTTTCTTCGGCATAGGTAAGCATATCATTAGCGGCATTTTCATTACCAGAACCTAACATGATTAAACCCATAGCTAATCCAGCAGCTTGACCTGAAATAGCTGAGTCAGAATATAATACCACTTTCAATGCTTCGTAAAGAGCTTCATTATTAGTGGCCATACCAGCTACCCCACAACCAAGAGAAGCTCCATGTAACATAACATCAGTGTCATTATTACCAGCAGAATTCCCATGCTCATCAAGGAATTGTTTTAAATAATCAATTGTTTCTCTTCCATGACCAGCGAAAATTAACCCAAGAGCAAAAAGAGAACCACCTTTAGTATGGGCAGCCCCAGATGATCCTGGTAAATATGGTTTCAAGATATTTCTTCCTTGAGATAAATTACCTTTATGGATAACCCCTAAAGCAGCAGTGGCAGAAAATTTAGACCAATTAGTAGCCTTACCTAACCATTCCAAGTTCTTTCTAAAAAAAGAATCATCTGTGGTTCCAGCATGAGTGAAAGCATTAGCAAAAGTAACGGCTGAATGAAAGATAGAACTCCTACCTTCCAATAAATTTTTAGATTTATTTAATATGGAAATATCAGTATTATTATTCTTGTAAAGAAAAGTAATATCCAAGTCACAAGTTGGAACTCCACTTAAAATGTTTAATAATTTGGCTTGAACTGGCTCGGTTGGTCCAAAGGATTCATCTTTCTTCAAGTCATTAATAACATTATCCAACAATTCTTGAGAAGCAGAACTAACCAAATCAAAAGCTCCTTGGTAAGCAATAAGGTATTTATCTTGATTTATTAATTCTTTAAATAATTTAATAGCAATATCAGATTGATTCAATTGAACAATAATCTTAAAAACAGTAAAAAAATCTTGATAAGATTTTAAACTCAACAATAAATCAATTAAAGTGTTCAATACCTCAGTTCTAAAACTAACATTGTTGATGACACTATTAGAACATATCAATACATAATTGATGAAATTTAAAGCAGCTTCAGGATTCTTAGATCCTTGATCCTTCAAGATTTGTTCTACGATATCCAATCTAAAAGATTCAAGAGAAATCCCTAAAGCTAACTTAAGATCATTGGCTTTAATACACTTCATCAACATTTTCTCAAAAATGCCGGTCAATCTAGCATCAATCTTGACAGAATCATCTGAGGAAGAATATTTCTTTTGACTTAAACTAGTGTATAAATTAATACATTGAGATACAATGGTCTCCATATATTGACTTTGTTCATCAACATCAAACTCATCTCCAGCAGCCAATGAATACTTAACGGAGGTCTCAAAATCCCCTAAGTTATAATAAACCTTAGAAATAATTAAAGCTGCTAATGATCTCTTTTCAAATGATTCATCTTCATACAAGTCTTCTAACTCGGTAATATTGTTGGCAATTTCAGCCCACAATTGATCAACCACTTCATTCAACGAGGTTAATGCATAACTCTTCAATTGGTTATCGGATTCATTCAATAATGCCAAATATGGTGCTGCTGATACCAATGCCATGATGACTGTCAACTATTAAATAACCAGATCAAACAACAAACCAAACGGTGAAATCAAACTTCTTTTTACACTGACTAACACCTACTAATGTGTTGACTTAGCTGATGGTGTTCAGGAGTTATGAGAACAAATTGTGTTGTATTTGACTATGTAGGTCTAATTGTTCACAGGTTAACTTGATTAGAGCTTGCCACCAAACGTTGAGAAAACGAGAGAGGCAAACGTTACACAAAAAAATTCGCGGAAGGCAAGTTGGGACGACCAGGTAGGGCGAGCTGGTGGGTTGAGTGGTGCGACTACTGGGGGACGCCGGTGTGACTACGGGGAGAGCGGTGCGACTACGGGTACCATGGCGGGGGGCCATGGCGGGGCCACAGCTCTGGGTGCTTTATAGTGTACTTAATATACTTTTATTAACTATAAAATTGGATGGCAGCCATTCTAATACAATAAACGGGTTGCAATCTTATATGGAGTTTGTTCCAATTGTTCATACAATGATTTAATATCATTCATATCAACATCAGAAATATCAGCCATCAAATAAGCAACATCTCCAGTTGAATCAGAAAATTGTTTCTCAATATTATAAATAGATAAAATATTATTAACAGTTTTCAAAACCCCTGGAACGTTTTGATGGATATATAAAACTCTGACGGAATTTTGTTGATCTAAATCTAATCCTCTTAATGAAACCTCTGGGAAATTTACAGCTCCAATAGAGTTACCTTCATTAATATATTTAGTCAAAGAAGTACCAACTTCAACTCCAATAGCTGATTGAGCTTCTTCAGTAGATCCACCAATATGTGGAGTTAAAATAACATTTCTTAAGGAACATAATTCACTAGCCCATTCATTTAAGGAATTGTTAAATAATCCTTCCCCATTTTTAGCTGGTTCATGAGGATATACATCTAATGCTGCCCCAGCAATCTTTCCAACTTTCATGGCTTGAACTAAAGCAGGGATATCTACAACAGTACCTCTTGAAGCATTAATAACATAAGCACCATCCTTCATGGCTGAAAATTGTGGGGCACTTAACAAGTTTTTAGTTTCTTGAGTGGCAGGAACATGACAAGTAATAAAATCCGATTGAGATAATAATTCATCTAATGATGAAACTTGCTTAGAATTACCTAAAGCCATAATCATTACCACATCATAATATATCACATTCATCCCCATGGCTTCAGCCAATACTGATAATTGAGATCCAATATGTCCATATCCAATGATTCCTAAAGTCTTACCTCTAACTTCCCAACATTTAGCACTAACTTTATTCCAAGTTCCCGTATGTAATTCAATCGATCTATCACCTAATTGTCTAGCTAAGGTAATAATCTCAGCAATAACTAATTCAGCCACTGATCTAGAATTAGAAAATGGTGAATTAAATACTGAAATCCCCGATTTAGCAGCAAATTCTAAGTTAACTTGATTAGTTCCAATACAGAAACATCCAATCACTACCAAATTTTTGGCATGTTTTAAGATATTTTCTGTCAATTTGGTCTTTGATCTAATCCCAATAGCATGTACATCTTTAATTTTTTCAATCAATTCTTCTTCTGGTAATGATGTCTTGTAGAATTCAACTTGATATCCTTGACCTTTAAAGATATCAATAGCGGTTTGGTTAACATTTTCCAATAATAAAATCTTGATGTCTCCAGTAGAGAAAGGCTTCAAAGCTTTGGTGGCTTTTGGAGTATTAGGAATGTAGCTGTTTAAATATGATTGAGTTGGTGATGTGGAAACTGCATTAGTTGGTGACCCTGATAAATTCATGGCCCGTTGAAAGTTTTGAGCAATATTCTTTGGACTTGCCATGGTGATTCTGTATCTGTTATCTATTCCTGATGTTTCTATATATCTATGGAATATCTATATCTCAAAAATGTGGGATATAATAACGGTATATATACGAAGTATGATGTGAAAAATTATGATTCATTTTCTGCAAGAGTCAAGTAATATTAAAATTTTTTTGTGAGCAATCACATCACGTGAGAATCGGTGATTGTCCGAACCACCGTATTCACAGCCAAGGCCAGATCATGGTTCCTTAAACCATTGTTAAGTGAACCTTTCTCTAATTACCCAACAATAACTGGTACATCACTCTTTACAATATTATCAGCAAATTCGTTCTTTTCACCGCCTCCACCTTTATATTTAACCACAACTTGTAAGCAATAAAGTCTACCTACTAAACAACTTTGGAAACTTGGTATCAAATTAATATTATGTTTGTTTACTGGTTCAAGCGGGATCTCTACTTGTTTAGTCCACCTCATGTTGGACTTTTGTTGAATTCCCTGCCATTCTTCATTAATGATTTCTGGATGGCTATGAGGAGTTATTTGTTTGAAGTAATCATTAATGGTATCTCTCTTGATCCCCAAAGTTTTCATGGATTTTAAATAAAGGTATGAATTTTTAGAAATGAAGGTCTTGTTAGCCTTTAAGAATTGAATGTAATTAGCTGCTTGATCCTTTATTCTCTGAAGATTGGACCGGGTGACTTCTACGTCTTCATTAGCATTGGAATCATGGTTTAGTGAATCATAGAAGAAATCATACTCAAATCCACATGGTAATGGATAATCTGCTCTGAACGACCATGCAACTATATTACAGTCAATACTTTCTATGGTGGGTGGTTTGGTCCCGTTCTCTAAAGAATCGAATTGTAATACAATCTTAATAGACTTTTGAACATCTTCATCAATCCTATGGTACAACTCATTTATATGGTTATTGGTTATACTATTGACCGGGATTAAGTCATTGGTTTCATGATCATAATCCTCACTTTTATTATATTTCATCATTAATTTGGGGGCACAGTATGATATGGGTTGACTAGGGACTCTTACAAATACTTTCAGTCGACCAATTTTAACTAAAGACGAAAGAATCTTCTTCTTCTTTTTCCCGAAAACATCAACAGCAGTTCTGCTTCCGATCATTCTTTGCTCGTGATAGTAGCTATCATCATTGATTGTTTGAAATGATTCAGGGTTAAAATTCTGTTCCTTGGCAATCAATGACTCTGATTGATGGTTGGTATTATTATAGTTGTCGACTATCAAATTCTTATGCTTGATATCCTCATCACTAAATTCATCCTTGACCAACCTAGCATCAATCTCTTCTTCCACCATTGTATTTAAAACGTTGAAATTTCTCCAGGTTGATGACAACATGTAGTTGGCAAATAACTTTCCGTCAATACCAATACTCCCGTAAGTTTCTTTCCCAAACAAAAATTCTTCATTATAGTACGAGATTAAATCTTTAAGGTCAGGAACAAACCGTAAGAAATATTGAGTACTCTTGGAGATAACATAATCTTTTTCATTATTAGCATCATTAATATCATCATGACTAAGAGGATCTGCTTGAGATGCATTCAATTTGTCAATGAATTTTGCTTCGATGGAATAACTAATGCCTAGATCATCAAAACTATAGTCTCTTGTCAACAAGGGGGTTCCTCTATTACCTAAAAACCCATAACCCAATGCCTTATTCAACTCCATTGTATCAGCTCGTCCATTAAATGAAGTTCTATCTATTCCCATGGATGGAGGTGGTAAAATATGAGGTAAAAGACCAGAAGAACAGGTATTATCTAATAGTTTATTAGGAAACTTGAAGGTAAAGAACTTTTTATACTTTGTATGGGGCTGTAATATTCTTTCATTGGGTAACCCCAAAATACAGTCATCTGACTTATCTTTAGTAAAGGCTTCATATTCAATACCAGCACTATTCGGAACATCCGTATATCCATAAGAAGCATTTAAATCATACATCTTCAAGAACTTCTTCATCAAAATCTTGGAGAACTTATTGATTTCCAAATCGTTAATATTCTTCTTCCTTTCTGCTGCCTTTATGGTCCCTTCCAAACTAACGGTAAAAAGACCAAAACTTGTAGGTTTATCACTCGTGTTAGTTATAACTACATATCCGCTGACCACATCACCATTGGAATACTCCTTTAACCTTGTTTCCAATTCATTCTCGGAGTTTGGAACAGGAACCCTCTTTGTCACATAGATCTGGATATCAAGAGGGGAGGTATTCAATCTTTGTAATTTATCTATGTTATCCAAAACCGTATGCCCATAGGTATCATGTGCATTAGAGATGTTGTCACTATTGTGATATGCTCTATTACTAGTTTGTAAGCCGTCACTAGCTTCATCTTCTCCAAACCCATAATTCTCTTCTTCATCATATTGCAATTCGTTATTGGAGTTGTCTTCATTAGTATGATTTGAACTCTGCGGACTCAAAACGCCATCAATGTGGTGATTAGGAGAGTTTCTACCTGAGCTGCGGTAGCCACTGTAACTACTAGTAGGGGATAAATCTGGTGGAGTAGGAGACGAATTTTGAGTATCTCCGTACTGAGGAGGAAGCACCAGAAGATTTTCAGAAAACTGTTCATCATCTCTTTTCAAAATGGACTGAAACATTTGAAATGATGGTAACACATCAAAGTATTCTGTATGAGCAGAAGAAGAAACTGCAGAAAGGGATGTAATCCCTGAATTATCTAAATTATCAATATATTTCTGTTGTTCTGGTGCTGGTGTATAGGGAACGTTTTTCTTCTTCTTGGGGGTAGTGGCTTGTTTTTCATTCTTCATCGTGGCCGAAGTAGATATTCCCCTTAAAAGACTGGAGCTGCTTTGTCTGTGGATCGGTGGAGGTGATATGGAAGACATACTGGAATCCACTGAATTGGCATACGAAGGAGGTTTGTTCTCGGAGTCATTATTGGACATGGTGATAGCACTGGTTCTACTGGACAGGCTTCCTTGGTTATCTACTCTATCTACGGCCTTGTTGCTCCCGTGATGGGACTTTCCAATATGAAATGGCATGTCTATGACCCTTATGAAAAAAGTGGCTACCAGATTTTTTGGGCTCTTCGCTCGGTTAAGGACGGCAGTTGTAGCGGGCGCAAGTATGACTGTTCTCGCACCGGGGTGGTGCCAACGGTGGTGCTAACCGGGGGCCGTACGTCCTAAGGCACAAGCATAACTATTCTACACTGGTGGGCTACGTGTGTTTTATATTATACATTATACACTCATCTCATTACTCTCATCACCACTCCCTATACCTGTTAGTAACAAATCCATACCCCAAGTCTTCTTCTCTCAGGAACCACGGCCGGTCAAGGCCTAATATTTTCATCAACGTTTGGCGATTACAAGTCCCCAAACACAGTAGACCGTCGTGAAAATGTGGTAGATCATCATGACAAGTGAAGAACCAAAATCTGTAATACATACGTGTTAAAACATGAGGGCCAAAAACTCCATAAAGTTTCGGTATCCAAAATATAATATACTTACTATTATCAGACTCGGAAAACTTGTCTTCTTGAAACATCAGACATATGCTTGTCTATTTATTTTCATAACATCATCTTGTAATACTAAGTATGTTATATTTTTTATAACAAAAGTTTTAGACTAAGACATTAGTTAGTACAAATATATCTCAATGATATTTCCTTGCAGTCTATTTCAGTTTTGCATGAATGGTAGTAAATAAGTTTTTCGTCAACGGATTACCCGATTCCGACTCGTCATCTTAGGGTACATCATTTAATTAGCAAGGAGGAAATAAACAGTTACATACGTCTTTGACCCCCAATGAGGTCTTATACCATCAGTTATCTTCAACCTGCAAATGGTTAGTACGTTGGCTCAAATCCCCAACTTTTGTTGGTTAAATCTTACAACTGCTGTTGTCTACACTATACATAAAATCAGTAACGGTAGGTTTCTGAGGCCTACCATAAATGCATTGTCACTCATAAAGGTATCAGTGCCCAGTGCAATAATTCCTCATATAGTCTTGTATAGTCTATAATAATAATCATAGAACATACCCATAGTTCACATGAACATATGTTTCCCCTGCTTCCCTTAAATATATGTTAGTACTATTTTCCCCCCAATGTTGTCGACATTAATTATATTTTTAATCAGTGTGTATGCAAAACGTTCTCAATCAGAGAGATTCAGTAGGTAATTCCAGCTTTGTTTGTTGTTTTCATCAGCTTAAAAAATCAATAATGTCCTAAAGAGCAGCTATTTTATCAATAAAATACATACAATTTCTAAATAACTAAAGTTAGTTACAAAATTCGTCCATACGATTTCTTCGTCTTCAACATGAAAAATTTTCAGAAAGCCATGCATAATAATTTTGTGATCATGTGATAGTCATATACTCTAGTTTGAATGATTATTTGGATCATCATTAGATATAGTCACCCGAAGACTAAAGACTGTTACAAGTACATACAAATTTGTTGCATTAGTGGTTGATATATGAAAAATTTTTTTACTGAGAGAAAGTTTTTTTTTTATGTGAGGCATTGAGCCGGGTAACTATCATACATTAATATTTACAATTATATAGATGAAATCATTATGACTGTTTACCAATACCTGTGCCATCATTTGCCGAAGAAGGTTGGGCATGGGGTGGGACTGGTGGCATCATCATTGGTGGAACTGGTGGCATCATAGGAAATGGTGGGGGCATCCCTGGCATAAATCCAAATGGTGGCATTCCTGCAAACATATTAGGAGCCCCAGGTGGTAATCCAAGATTTTGTCGTTTTTTATTTTCTTCATCATCATCTTCATGAGATCTTTTCATAGCATTATTCATAGCAGTAGTAGGATCCTCTAATCCTAATTCTTCTGATTTAGTTTCTATATATTGTTTCAAGTCGGTTTCCACTTGTTTATTGGGTTGTAATGAGTCGATGAAAATATCACTTGTATCACAATTAGGACAATGGAAATCGTTATCGATCAAGATTTGTTCCAATTCACTTTGGTTAAAATTATAATTCTTTAATTTCTTTAACCGAGATTTATCCTGACAACATGGTGTCATGACAATTGGTGGTTGAATAATCTTTTTAGTTGGTTGAGCCAAAGGATCTAAAAATTCCATTTTGTCATCCTTCTCCATACATTCAATGATTTTATCATCAAATTCTTGTTTGGCTTTAATAGCAGCATTCTGTTGTTTCTGTTGATAATTCAACCAGGTCTTATTATCAGCCATGGCAATAACATATTCTCCGGTATCTGTGATCATATATTTATTTCCTTGGTTATCTATCAAATCCCCTTCTTCATTGGAGGTGAATTGTCTATCATCAGCCGTTTCTTTAGTAATGGTCTTTAAATATGACCTGGGAATACCAGTAGTTCTCTTTAATTTCTTTCCTTCAAAGTTAGGATCAGTGTTGGTAGGACAATTCTTAATCCAATGGTCTCGTCCTCCACATCTATAACACATATACCCAGGAGGTGGTGCATCTTCTGGGTTGGTGGCCCCTGCTGTTGGTTTATTATATATCACTTTATGCTGGGCTAATTCATCCTGAGTCTGGGCCCATACATTGGATTGGTTCTCAAACATCATCTTTATCCGGTCTTCTTCTGAAACATTCTCATTGGCTTGGAGTTGTGGTGGTTGTTCCAAACTATTAGCCCCACCACCTGCAGTTGCTGATTTATTTATAGCTTTCCGATTGATTCTGGGTCTCCCAGTAATATATCTTGAGGCATTCCCAAACTTTCCTGCTCGTGGAGCTGCTGGTACCCTTCTGGCAAACACAAAAGATGACCGAGGTATCACATCCTGGTCCTGGTCGTATTCAACGTCTGGCAGCTCCAGATGATACAATTTCAAGTCGAAATCATGGCCCTCTCCCAATTGATTTTGGATGATAATTTCATGTTTCAAGTCAAAAACATTGATCCCTGTCCCATCAAAGTGGATAGTCGACTGGTTCTTCTGGTGGAAGAACTTATAAAAGATCGTAGACGACATGTACTGACACTAGAAACACACTATAAATGGGTTCCAACAGACACTTTTTTTTGTTGATGGTGCGCATTTTTCTGTCAACGAAAAAGTTGATATTTAAATATCACCAGGCCAGGACTTATGAAAAAGTACAGCTGTACGAGTGTAACGGGGTATAAGGAGATCTATGGGACCAGGACTGTTAGACTTCCTTTGAAGTACCCTAATGTCCAAAATCTGGCTCCTGCAAATGATTCCTTCAATCAACAGCTTTCCAATACTGGTGAAATGATTGATTTCAATCATCTTAAGACCTTTGTGGATTTTGTGAGTGTCGACGTCACAAACGATTTTCGGTCAATATATTTAACCCCGTTTGTCCTTGAAAGTGACCTTGGGTTGCCACTCCAGAAGATTTGTGTCCAATTACCCAATAAATTGGTGTCCAATAAGTGTTATTCGGTGACCATAGATGCAAATGTTGATGCTGGAAAAGAGTTAAACTTGATTCTTGACTTTATTGATGATAGGTATTTAGTCACTACTTTGAAAGTAAGCTTAGAAGATTTCATTGTGGGTCAGGGTAATAAATTTCCTTTGGATACCTTCAATCAATGGGGTAATATCACTGTTCCTTATTCTTTTGAATTGAGATCAAGTCCACTTTACCTCAAATTCCTTGACATTAATAACTGTATTGTATCATTGAAGGATGGAGGATTATTGCATTTCTCGAGGCCCGAGCCATTGGCGGAGTTTGATACTTTTAATTTTAATGAACAAGCCAAGATATCCTTTAATATCTTTGGAGGGATTTTTAATACTTCCAAAGGTCCCAGTGATGTGGCCAATAATTGTGTGGTGGACTTCTTACATGTGGGTGATATATTAGTTACCCTAACTGTTAATAAAGTGTTGAAATTTTGGGACTTACCTTCACATAATTTGCTTAAGGCTGTGGAGATATCTGATTCTAACAGTTATTTAACCACAATTCCCAGCAAATATTTGTACAAATTGAACATAGGATCTAAAACACATGTAATTTTCCACAATACTAATGTTTTTGAGGTTGATCAAGGAGCTGAATTCAAAGTTTTTGAAATGGACAATTTCCAAGACATTACCATTAATTCTTTCACCATTGAGTTACCCAAATTTGGTGATGACTACAGAAATAAGATCTGGTTCATTCAAGATTTCCAAATGCAATTGGTAAGTGACACTAGTGCCAAGCTTTACATATTATGGAAGTCTAATATATCTAGTATATTAATCAATTATGTTGTCGATCTTCTGAATTTTTCAGCCATACAAATAGAAGAATCTGAACTTGAGTCCGATGACGATTGTTTACAGGACTTTCAACAAGAATATTATCGAAATCAAATTTTAAATTCTGGTGTTTATGATAGGCTAACTTTGCAAACTGCTGTTAATGTCTTAAGAGAGCGGTTAGGATTACCACATACATCTGACAAACATGAGTTACCTATAGAAGAGACTATTACAGCCTTAAAAAATCAACAAGGTCAAAGGTTAGAGTCTGAAATAAGTGATCATCCACAAGATCCTTGGTTCATTTTGAACTCGCTATGTGATGAATATAAAAAGTTAAGCAAGGAATGTTTAAATCTTTGCATATCGAAATCTAGTATTTTGTCATTACAAACTAATGGTATTGGATTTTATAGACAAATCAGTGAATTTGAAAAGTTTCAAAATGATGCTAAGGATCCATTGAATAATTTCTTACGTCAAATTGATATAAAGCTTTCCAATAAGACAATCAATAAAGTTTTCCGATATATTATATCTTTGGATTCAATTGAACCATCTAATTTGGTGCACATTTCTGAATCTATTTTGGGTTCTAAGCTTGCTGAAGATGTTATGCAAATTAGTGAAGTGTTGAATAGTTATCCAAATGTATTGGACAAGATTAACAATGTGGTCAACGGAGGCTCAGTGGAATCTACCGGATATGAAAATCAGCTAAGTGACATCAATAAGTCCTTCATAATAATGTCTTTCAAAGATATGATGAAAAACCATAAGAAGTTATTACTCCAATTAGTAATTTTGTTTTCTAAATTTGAGGAAGAATCCACTCTATTACAGGTCAGTAATAATATTTTGGAGAAATTCAAAGCCTTCAACATGCTTGCAATGCTTTTTGGGAACTGCTACAAGTCCTCCATTATTTGGGATCAATTGATGATTAAAGGTGACCTTAATAACAAGTACAATTATCTCCTTAAAAGAGTTAAAGACGATGACTATGTGGTTAATATTATCGTTACATTAGCTCGCCAGGGAAAAGCTCAATTTGTCCTTGATGAATTTATCAGTAAGGTTGACACTAATGACACTGGGAACCAATTTTTAAAAGGATTGATATTGTTGATGAACAAAGATGTGAAGGGTATTAGTCTTTTAAGTTATCTGAATTTTCAAGACTTTATCAAAAAATTCGATTCTAACAAGTTTACCAAGGATGTCAATCAGTTTTTAACAACAAGCAAGAATGACTCCAATGAGAGTAATTATTATCATAATCTTTCAGAATTTATATTAAATGGGGTGGCTAATAATAAACCTGAATTTATGCAAGCTTCCATCGATCTTGAATTAAAGGCTGTTTCTTTGGCCAAAGATGTCCAAGCTACCGAAATGTACTATGAAAACATTTTCCAAAACTCCATCAAGCTTTTTGATATTGAAATTATCTTACAGTCATTACAAAACTTACAAACGAGTGCACGATTTAGAACCTACTTGAAGTTTTTTATTACCAAGTTGATTGAGCATGATTCTATCAATAAGCTTTTTACTAAGGATGAAGAATTTTTACAAAAGAATTTTAAAATAATTGATTTAATTTTGGTCGAATTGGCTAGCAATGAATCGATTCTTAACTCCATCAAATTCTATGAAATCTTATATAGTTGGAGAATCAACAACCAACTAATTCGCCAAGCGGTTGAATCATTATATTGGTTCATTTCTAGATTTGAAACAGAAATAGCTCTGACAATGGATGAGTCGTCAGTGGTGTCCAAATCGGACTTGAAGATGATTTATTTGAAAATCCTTGAGTTTTATCTTGTCATATTAAATTGTCTTAAAAGTTTCAATAATGAATCAGATAAGTGGTTGATTAAACAGATTTCTGATAATAATCAATTAGTGACACTTCAAGAGTTGAACGTGGAGTATTTGAATTATTTAAAACGTTTGAATAACCTATAGATGCAAATTTATATAGCACTTATACCATACATATACCACACTTAAATAAAAGTGGTATAACAGTTGTATAACCCTTATATATACATTAGATCCTACATAGTGGGTCTTATACCTTGATATTGTATTACCCCATGTTCATAGTATTACCAGCTCCTTTCGGATTATCATCCTTCCAATCATCCCACTCTCTTTGATCCCTTTCAGCTTCTTCATCTTCATTATCCTCCTCATCACTGCCCGGTTCTGGTGCTTCTGGCTGTAACATTTTCCCATTGGCTAACTCATAATCAAGGTACTCTTCCACAGTCATAGATGGCAATACCTGGCCAGTACCAAAGACTTTATTCTTTAATTCCTGTCTGGTCAATGTGAAAGGCTGAAGAACTCTACCCTTGTTAATGAGGTTATTAATGGGCTGGTTTTGCGGTAAAGTCTCCAATTTTGTAGTAAACCGGTCTGCTGGATTTGCCAGGGCCTGTCGTTCAGACTCTGGCTCTGATTCAATCCTTGGAATATCATTTTTAGGCCTATTGCTAAGAACAATCAATTCCATTTCGAGCAATTGAAGTTGATTTAAAGTCTTGATAATGAAAAGATTTATCTGGTCAGTGTATAGGTTACGTTTAGCTTCTTCATCGTCATCATCGTCATCATCAGTAATAGCATTCCCATTAGCTTTTTTATCTTTGGAAGCAATATGTGAGAGACCATCTTGCAACTCTTTTTCGTATTTATGTTGGGCAATCTTCTCTTCACGATTCAAATTATACCCATTGAATTGTTTTATTTGCAAAGGATTCAACAACTCCAACTCTACTAGCCTATTAAGATATTGGGTGAAGTGATCCTTTGACTTATTCAAGTTATCAGCTTTGAAATCTATGCTGGTTTCAAGCTTGTCATTGCTCATAAAATTAAGGTACAACTCTCCAAGGTAGTAGTCAATACTCAAAAACGGAAGATAATTGATATTAATTTCCTCTAAAAATTCATTTTCACTGAATAAATCCAATTCGGTGATGATTTTGCTGATTAGCTTGAATTCCTGGATTAGTTTGAAGGTATCTAATTGGTACTCTTTAGAATTCTTAGGGTGGGGATTGCCTTCAAGATCGTGAAACCTTTGGATGAGCAGATGGAATCTCTGTCCTACTGTCTTGTTGTCATCTTGACCACTCATGACAGTGTGATACAATAATATTCCTAGTAGCAGATGGCCAAGGTTCTAAGCATTTTTCAGATCAGCCCACAATGATCCATCTGGCGCGGGGCAGACTCCAAACTTGGTACCAGCCGGGCCCATCTTAGTGAAATCCCTGGCACCGCTCGCCCCATTGCGGTGCCAATGTCACCTTCCTCCGCGCCTTCATCTACCATTCATTCATGCTCGCAAAACTTACACCTGCAACTACTTCAAGGGGAAGATAACTAACACATCATGAGTGCACCAGGGTACTACGAGTTATACAGAAGAGCTGCTATTGGTACCACCTTAACCGATGCATTGGATCAGTTAATTTCAGACCAAAAAATCCAACCCCAGTTGGCCATGACTACTTTAACTAACTTTGATAGAATCATATCCGAATTATTAAAACCTGAACAGAACATGGCAAAGTCCAAGTTGACTTTCAAAGGGGACTTAAGTACCTACAGATTCTGTGATGACGTGTGGACTTTCATCATCAAGAATGTTATGGTAAAACTTAATGATGCTAGTAATACCGAATTGAATGATGAGATTAGTGTAGATAAGTTTAAGATTGTAGCATGTAATTCAAGGAAGGCCGGTGACCAGTAAGTGTTAATTGTATGATAGAAAATAAATAAATATAAATATATGAATGGTATCAGTTTATGGCTGTTTGCAATACTATTGAAGTGAAAGAATAATTTGTATTCGTTTATAAACTCTAAATAATCTATAATATCCTAATTTTCATCAGGATTGAAGAAACTAACAACGGCATACTTACCAGTAGAATACCATAATTTACCATCGGATTCGATTAATTTTTCATTGACACCTTCAGGTAATCCAACTACCACATCAGCTTTACAAGTTCTTAAAGACAAAATAGGTAATTTAGCAGAGGCTAAATCTTGAATAGCAGTGGAAAATGGGGTGGTTTTATCCCACCACATATCACCAGTTAATTTTCTATAATTCAAATCACCTTTAAAGATCATTAAATTGGTATCTTTAAATTGAGCATAAGCATCTTCGAATTTTGGTAAATCCCAGAATTTATTGGATAAAGTCCAAAATTTATTGGTGACAGTAGTAATCTTTCCTTCTTTAATATAATCCTTAATAGATTTAGTGAATTGATCAATTAAAGGATTATTAAATTTATCCAATTGAGAAAATAATTCTTCAAAATCTTTAATCAAGACATCACTCACAAACCAAGGGATTTTCTTACAATGGAAATTAACTTGACTACATAATTTAGCCTCTAAAAGGAAAATAGCAAATACCAAATCACTAAATAATTCAAACCCGGAATTATCCAAAATGATATCAACAGGACCAGAAGGTTTACTCAATAAATGATTAAAAATTTTAGTAGTATCATTAACCAAAATATTCTTTTCATTTTCTTTTCTAATTTTTTCACCTTGAACCGATTTAATATCTTCTAAAGTAACATCACCAGCCAATAATGATAAATCAGTAGCATTACCCCATAAAGAAATATCTAAAAATTCTTTAAAACAAAGTAATTTAGCTTCATTATCTAAATTATAATCAAAAGTAGATAATTTCTTTGATAATTCAACAATTCCTACTTCAGAAGATACTAAAGTAGAATTTTTTAAATTATTAAATACATCATAATTAGGAATTCCAGCCCTAATAAAAATTAAATTAATCACCTGATATAAGTGACATTCCAAGTATAACCAAGGACCATTTTTCCAACTTAAATTAGATGGTTCACTAGGAAAATTATCATTGAAATGTTTAACATCAGGATTGATAGCAATATCATCATCACTAAACTTGGTCACTGGCTTATCATTAACAATATCTTGCTTAACAGCCTCAAATTTAGGAATCAAATCTTCATGGCCATCAGTTTTTAAATCTTTAATACAATCATCAATGATCTTTGGCCATCTAACTTGAGCAGTAGAATAAGCAAAAGATTCAGGATCACTAGTTAATGAAGGTTTTGGTAAAGACATAATTGGTTGATTTGCTGCCCAACCTCAGGAAATCTATGCCATTATATATGATAGGAATGCACTCCGGTAGTGTAAAACCCCCAAAACGTCGAATCAATCTAGTCCGATGACGTCAGTTTTAAGTAATGGCCAGTACTCGGCGAACGTTGTTTACGAGCAAAAGGGGAAGCAGTATTACATGTGAGGGGCTGGGATAAAGGGTAGAGAAGAGCTAGAGCATCTCCTGTAAGTGCTAAAGTGCTGAAGCTGAAGTGCAAGCAGAAGTGCTGAAGTGCTAAAGTGCTGTGAGTTGAGTCTGTGATAACGTGCACCAGATGGTGGGGGACAGTTGCGGTTGCGGCAGCACATGGGCCCAGGGGGCCGTGGCAGCGGCGCCAGGGGGTGCGGCCCCGGTCCCCCGAGCGCCCGTTCTCACCTTAAGAAAACATATATTCAAACACTAATAAAACATAATACTACAAAAATACTGTTAAGCTTAACTATTTTTTTTAGCATATTCAGCTTTTTCTTTTTCATATCTCTTTTTGTCATCATCAGCTTTCTTTTCATATGGGGATTTATCATCAGAAGATAATTCCTTCCATTTTTCCCCTAATAATTTCCCAACTTGACCGAAGGAAATACCAGGGTTTTCAGCTCTAACAATATCTCTGTTTTCATTAGCAAAAAACATATATGCACTCAAGGATCTCTTTGGTGCATCTGGATCCTTCTTTCTTCTAGCAGTTTTCTTTCTTTCAGCCATTTTTGATTTTCTAAATAAAAAAAATAGTTAGTATTAACTTTTTTTCAGAGCAATAATTTCCAGGTATTTATATGATATCAGTTGTTTATATTTTGTTTGTTTATCTTGAGTAGGCGTTTTTGTGTCACTGTGCCCGGTGGTGCGCCAGAAAATAAAAAAACACCTGGCAGTTCGCACCACCGCCAGTTCGCACCACCACCGGCACACCCCACCACCCCAGCGTCCCTGGTGGTGGGAGCAACCCGCCCCACGCCCGTTTGCACGAGTATGGTCAAAATATGAAATTCCTCCTTTTTTTCATGGTCAAATGAGATTCCCACTTTTTCCAAAATTTGCCCCTTGTCCATTCTTAACCTCTCCCTCTCCCATTATATGAACCTATCTCTATATATCATTACCGTGGCCCTCTACCACTTGGTAACTCTCATTGAGACCGAAAAAAAAAAATTCCAAACTTTTCGCAGTTGCAACCATTTCCTGATAGTTATCAGTGATACTATGAGAAGGAAATGGACTGGTTAAACAATTGCCATGGTCAGGTTTTAGGGAGTCAGGAACCGGTCAATAGAAGGCAGACAGCCACTACAAGTAGCACACCAACCATTGAGAGGATCCGGAACTCCTGTGACTACCTAGAATAAAATTCCTCGCCCTCATAGTGGGACGACAGCACCACTAATAAAATATACATACTAATTTTACTATGGTAATAAAAAACCCTTAGTGAGAAAATGTAGTAGTAACGGCCCCTATAAATACTCTCACTATATGATAGTTAGTGATGATATTTACTGTGTGACACATATTACAAGCGGGCTGAGATTTACTGTTGCGCATTTGCAGGGGGGCACGAAGGGGTGAATGGCTGCAAAGACCTGAATTATGAGTGGTGAACTACCGGCCACTGCTAGTTAGCTACTTCTAGTTAGCTACTGCTACTTCTCTATCTTCCTATTTCTCCGTCGGGGGTTCTGGATCAAACACACTCTGTAGTGCCAAGTCGTCCCACCGGTCTTGGTATTCTGAAAGGTCAAACTCTGCGGCTCCAAAGTCAATGAAATATATCTTTCCTTCATCATAAAGCATGTTTTCAAGAGATACATCATTATGAATGATACCTTGATTATGTATAGCTTCCACTTGTTGTTGAGCTTGTCGGTAAGTCTGTTGGTTGACTGGAATTTCTTTGCTGTCAATGTACCGGCTCAATATACACTTACCATATATCAGGTCATAATAGATTTTGACTTCGTCATGGCGAAGAAAACAATTATTAAATTGGGGCTCATTCATTAATCGTTCAGTAGCTTCCCGTTCATTTTGATAACAATTTTCCATCATTTGTGGTAACTGCTCTTGTGGAACGTGCTTACGCTTGGTCCAAGTGTCAAGTGGATAGAGCCAAGAAAACACCTTAATCAATACTATCTCTTCTGGGTCAATTTCCTCTCGAATGTATGGTAAAAGCTTTTCAGCCCTTGCAGAAAACATGGCAAACCCATCATCCCCCGAAAATTCTTCACAATCATCACAGATATCTTCGAAACCAAGAGTGACAACCGGTAGATGCATATCGGTATCGAACCTCTTCAACAATTGATCCCAGTCTTCTTCCCCTTCAAAAGCTTCTGTATCCAGACAATCCTTGTCGTATTCAATATCTGGAAAAATATCAAACACTGGTAATTCCTTAACTTCGGTTGCTGAAGTTCTAGTCTTTTTTGTTTTCGGTTTAAAGAAGAATTGTTCAAGTCTCAATTCTTGCATCTTTGCTCTTTTATCGGGTGTTCTAAGAAATGCAGTCAACATAAAGTCATTAAAGACCGAAATAAAGTTTGGACCTTTCGTCTTGAGTACTCGATACTTTATTGGCAAAATATTAGCAAAAGGGTTCTTCAATGCCCCTAAATTGTCAAAACGATCAAGATCAATCTCAAAAAGTACTACTGTATGACCATCTACCACGGCTCCGTAAGGACTATTTTCCGCAAGTAAGACATTCATAACTAATTCGCTGGTAGTCTTCAATCTTCTGGGATCACTTAATGCGTTCAATACTGACATTTTACTGTTGTCTTCATCCTCACTGGCTATTGGAACTGTACTCATCTTGATATATATACAACACTCGTTCAAGTTCTTCAAAACTACCTCAGGCTTAATTCCGGCTTCTTTAGAAAAAGATTCTGTCTCAATAAGCTCTTGGTTTTGTAGTCCTTTCATCAATAAGTACTCTTGCATACTTTTTTCAATATTATGTAAGAAACAATACAATTGAATTTCATTTGATTTATCATCTCCGTCCCCAAATCGATCATCAATCATTTTAATGTATATATCTAAGAAGACCTCATTATTAGGGAGATGCTCCATATCACCATCATCTAGCAATTCCATGTAATCTTCATGGAAATCAAATAGGTGACAATGATTAAATGGGTAACAAATATGTGATGGCTCATAGAGGTGAAAGTTTCCGGCTGCAATGGAAAACAACCCACATGCTTCCAAAAAAGGGCGAATAAGGGGTTTTAGGTTTGAATACACTTCTGTCTTCCCTCGTGGGTGAAGATACAGTCTTTCTAAGTACGGATAAATTCCTAATATTATTCTTGGTAATTGAGAAAGCAGGTAACTCCCAAAAAGAAAACTCCTTGCGTCATTGGGATTACGGCAACTCCTAACATAAGAAATGGATTCAGAAAGTTCACAAACTCTTGATAAAAAAATATCGAAATTGTCTGCCATGGTTGAATTTCTGTACTTCTCATATTCTGGGTCTTCAGAACAAGTCATATCGTTTGAGTAATATTTTGTTCGCAACAAGTATCAGGTTTATTAAAATGGTTAAATATTGACGATTTTGCAACCAAAGGTCTTTTTGCGACCAAAGATCTTTTTGCGACCAAAGGCTTTTTGCGTCGACACGATTCATGCAAAATGCTGCAAAATTTTTACGCTAGGAAATAGAATCAAGTGCCAGTGAGTTAAATAATATGCTCTTATTTGTATAGTGGACAACTATGGGGATACTGCTAGGCTAGAGTTCATGAGTTGCTATTGGTTAATCAGTTTATGTGGTATGCCGAGATGTCTCATAAATGCAAAAATCACCGACAGCAAATGTGACAGACGTACAAAAACACTTTTTAATCACCCGTATCATTACTCTATATATGCTATATATAGATCATCCTATAGACATAGTTAGTGAAAAAAACTATTTTTTTTTATTTGGTTGTCTCTTAGTACCAGCCTCTGTATTGATTAGAGTCTTGATATCCGTATTGAGGATATTGTTGATATCCACCAAATTGGGGCATCATTGGTTGTTGTGGAGGTTGAGCTTGTTGAGATTGTGGTTGTTGAGGTTGAGATTGTGGTTGTTGTTGTGGCTGAGCTTGAGACATATTTCCAGCACCAGCACTCGCACCAGTAACAGTTCCTGGAACTGCTTGAGGTTGCCCTCCAATTCCACCAGCTTGTGGCATCATGTTGGCATGAGCAACTCCTGGAGAGTTGAATCCATTTTGGGTTAACCCTTGTTGGTAGAAGGGTTGATTATAGTAGTAATTATAATATGGATATCCAAATGGTGGCATTTGCTGTTGAGATGGCACTTGTGCTGGAGTTTGTATTGGTTGAGGTTGTGACTGGGAACCTGATGCACCGGCAGCGGCATTATCTTGAGATCCTGGTTGTGATTGACCTTGACCATTAGATCCTGGATATTGCATTGCCTGCTGTCCTCCAGCTTGTTGATTGAAATATTGTCCTTGATTAAGAGCTACTGGTGATTGAGTAGCATCAGTGGCTCCATTAGAACCTTGTGCTTGTTGACGTGGTTGAGTTTGAGCCTGTGATTGATGGGGAGTATTTTGCATTTGTTGTAAAGCTGCTAATTGTTGAGCTGCTAACATTTGGACATTATAATTGGAGTAATCCATTGGGTATCCTCCATATTGTTGAGGAATTTGTTGGTTTTGTTGGTTTGGATATTGGTTATAATAATCGTATTGAGGCTTTTGATTTTGTTGATAATAGTATTGATTATAACGTCCATCTTCAGTTTGAGGAACTGGTTGGGCTTGTGGAGCAGCTCCTCCTTGTTTAGCATGCTCATCTTGTTGTGGTTGTGGTTGTGGTTGTTGTTGAGATTGTGGCTGAGATTGTTGAGGTTGTTGTTCGGCCGTTCCATCATCTAAAGCTAAAGAACCAAATGAAACACCAACATTACTTAAATTATTATTATTTGGTAAAATTACAGATGGTTCTTCTTTAGTTTCAGGGACTTGTGGTATTGAATTTTTTATTTCTTCAATAGGTATTTCAAGATCAGATTTATTGGAAGTGGTGGTCGTTTCTGTTGCCTTAACTTGAGCTTCAGCCTTTGGTTCATCTTTAGAGGCAACAGTTGTAGTTGTAGTGGTGGAAGTAGTAGAATTTTCTGGACCAGTGACTTCTTGAGTTTCAACAACCTCTTGGACTTCTTGACTAGGTTTAACTTCTTCAGGTTTCTTCTCTTTTTTAAGAACCTTAGGTTTAGGAGTTAACATTGAAGCCCAAGAAGTTCCTTGTTGAACACTAGGGGCTTTAGAAGAAGAAGATTCTGAGTCACCTTTTGGATTTTTGGATTCTGATTGTTTGGTTTTAGATTTAGGTTTACTAGGAAGGTCTGATTTGTTAGATTTCTTTTGTGGTTTTGATTCAACTTGTTCAATTGCTTGACCATCCACCTTAGGTTGTTCAACTTCTTTAGGTGGTTGTGAGGCAGATTCAGTAGGAACTGGTTTTTTCTTTTCAGTTGAAGACAATGCAGCAGCCCAAGAAGAACCAGGGGCAGAAGAACTAGTACTGGTGGATGTGGTAGTAGAAGCAGTTGTAGTAGTAGTACCATTCAGATGCTCAGCTATTTCAGTAGTAGTAGTATCTACCTTATCTTTTGTAGCTTTCTTAGGAGCATGATGCAGTTTCTTCCCAGGAGTTGACTTTCTATTATTACTGGAAGTAGAAGCATTCTGATTTCTAGTTACAGGTCTGACATTATTATTTATAACTTCTTTAAAATCATCCAATTCTTTCTTCTTCTTAGGTTCCTTTTTAATTGGCTCCCATCTCGATACCTTGTTATTCACAATCAAATCAATTACAGTTTCAAAATCTTGATTATTTTCATTTAGTAAACTTATCAAGTCTTCGGTGCCCCAGTCAGGAAACATTTCACTCAAGTTACTTACTTCACTACTGAGATTTGTTCCATTGTTGGAGCCTTGACTGAACCTCTTCAGTTGGTTCTTATATTTTCGTGTCGACATTATAAATTGTGTGGATATTGTCGATTAAAATAAAATCACCTGCTTAAAAAGTCTCAAGATTGAAAGATCAGCGGGCTTCTTTTTTTTTTTTTTAACAGGTTATTCCGTTATGGGATTTATATATAATTTGTCGAGAAATTATATGAGAAACAATAGGTATTGTTGATACTGGAACTAGATGAGTATAAGGAATAAAAAAAAAAAGAGTTTATATGGCAATTCTCCTTTAAAAATTTTTCTACTTTGGAAATGATTGAAATTTTTCGTCGAAATTTGACCACTTGAGGCGCGCACTACGCTTGTCATTACGTTATTGCCAGAAATGAGTCGCTGGTGGCTAATGGCTGCTAAAATTAGAGTGGCTGCTAAAAAGGGTGGTACCAGGTGATGGTGGTATTTGTGTAGTATATTAGACCTATATAAATGTTATTAGAAACTGGATTTTTCATTCAATACTTCGGTAAGTAAGGAATTTTGCGGAACTCTAGTATGACCATTGGTGTTAGGAACAATGATCTCACCAATGGTGGAATTGAATAAATTATAAATCAACGGTTTTAAATGTTCTCCTGTTTGTTTAAAATCTGGATAAGCATTTATCTCTAATAAATTCACCGAAAGGTCTTGATTAATCAAGAAATCAACTCCAAAAAATTCAGTTGCATTAGGTAATGGTTGGAAGTTAATCCGATCGATGGATTTGGCAGCTTTAAATACTTGGTTAGTGATTTGACAGATTTTATTATAGATTATTTGTTTTTCGAAATCATTGATACCCTTGAGGGACCAAAAATCTTCGATTATTGGCTCATCGGTTTGTAAACAAGTATTAGTCAAGTGTCCATTCATGGATATAGCCAGGTCTAATGGGTCCTCTTTACTGGGGTCAGGATAAGATTCAGTAGCAAACAAGGTTAACATATGCTTGTAGACATAAACCTGTAAGTCACCATTGGCAACAACATAGGTTCGAATATGGAACTTTTTACGGTCATATTCTGTCAATAATAGTGGATTCAGTTGATACTCTTGTACAATGAAATGTCTTAATTGAGAAGTGATGACTCCGGTATTATCATCTTGAGTGTCTGCTGTTTCTTCTTCCTCTTCATCTGAATCGTTGTCTTCAAACAGGTTGAATATTTCTTGTAACTGATCGATGGTTTTGAAAAGTCTAATTCCCTGTCCCTTGTCACTCATACTAGGTTTTAAGATCCAAAGTTTGTTATTATTTTCTACATCATCTCTTAATTCATAAAACTCATCCAAGGCATCATCCAAAAACTCAGCATAGTCTAACTCAAACTGATGGGTCAATGGATAACTATGGCATAAAATTGAATTGGGATTTTTGACAGTAAATTGATGAATTAAATTGGATAGATAATTTTTCCGGATTAATCCTTTTCTGTAAATATTGGAAGGAATGAAATAATGACTAGGATACTTTTGGATTAATTCCAAATCCAATTCTTCATACTCAGCGTAATGGAATACTTTGACTTGTGGGATCTGGTTTAAGATTGATTTATCATTTGTGACTTCAAACTTGTTACTAATAAATCCTTGCTTGATAGGCTCATGCACATAGTTTGATTCCGGAATTTCCAACAAAAGGTAATGAGGAGTATTATCGTTACAATCATTATTATCATGTAAGCTTATTTCACCAAATAATGGTTCTAGTTCTTTAAACTTAGCCTTCAAAGGAGTGACAGTGATATCATTATTGATCAAACTTCTACTATCACTGTGATTGAAATCAGCTAACCCATCCTTATAAATCTTTTTAAAGTTAGGATTCCATTTAAATTGATTGTTGTTACTACCAGGTACTGGCTCGTATACTGATTGACCCCATCTGTTCTCTAATATAGGGGCATAATATACCTTAGCTTTATCGATATGAGGGTTCAATGGAACATTAACAGTATACAATTCGATATCCTTATTGGTTTTACCCCAATCCTTATATAATCGATCGATAACCTTGACCGATTTGACACTAGCAGCCTTGATCTCATCAAAACTATGGTTAATAGCACTATAAGAATAACTTAATGCTATAGCCCTTTTATCATGTAAAACCCCTTCCATTGCACTTCCCACAGTCCCACTAGCTAAGATATAGAGATTACTGGAGTTCTTACCAAAATTAGGTCCTGATAATACCAAATCTACGTCTTGATATAGAAAATTAACTCCGATATCGGTACATGCTGCTGGAGTAGAATCCACCAAGATCCACTCTTGATATTCCAGAAATTGTTCCTGACGGTCCAGGAATGGGCCTTCATACTCATTGACTTTTTCATTATAACTTCCGGTGGAATCCTTGGTATAAATGTACTGCATAGTCAAATGCTTACCAGCGAAATGAGCTTTTCCAATCCAAGATCTTTGCTGATTAGGAACAGCAATGGACAATTTCCAGTTGGTGGATCGCTTGATCTCATCTACCAAGTACTTAATGTATGGACATGTTTTGTCGTCCAAGGGACCGTCGTCGTTGACTAGCAATACATGCATGATTATGGTCTTTTGATCTCTGATGGTGGTAGCCAGAAACAAAAATGCGATTTTGAAAATCTCAAATTTCCACTGCTGCAACGGTTGAAAAACTGAAAATTTTCCATATTTAAGTAGGTAACCAAGGATGTCTATGTTCATAGGGGCACAAAGCCAGTATCAAACGGTTGACCCTCAGAAAGTCAAACTCGCTGTGATGCAATATGAAGCACAAGCTCAAACTTTTAACAGTGTGTTGGCAATGTGTAGTCAAAAATGTGTTGGAGAAGAGTTTGCAGAAGGGGATTTGAATACTGGAGAACAGAATTGTACTGATAGATGTGTGAGGAAATTTTTCAAAGTGAATCAAATAATAGGGCAGGAGCTTCAATATAACCGACTTTTTAATATGAATAAGATGCCTGAATATCAGAAAGCCAAGCTGTACCTTAAAAGTGATCAATAAAATCATAAATATTATAAATATCATAAATACCCTTGTAATATAGAGAAACATTAGTACACAAACGAAAACATTAGTACACAAACGGGGGCACGTTCATTATAATTTAATTACGTATTTACTATTTTTAGCTTATAATTGACCTTTGGTGTGGAAAATATCTAAAGCTTCAGAGATTCTGGCAGACATGGTCTTTTCACCTTCTCTAACCCAAACTCTTGGGTCAAAGAATTTCTTGTTTGGTTTATCAGCACCTTCTGGGTTACCAACTTGAGACATTAAGTAATCTTTCTTGTCTAAGACATAATCTCTAATACCAATCAAGTAAGCGTATTGACAATCGGTATCCAAGTTAACTTTAACAACCCCACTAGTAATAGCAGTATCGAATTCTTGTTGGGAAGAACCAGAACCACCATGGAAAACTAAAAAGATTGGTTTGTCATTAGAAGAACCAGATTGTTCTTTAGCGTATTTTTGATGTTCAGCCAAAATTTCTGGTTTTAATTGAACATTACCTGGTTTATAAACCCCATGAACATTACCAAAAGCAGCAGCAATGGAGAAGTTTGGAGAAATTGGAGATAAAGCTTTAAAAACTTTGTAAACAGTTTCAGGTAAAGTATATAAGGATTCTCTTTGAACATGTTCATTGTTAACACCATCTTCTTCACCACCAGTGATACCAATTTCCATTTCTAAGAATTGACCCATTTTAGTCATTTTTTCAAAGTATTTAACACAAGTAGCAATATTTTCATCATCAGATTCTTCAGATAAATCTAACATATGAGAAGAAAATAATGGTTCACCAGTTCTTTCAAAAAATTCTTCATCAGCTTTTAACATACCATCAAACCATGGTAATAATTTTTTAGCACAATGATCGGTATGTAAAATAACAGGAATTCCATAAGCAGGAGCAATGGCTCTAATATAATGAGCAGCAGCAATTGATCCTTGAATTGAAGCTTCATGATTCTTGTTAGCAACTCCTTTACCAGCAAAGTAAGCAGCTCCACCAGAAGATGTTTGTAAAATAATTGGGGATTTATTATCTCTAGCAGCTTCTAAAGCTGATACAACAGTTGAAGAAGAAGTAACATTAATGGCAGGAATAGCAAATCCTTTCTTTTGAGCGTATAAGAATAATTGACGGACATCATCACCATAGATAACTCCAGATTTAGTTTTTAATACATCATAAGCAGACATTGTGAATGATTATAAAAAAATCGTATACACAGTAATTTAAATAATTTCAAAGAAATCAATTATAAATTTAACTGGAAATCTCCTCCCTTTTATATTTTTTTTTTGCCACCACTGCAAAACTGGCCACTGTCGAGAATCCGGTCGCAGACACTGCAAAGACTGCAGACTGCCGAACCCATTGACACACCAGTCAGTGGTGCTCCGGTGGGTCGGTGGCAGTGGGATTCGCTGGAATTCTCTGAGTTTCTGTGGTGGTCATATCAGGGCCACAGCCATATAGTTTTGGTAGCAATTTCCCCCATGGCACCATGCCTGCTTCAGCAGCAAAAGTATTTGCTACCTCAATCATAAGCTCATATTTGCTATTAGTGAGGGAAAAACTCCGAGCACCACCGGCCGATGAGGCTTGTAGCACCACTGGCACCACCTCTGGCTGCAACTCGGACGGTAGGAAACCATCCACGGGGGACATGGCCGGCCATATGGTACGATGGCAGAAGGTATGCCATGATCTGACACACCACCCTACACTAATCTGGCGGGCTTAGAGACTGTTCGTAGAGGGTATAGAGATATCTCTGTTGGGCCATGATCTGTCCAGACATGGTCTGCTGTCTGCAACCATACTGCTGTAGGATGTGGATCACAACGACCCGGAATAATTTTGACTCAAAATGTTTTTCCTTTTTCTTTTTTTTTTTTTTTCGGTGGTATGATATCATAGCAGGCCCATAAGGTGAGATATGATATCATGATGAAATTAGGAGAATTGAGGTTGTTGATTCTGTAGACGGTTTGGTGATGGCTAAAGGTCATTTTGCTGGTGGTGGGGGTCGGGTGGTCGTGATTATGGGGTAGAAACAACCTTCCCGGTGAGTTACGGTTGCTTTGGCAGCTGGTCCCGTTGAACCGAATGGTCTAGAGCAAGGGTTAGTGGTATTTGGAGTAGTGTTTGCACCACAGGTCCTTGACCATTCACGTCATACATGATAATAACAATGTGGTGACAATAACTGGTGATGCCGGTACCGCACCCAGAGGGGGCCGCGGCACCACCACGCACCATGCACCACCGTCGCACCACCACGCACCACCGTCGCACCACCGTCGCTACTACTGGCACCACCACGCACCACCACACACCATATACCCATCGAACACCATGGCTGACTTCTACATAGACAACAAACACATCGATCCCTCCTTCTATATCACCACCATCGATGACCTTGACTACTACCAGTTTGATCCAAACTCGTTGGCCCAATTCAAAGTCATTTCTAAACTCATCTCCAACCACCTAAGTGAACCATACTCCATCTATGTATACTGGTACTTTCTTAATAACTGGCCCCAATATTGCTACATAGTTAAAACTAAGGAAAATCAAATCATTGGGGTTATAATTCTGAAGATTGATAACCACAAGGATGTTAGATTAAGAGGTTATATAGGAATGTTGGTCATTGATCCTCCATTTCGGAAGCTTGGAATAGCAAAGAATTTGGTTCGGTTAACCATTGAAAATATGATCAAGGGTCATCTGGTGGACGAAATTAGTTTGGAAACTGAAGTTATTAATATAGGAGCATTGAAATTATATGAAAGTTTAGGATTTGTAAGATCTAAACGATTATATAAATATTATTTGAATACTCATGATGCCTTTAGATTAATCTTACCAATAACAGAAAAATCATTTAAAAGAATTGCTCAATTGGTATAAACAGTACAATATTACATTAGACGCCTTATTAATTACATACCATTATGTACTACTATCTGCTATCTATTCTTCATCATCAAACTTTGGAGCTAAATAAAATCTTAAATATCCACCAGCATCTAATTTATATTCAAATAAAGCAGGAGTCTTATCAGCTAATTTAATAGTAATAGATGATGATAAACTAGTAGCTTTGATAATATCATTTAAATATTTTAATCCAAATGTTAAATCTACTGGATTATCTAATGACACATTAATGGTATTTTCAGGATGATCCAAATCACTATGGGATTTTAATACAACACTTCCTGATCCACTTTCTCCTTCACTAGTAAATTTAACCGAATCTTTAGTAACCACCACATTTAATGATTCACTTAAATTCTTTAAATCTCTGACAATCTTTCCGAAATCAGCTGATGGCATGGTTATAACACTATCATAATCCATATCATCAATATTTAAAAATTCACTATCAATATCCATTAATTTTAATGAATATTCACTAACTCTTTCTTTAACTTTATCTTCAAATATAGTCATAACACTATCTGGTTTATCTTCTGCTAATAAAGTTAAGAAATCTTCATTGTTTCCACACTTTAAGATTTTACTAAAACTTTCCAAATCAATTCCTAACGTGATATCTCTATCACATCTAAATTCACTGAAAGCACTTTGTCCTACTAATAATGATACTAATAATACTCTAGAATCATCAACGGCTTGAACAGTTAATCCATGTTCAGTACAATTAAAGTTACATAATTTGACACTGTCTTTAATGGAATCAACAATCTTTTTTAATAAAGAAGCTTCTTCGAATTTACCTTCTAACATATTTATATTTGTCTTACTGGTGTTCTTGGTGTATTACCTTAGTTTAAATCGTTTGACTTTACTGATTAGAAAGAACAAAAACTTGTTTTAATTAATTTTTCACGTCCGTTGGCGATAGCGTACGCGTAACGCGTTAATTATTTGTCGCACTACAATGGTACCGGCTGGTGCCAGTTGGTTCCATCTGAGACGACATCGTGCCAGCTGGGGGTGATTCTCTAGATAAGAGATATCCATATCCAGGAAACTAAGGAACTTCCATTTGAGTTTAGAGGCTTCTCTTGTTGTCTGTCAGGACTTATAAAGATCCGGGATCCCCATTATTCTTATTAGAGGATTATATGTCTCCTGTCAAATGATTACGATATCTGATAGCTTTCTCAATTGCTGCAAATTTCAGATTTTTCGACATACATTAAACACATTTACATACATTTATGCACTACATCAACTACTCTTCTTATCATACATCTCTTTACCCCATTTCAACAAAGTACCCTTTAACCTATCAGCTCTTATGATAGCTGTTCTTAACTTAACCAAATTCTTGATATACTCTTGTTGTCTCTGTATACTTACTTGTAAATAATTTATCAAGTCTTCTTGTACATTAGGTAAATCATCCTCTTTACCAGCCTCAGGCTCTTCAAGTATTCGAGTCTGATGTAATTCATAATTCTTCAAGGTTTCAGGTAACATGAAAAATGGATCTGTCACTTCATCATCTTCAGTAGCAGCAGTTCTGGTGATTCTTTTGGTAAATTCTTCCGAATCTTCATTGGCCAGCGATTCGGTAGTTCCATCACCCAGGGATTTGATAGTCCCATCTTGAGAATCTGAATTGGAGGTGTTGGGTGAAGATTGCGAATTATCATCATTAGTTAATCCATGATCATATTTAGGTAATCCCAAACTATCTTCCAATAAGTAGTACCAATCTTCTCCATTTAGCACTTGTAATAATTTGTAGAACCAGTTCAAGGTCTCATGTTCGGTTTCAATCAATTCAATTAATTCTCCTGCCAACTTGGTCAAAATATTCAGTTTAAAAGTCCTCAGTATAGCTGGATGTGATACTAACTCCGACGGATGGGTTAGTGACAGTAATATCTCGGTCAAATTAAGATCATGTAATGGATCTAATTCCTCATTATCTTCATCGTCTTCATTATCCTCATTATCATCATGGTCGTCATCTTCGTCCTCCTCACCTTCATCTACATCATCTTCTATGGCACTGGTTCCAGTATCCACTCGTTTATTACCTTGATACGCCCCATACTCTTCTGTATCCCTGTAATAGTCCTTCCATTTCCTCTTGTTCCCTCGATTGGTCTTATCAATCTGATTATTGCTGGTAACCAAATAATTAATCCCATTGTACTCCACCACTTTGGTGCTCATGGCATCAGTTTCATCTGCTTCATAGTCCAACTTTTTCCCTCTATTTGAGTCCAATACATGCGAGTCGGTTGTAAGTGGTAGGGACTTGGTCAATAACGCTTGCTTGAACCGATCAATTACCTCTAATGACTTTGTGTCCAACATCTTTTGGAAGATCCTTTGACCACTTTAATATCGACGACTTTTACAAGTTCTTGTCTATTTCCGTATACCGCCGAACTGTCTCTAGCTATTTATATCAGCTCTTATGGCCTTTTCTATGGTCTCCTTTTGCTTATTCGAGCGTTCAGTCACCTTACTGTAACTGTTTAGTTCCTCAAGCCCTATGGATGCCTCTGGGTTTTTTTATCTGTATCCTGGAGATGAAAATTTTAGTGCGAATTGCGCAGTACTTAAGTCACAAGGAACAGATAAGACTGGACCTGAGTGTGTCTCATTGGGGTAAGGTCTAATATTATAACGGTTTTGTTAGGTATAGAGTGCTTAAAATTGAATGGGGTATACAAGACATAGACATAAGTGTATCCACAGTATTTTTTAAAAGTTTGAGCAGTGTTTGGAATAGTAAGGGGGCATTTTTGAACTTATTCGATTGATCTCCTATTGAATTGGCTGTGTTTGAGGGACAAATTGCTACTTAATAAAAGCCAATTGTATTTGTTGAAGAACAAAAGAAGGTGTAGGATCTCATAATAACATTGTCTTTATCCTCGAATCGTTTGGGCCGCTGTTTGGAACTCACCCTTTTTGCCACAATTGACAACCGTAGAGTCCAGTTTCAACATGCTGAATGGCACCACTACTGCTGCAGTAACCACTACTGCTCATGAGTCCATAGAGTCAATGTCATTCCTAAATTTATACAATGGTCACAATGGAGAGATGATAAAAATACCCAAACCCATTAGGTATCATAGTATAACCGAATTCAAGCAGTTCATATTAGAGTCATTTACCAATTACTTAATTGATAATGTTGATAATATTTTTCTATTGACGTCTTTTGGTATTAAATTAAACTTCAACATTGTGAATGAAATTAATGAAGTGTACATATTTGATAAGAGATTATTTAATCAGAATGAACCACTCATTAGAGACTATTATAATCTGAATCTCGGGAACTATAAGAATCTTATGATTGAGTATAAACAATTAATTCAAGAACCTGTTTTGTTACCAGGAAGAAATCCCCAGAAAGTTAATATCAGGGACTTTACTTCGAGTATGAAGCAGTTTAAAATTTGGAGTAATAACCTTTTAAATAATGCTATAAAGATTAATGAGTTGATCGTCAACCAGTATTTGAAACAGATAAATAACATTTTTAAGAGTGTTAAAACAATATTTGAGTTTATTAATAACTTCATAAATGAGATTGAGAAAACTTTTAACAACCATTACAACTATATCAAATTGTTAAATTTCAAGAGCTTGGTTAATGTCTGGAAAGAGCATTACAATACCTTGAAGCATTTCCCTCCCGTTGTAATTAATAACAATAATTCAAACCACAAAATGGCCTTGGTAAACTGGTTGAACTACAATGTTCTTAATGAGAAAGCCAAGTTCATTGAAAATCACCTACCAGGTATTTTGAATAAATTCAACGATATGATAAATCAGTTAAATAATATCAATTCCGAGAAGTTGCAAATTGATCAGATAATCGAGTCAAATAGAAATGAATCGATTAATAATTTCAAAAATAGTTTGAATGATCAATTGCTTAACGAATTTACAAATAGTTTAGCTGAGATTGACCAGACCCTAAGTTCGTTATCTTCTAATGATCTAGATTTAACTCCTAGCGAAATAACTCAAATCTATTATAAAAATGAATCCATACATAAGAACATATTATCCATTAGTGATAAGATTAATAAGAATTTATCTAAGACTTTGTCGTTCAAGTTAGATTTACTCACGTCAAATTTTAATATCTTTAATAAGATTTCTAGCTTTCAAATGAAAATCGTGGACATTAAAAATGAATTAAAGGCATTATCCACTCACGGTAATAGCAACAGCGATAAAAGTAATGCTCAAATTGATAATACATTATCTTTTGAAACGATTAACGCAATCAAGCAGGCTGAAGATTATTTATCTCTAACTATCGATTTGCCTTTGCTATTTGGATTCATCTTGATAGAGAAAAGACGTCAATTTGAATGGTATGATTTTTATTCAAAGGGGATAATCAATAATGTTACTGAACAATTAGTCACCATAATTGATCATGAAAGATTATTCCAGCGGCTATGGCTCAAAAAGTTTGGAAGTTTCACAAAGCTTTTAGTAAGTAATATGTTCAACAATATGGAAAAGAACGGTAACAGCCAATTTAGCTTGAAACCAGTACTTCCGAACTTGGATATTACTCTAATTAGTAACAAGGATAAAGATAATCAAATGATCTTCCAAATGCTAAACGGGTTGACGATTGAAAGGGATGATATCGTTAAGTATATCGAATCCATAGAGGGCTATGAATCGAAATTTAAGCTTAACAATAAGTTTTCAACATTGCTAAATAAGAATTTTAAAGATTTAATCAAATCTACTAATAACATGAAGTCAGTAACTAAGTTGATTACTTCTATATCGAATTATACTTCTCCCAACGAAGATTTAACCAATTCCAAGGTTAAGAGAATAATGGAGACTGACAACGATGAGTTCAATGAAAATTTAATAAAAGGATTGAAAATTCGTATAAAGAAATTAGAAGATTTATTACACCAACAGCAGTTTAAGAATTTATCTAATTGGCCAGTAACTAGAGGTTATAACTCCCCAAGATCAACAACTCCACCAGCGTTTAACCAGAGTCAAACTCAAATATCTCAAAATCAGACTAAAGCAACTGCGTCAGTACACAGTCCATCTACTTCTCCAAGTTCCAAGAATAATAATCCTACTCAGTTATTAAGAAAGTCTTCGACATCAAATACTTTAGATGCATCCATCACCATTGACAAGCACTTGGACAATCTTCGCTTGAAGAAAGAGAACAAAGAACTTGTAGATGAAAATGAAAGATTGAAAAATGAGAGTACCAGCAGCAGCAAGAAGATCGAGGAATTGCTAAAGCAAATTGATGAATTAAAGCAAGTTAATTCTAACACTGCTGAACGTCATAAGGTCGAGGTAAAACATCTTGATTCTACAAATAGCAACAATGATAGAATGAAAGACGAGCAAATTAATCAGCTAAGAGCTGAATTGATTAACAACCAGGCCATAGTGAATGAATACAGATTAATTAACCAGTCAAAAGATGAGAAGATTATTGGTTATGAAGAAAAGGTGCACCTGTTTAACCAGGAGGTCAACGAATTGAAAAACCTTAAGGAGGATTTAATGTCAAATATGACTTCGAAAGAACTGGAGCATATCAGACAACACAACAACCTTGAAAACGAAATCAAGGATTTGAAGAATAAATTAGAAGAGATAACAGAGAGTTATGACAATTTGATCGAAATGACTAGTAATAAGCAGGACTTAATTCAGGAGTTAAACATGGTAATAATTGAATTGCTTAAGCACATCAAAAGTTCTGTTGATCTTAATTACAACTTCTTCATACAATTTGTTTTGGTTCTTGAGTCAATAGGGCTATTGTTAATTAAAGAATATAACGAAGAGACGAAACAAGATGAATATAAAATCACTAGGGTGAAAGGTTTACGTTCTAAGAAATCAGATGATACCCATGGAGATATATCATTGATGTCTATTGAAAACCAAAAGCCCAACACCAAGGTTATAGAAGATATTAATGATGTGATGAAGTGGGTTGATAATATTGATATTGAGTATAATGATAATGGTAGAGATCATTCTCCTTTAACTGAGATCAATGATACCCATTCTTCTTTTAGTAAGGTTAGTACAGGAGAGCACCAAACACAAGAAGACAACGGAGAAGGATCAATACACGAGCAAGATCAAAGTGAACTATATGTCGAAAAATCAAACGGCTTGATCAATATATTCAATGCAAATTTTAAAGCTCCAGAAAACAATTTTGACAGGTTCTTAAAAGTTATTTCATTCAGTGATGATGAGCATGATCAGTTCTTTTTATCTGCTATTTCGAAGAGATTCAGGGATGTGGAAGGGTTTGCTAAAAAGCTTACCAAAGAAAACAAATCAAAGATTCAAGAGTTAACTCGGTTAAGTAAGAGTATGAATAGCAAGATTTCGATAAATAATTTCAAGCCAGGTGATTTGGTGTTATTTTTACCTACAAGGATTGATAATATAAATGAGGTCAAGTTAAAACACCAGCCATGGGCAGCCTTCAATATCGGAGCTCCTCATTACTTCTTGAATGTCCCTCAAGAGGAAGATGGGCCCAACGGATATTTGTCATTGACTAACAAGGAATGGCTCGTTACAAAGATTGTTTCAATTAATCAATTCACTGTTAATGAAACTAATGTCAATAGTAAAGAGGAAAACCCGTACCAGTTAAGCTTAGGAATCACTTGGTATTTGGTTGATGCCAAAGAGGAATTACTTAGTTAACATCTCATTATTTATATTCATCTATTTCATTTCATTTTATTTTATTCTATAGCATTATTAAATAAATATGAAACACTTTCCCCGTTATGTAGCCTTCTAATAGCTTCAGCTAAAGTTGAACTAATATCAATAAAGGATATCTTTGGGCATTTACTCAATTTTTCGTTTAAAGGTAAAGAATTGGTACAAATGATTTGATCTAACTTGGAATGGTTTAACTTATCCAAGGCATCACCAGAAAAGATCCCATGGGTTACCAAAGCAATGACCTTTTCAGCATTGTTTTCCATTAATACATCAGCTGCTTTACATAAAGTACCACAAGTATCAGCCATATCATCTACCAAAATACAAACTTTGTTAGAAACATCACCCACTAAAACCATCTTAGATACTTGATTAGCTTGCTGACGTTCTTTATGAATCAAAGCAAAATTAACATCCAATTTATCAGCAATACCTGCCACCCGTTTAGCTCCTCCAGCATCTGGTGAAACTATTATAGTATTACTAGTATCAAAATGATCTTTAATATACCTCAAAACACTTGGTTCGGCGTATAAATTATCCACAGGTACCCTAAAAAACCCTTGAATTTGTGATGCATGTAAATCCATAGTAATAACATGATTACATCCAGCTGTAGTTAATAAATTAGCTACTAATTTAGCAGTAATTGGGGCTCTACTTTTATCCTTTTTATCTTGTCTGGCGTAAGGAAAATTTGGAATAACAGCAGTAATTCTTCGGGCACTAGCAATTCTACAAGCATTAATTATCATTAATAGTTCCATTAAATAATCATTTATACCCGTTGCTCCACATCCGGTTTGAATTATATAAACATCTTCGTCTCTTACTGATTCACCAACGGCCACGGCTGTTTCTTTATTAGTGTATTGAAAGGCTCCAATTTTAGCCAATTTTATATCCAACTTGTCTGACACAGCTTTAGCTAGAATGGGATGGGAGTTACCCGTGATAATCTTTATGCTGTTTTGGTGTTCATGCATGGTTGTGGGACGTTCAAATGGGGATAATTGATGGAATTTTAATCGATGAGCATTCGCATTTTTGGCTGCAAGGAATGTCTATAAGCATGCACGTATATTACAGAATATTATAAATTTCGTTATATAAACCGATTAATTCACCGATTAAATTTAGGTAATCTTGAATAAAGCAATTAATTGACCACCAGTGGTTAAATGAGTTATTATCAACATTCAAATTTTTGAAGTATAACAATTTTAAATGATCATTGGAGATAAGATTTATAAAATTGATTAGAATCAATACTGGTAAATGATTGAATTTATTAACGAGGTTATTGATCAAATGCAAGAAATTCATTAGGTTGGCGTATTCACTATCTGACAAGCTTAAGCTAATATCAGGGGCGGGATTAGAACTGTTTCTGGAGTTTATTCCTGATTCTGAACCACTATTGGAATTATGGGAACTTATAGTATCAGAACCTGATCCTTCATCCACAAATAATGTTTTTAAAAAATTTAATAATTCTACCAAATAGAAATTTTTTAAATGTTCAATCTGGGTATTTAAAAACGAATGATTTAAAATTAATTCTTGATTAAAATTAAAACTGATTAATGAATTAATCAAGTTATCCATCAAGTCATCCGATTGGAAATTAAATAAATCATTAAGATTGCTCACCAATCTTTGGTCTTTGAATAATACCTTAACTAGATGGATCAATAAGTCATTTAAATTGACCAAATTCTTTAAAATCAATTTAAATTTGATAAAATTAGCGGTGTGAATATTTTCATTCCCTACATCAATTTTTAAAAAATTAATTAAATTAATTTTGAGAACCTTAAAATTTGATATTGGGTTAATTAATAATAATATCGGGGCCAATTCTAATAAAATCAAAAGATATATCTTTAGGTCATCCAAATAATGATTTAATTCATTGAACTTATTGATAAAGTTGGTTCCTAGATCATAATCTTGGTTTACTTCATAATTATTCAAAAACACTTCTTCCATGAGTCTCTTAACGATTAACTTGATAAAACCACCTTCATCACCATCATAATCTCCAGATGTGGCACCGGAATTATCTTGATAAACCTTAGCCTTGGTCATCTGAATGTATGTGGTGATATCAAAATCCTCTGGAATCAACAAATTATTGGAGATAAAAGAATATAACGGATTAGTGTACTCGTAGTTGAATTCCTCATCAATTCGTTGGAATGGTAATGCCTCCAGCTGAGATATGCTTCCAGTAGAAGGTCCTGGACCTTGCAAATGTTGTTGAGATTCTATAGCTACATTGCTACTACTGGAACCAGATCTAGTTTGATATAATTGAGGATCATCAGCAGTTCTCATGACATTTCCTTGACCCGGTGCTAAGGCTTGAACTTGAGCAGGGAATTGACTCGTTAATGAAGTTCCACTAGGTTGAAGTTGCCCCGCGGGAGCATTACTCTGAGCCATTACTTGGCTCAGACCAGGTTCTGGTTTCATGTAGTTATCGCTTAACAATGATTCGAATTTTGACTTATACTGCCCTTCAAAAATATGATTCAACTCTGCCAATTCATGATTATCACATAATGACTTGACCTCATCATTAATAATATTTTCATTCCAAACAACCCCTAAATAGTTATACTTCGACTCACCTCTAGAACCTAATCTTTTAATCAATAAATGAGGGTAGACAAGTTTGATTAACTTCCCTAATTTTGATTGACCGAGAATCAACTTATGATGATCATTATTGGAAGTTAAGGACGATGGATACTTCAATAATAAACTCTGACATATTATGTAATATGTCTTATACAAAGATAACCGAGGAATATTAAATGAAGTAATATCATTATTAGAGTCTTTGGGTAATTCAATAAACATATCCTGTAAAATTTTAATGGCTAAGAAGGTCCTCAATAGTTCATGATAATTGACGTTAGATAAGATCAAATTCTTCAGTAGTTGGGAGGATCTGCTTTCACTGAAATTGCCAGAAGATGCAATTAAGGATAAGTTAGGATTAGTTTGGGCGTATTTATTAATAACGTCTGGATTCTTAAACACATCCAAGATCTGATTAATTATGTCCAAATATTTTTGCAGATAGTTAGAATTGATTAAAGTCTTATCAAGTTTTTTATCGAATGCCACCAGAACCGTTGAATGTTCATTATATAATGCATTGTAGAAATCATCCAAAGGAACTGGATAGTTTAATTTATAAAGCACAAATAGTAAATAATTGTTCACAGATTGTTGGTCAACGATTTCCAATAATCGATTCAAAAGTTCATTTAAAAGTCGTTCATTATTCTTCTGATCATCTGGTTTTGCCTCTTCTGGATCAGTTAAATTAAATAAATTAAAATGTGAAGATATCGACAAATTGGTTTTATGCTTAGGTAAAGCTAGTGGAGGTAACTTTTGAGACAGGGATAATTGCTGTTTAGGTCCAGTGGGGGAATGGAAAATTGAGTTAGCACTAGGTCTTTGAACTGACCTTGAACTGGTTCTAGAATGAGACTTTATATGGGATTTGGAATTTGTTCTTGAATGAGTCCTAGATCGAATTGACTTACTAGGGGATGAAGGCACTGAAGATGAAGATAAGGATGAAGACAATGGAGCCTGATGTAAAGGTTGAGGATTGGGAATGGGATTCGTATGCAGCTGAGAAGGACCAGACACGGATTCACTCATGTTATAAGTAGAAGGGAAACCCGAAGATGCTACAGAAGCTGATGATGCAATATTTAAAGGCTGTCTAGATGGCTGACCAACCGACATGGCTGAAGTAACTGCCTGTGGATGGAATTGAGACAGACTTAGACCTTGGCCCTGGCCTTGACCGTGACCTTGACCGGGGTCCTGGCTTTGAAGGTCTTGACTTTGAAGGCCCTGACTTTGACCTTGTGCTGGGTCAACCACAGGACTTCCTGCAGGAGGTAAATAAGTAGCAGGGCTAAAACCTGGGAAAGGACCAGCCTCAGTGGGATAGTAATTAGATTGGTTGACGGAATAAAATAAATTAGATCTATCCTGAGATTGGGGAGGAAAGTTATAATTTAAAGGAGCATAAGGAATGGTATCATAAAAGGATGGATCAAGCGATCGAGTCGAAGAATCTAAAGGAGGATTAGGGTGATCCAAGGTTGGAGAATGAGTATTTGACCCAGAAGGAGAAAACGTTGTCCCAACATTGGCCACATGAATACCAGGACCGGATCCAGAAGTAGCACCACCAGGCCCCGAGGAATCCCCACCAACAGCCCCAACAGGACCAGACCCCCCCACCAGAGGATCGCCAGATACCTCCAAAGCATTAGTGCCCATACTAGGAGATGGCATCAGGGAACCAGAACGTAAGTGGTCAGCATGACCCAAAGCAGCATCAGTAGCATTAGCAGGATCAATTGAGCTATTATCACCAAAGAAATAACCAGAATTCAGCATCGACGACCGTTGTCGTTTATGAGAATTATAGTTTTTGACCATATCATGAATAAGTATTTTGGCTATTAATAAAGAATGGGGTACAATTCCAGATATTTACAATCCAGAACTTTAATAAGGTCTATCACCTAAACAAGGAAAAAAAAAACTGGTGTCAATTAACCTGACAACTAGCCTGACAACTGTTGTTAACAAGGAAAAAGAAAAGGAACGACTTCGGGTGGGACTCCGACTACCAAGCTAGGCACTAATAAACCACCACCAAAGTCCTAACAAATACTGGTACAATAACCACCAAATACCAGTCAAACACCACAATTAGTACCGGAGATTATACCGGTATAGATAACAAAGTCTTATCAGTAATTAAAGCCCGTTTGTAATGGCAGTAACGTGGACTATTAAGGGACCAATTCGAGGTTTAATCGGTCATACACTGGGGGAGAAGCCGACACGGAAACGGATACAATACCAGGAAGAACACGTAGGAGGGGCGAGTATATATAATGGGAAGTAATCTAGAAAGTGGTAGAAAAGATAACTAGGTCACTGGTGGGTAGATATATAAAATGCAGAACATGTATTACCGCAGGTAATGTGAGAGAGATAATGGTAAGGCACCTTTGTTTTCGTTTTTTCTTTACTCGTCAATTTGTTTTGGTGACTCCCTCGTCTAAATATGGTTAGACGAGCGACGATAGGGAGACGGGGGACGGGACGGTGGTGGTGGTGGTGAGAGGGTGGTGCCGGGACGGTGCCGGAGTGGTGCGGGCATAGGGCACGAGCCGGGCCACGGCATGGGCACTGACGAGCACTGGTGGGCCGGCATGGAAACTGGTGCCGAGACTGGGCCGAGGCTAGGGCCATTCGTCAACCATGGGAATGTAGCATGATGAATTTGACCATTCTTAGATACTCATCCTTTATTCAATCCTATAAATAATTTATAAACTATAATTTTGGCTTTTGTAATTGTGTAGATAAAATAGCCTTCATCTCGTTAGCAGCTTCGGTCAAGTACCATTTCATGTATTTAGATTCTAATCCATTACCCTTTTTACATGAGATATGTACATGTAACCAATCATTGTTAATTAAATAAGCTAATCCAAATCCATCATCAATCACTTGAGACCAACCCCAACTTTGGAAATATTCTGATGGTACTTGCGATGATGATAAATACCAACTTTGAGAATAACTAAAAATTGGATCTTGGAATACTTCTGGTAATGGTTCATTTGGTTGTAACATTTGCTTTAATCCAAAGAAATGTCTATCAACTCCTTTACCATCAGCTGCTTCTACCAAGTATTTAACATGTTGTTTACAGGCAGCATTAAAACTATTAATTTTATCTTCGGTAGTGGAATTATAATCAGCCCAAGTTTCAACAAATTTTTTAGATTCATTAGAAACAGTTCTACCAGTTTCAGTTCTACCTTTCAAAAATTTTCTAGTAGCTGCTGATTCATAAGTTGGTCTAATTTTACCAGTATATTTATAATAAGCTAATTGCATCATCATTTGTACAAAAGCATCTGGACTAACTTTAAATTGTTTAATTAAATTCTTACCAAATCCATAATATTGAAATACTTCTTCATCGTGACTTTCAATAGTTTTATTAAACTTTTCAATGGCTTCATAAATATCACTTCTAACTTTAGGATTAATATCCCAATTTAATAAGGTAGGGGTTAATTGAGAATCCATAGTTAAATCATAACTTAATTCACTAATTAATGCTTTAGGATCTTCCTTAACGATTTCAGAAAGGACATAATTGTTTAATTGAACAGTTGGGGTAGCATCCATTCTAGAATGTTCACCTAAAAATCCAGAATTCCCATTAGCACCAACAAAATATTCCAATGGTTTATCAAACCATCTGTTTTGTCCATCACCATGCCAGCAATTTCTAGATTTCTCTTCAATAGTGATTGGACTATGAGAATCTAAACAAATTACAAATGATGAAGCAAAGATGGTTTCTAAACTTTCATCATTGATAGGAGATTTGACTAAACTTTCATAACTACTTAACCATTCATCTCTATTCAATGAAGTTAAACTTCCTAAACCAAGTCCTTTTGGTAATTTTTTATTGTCATTAAGAATGTATTGGAATTGGTTATATAATTGAAGTTTTGAAAGTGGTGATCCATTGACATGATGAGGAACCTTATAGAAATGGTTATTAATAATAACCACAAAATATTGATGTTCAAACCCATCATATTTTTTGGTGATGTCACTACCAGGAGCTGGAACTCTGGAATTGTTAAACATATGATGGAAAGCATCCATACAATAAGGATTACCCTTAATAATTTCGGGTTCCAAAGTTTCATTTTTAACATCCATCATAAATTTGATAGTATAATAACTAATCAAAGTAGATTTTAAAATCTGAGAGTGACCAATTTGATTATTGACATCTTTATGAGAAAAGAAATAGGATATATATGGTACAACCGGATCTCTAAATGATAAATAAGCATAATCATCCCAATATTCAGCTAACCAATTATCTTTATCCTTAGCAAAATCTTCTAATCTAGCTTGTAATTTAGGTCCTTCACTCTTAGTAAAAGCTTCTACCTTTTGTTTAGAAAGTTCATATTGTCTTTCCGATAATAAAGGTTCAATAGTTTTTAAATATTTGCCAGTGGTTTCCTCCAAAGTTGGAACTGGTAGTTTAGGTAAATCCTTTTGGTATTTGAATAAGTCGCCCTTCAATTGAGTCTTGGAGAATTGTCTAGTCATATTAGGGATAGCACTGACTCCTTTTTTAAACATTATAGTTGCGATGCAAACTGGCCAATATCCGGGGGATATCCACACTTTATATAGTGGTGAAAAAAATGGTTTGTGGGGGTCGCAACCGAGGAAGGTGGTGTGCATTCTTGTCTGGTGGTCCCGCGGGTGGTACAAATTGGTGCGGTGAAGGGCCTGGTGTTCAGGTCGGTGGCCGTGCTGCGGCGGTGTTAAGAACTTACTTGGGGCCCGGTGGGGCGGTGGTACAGGGACTCAGGCACACTCATAAGCTATCTGGATAGTACCTTTAAGGTACGCTTATGACACTTATACGGCACTTATATGACCCCTATTGGGTACTAAGCGGTAAACCAGTCATACCAGACCCGTCAGGATTGTTAGCTAACACCATGGGATCCGTGGTAGTGTCCTGAAGCTGCTACCTACCTAGCCAATAATTATCTGATCTCGTAAATTGTTAATTCATATGAAATGTTAAAGTCGTGCAGGACCTGGTAAACACCAGTCTCTAGTGCGAGCACCGGGCTCGGGGTTAACCACGGCTACCAGGACCCATTCCCAGCACCAGCCCCCAGAGTTCGCGACACGCACCGTTCTACGCCCGCGACACGCACCGTCCTACGCCCACGCGTCCCGCGTATTACATCATAACCTTAGACCTACCTACCACTACACCCACCGGTTTGACACACACCTGTCAAGGCACCAGCAGAGCTATACCGTTCGATTCCGCAATTCCCGCTTAGTAAGATCGCTGTCTACAGGATCTGAACTCTATTGCATATTATCCGTAGTCTCTAAGTCTCCATCGTAGTCAGTGATGAACCATCACTGGATTCCTCGATGCGTTGACTGAAAAATAACCGAAAAGTTTTCTTTTTTCAGTCAGTTGTTGTAGAACCAGTGGATTTCCTTTGAGTATGGGAGAATATCTATGGACCATTATATGCTACATTCTATTGGTGTGGTATGTGGTGATCTTGGTAGTGGCCTATAATGGATTCATTGAAATAGTTATTAATTACCGAAATCCTAGACTTGTCAAATCATCAACCATGGTCAATCAGGTACGGGAATATGAACCAGTTACGATTTTACGGCCTATAAAAGGAATTGATTCCGAATTATACAGTTGTCTTGAGTCGTCTTTTATTCAACATTACCCAATAGATAAGTTAGAAATCATTTTTTGTGTAGATGATAAGTTCGATGAATCGGTTCCTATTTTAAAACTGTTAATTGCAAAATATCCCAAAATCGATGCAAAGATCTTGGTATCAGAATATGATCAATTGGGTCATAATCAAGACTATTATGGTCCCAATCCCAAGGTAAATAATTTGGCAAAAGGGTTTTTGAATAGTAAATATGATATCATATGGGTTATGGATTCCAACGTATGGGGAGGATCTAATACCTTGATGAACTCGATTGAAATTTTAAGTAACAATTTACTCAATAGTGGTGGTAAGAATCAAAGTTTTAGACCCGTTAAATTGATACATCATGTTCCTTTGGCATTATCTATCAACACCAGTCCTTCATTTTTAAGTAAGATTGGTAATATGTTGGATGAAGTGTTTTTATTTTCATCACATTCAAAGTTTTATGTTAGCTTGAATAAGTTAAATATCGCTCCATGTGTTAATGGGAAATCAAATATCTTTAGAAAACTGGACTTGGATTTGGCAGTATCTAAGATTCCTTATAGTAACAATCATTTTTTTCTGGATTTATTGATAAAACAGAGTGCTAAAGATTTAACTGATCAAGGACCAGGTAATTCTTTAAAGTTTTTCAGTAAATATATCGGGGAAGATAATATGATCGCTATAGCTCTTTGGGAATTCTTATTCTGTCGAACTTCGTTATCATGTGACGTGGTAATTCAACCATTAAATAAACTTGAAAATAGTAAGACTGCCATTAAGGAATATTTCAAAAGAAGAATTAGATGGTTGAGAGTTCGAAAATATATGGTTTATCTGGCCACCTTAATAGAGCCAACTACCGAATCGTTAGTGTGTGGAGTGTTTGGTACTTTGGCAATTAGTTATCTTTGGTTTGATGAATTTTTTATCAAAAAGTTATTTGTGTTTCATTTAGTCATTTGGTACTTGACCGATTTATATCAATACTCCTGTTTGACCAACAATATCGAACAAAATTACCATCCTAGTTGGTATAAATCAAATAAAAATTGGGCTCATTGGTCAATCGTTTGGTGTTTAAGAGAGCTTTTCGCCTTTCCCATCTGGCTAATTGCCATCATGGGACATGAAATAGACTGGAGGGGCAAGCCATTCAGAATCAAGCCCGATCTCACGGCAGAGGAACTATAAAAGTATACATACAACTGTAAATAGGTAATAGAATATAGATACAACAATACCATTGGGGTATCAAAAGTCCGTAACCATGCCGCAGTTTTAAATCTGTCAGTGCGATCGTTTCAAATTATAATGTGCTATAATTAGTGGCCCTACTAGGGCCTGTTAGTGCACCGCCTAGCTGTACATTGTGTGACTAAACGACTTGTAAACAACGTCAAATCATAACTATTGAGTCTGTAACACTTTAAAATTTTGTTATAACTCCGAAACGTTAAATATATTTATATTTAATCTTGTTATACTGTTGCCCACAATCTAATTGTTGGGGAACTTAAAAGCTAGTTTTTGTCATTAGCCAAAACGAGCGAGTGAGAAAAGTGGGAAAAAGTTAAAGCTTAAATTAACATCAAGGGACGTTGTTCAGTTTTAACAAGGAGGTTTTTCTTTACCACCTAATAATCCAGACCTATTTGGTGAGAAGTTAGCAAGCTTTGTAAGGTCATATTAACAATTGTAGACGGTTTTGTTGTGGTTATTTTTGTCCTAAAATCTTGTCTGGTTATATTTGTTTAAACGTGTTGAAACGACTGCATTGATCTCCAAAATTAGCGGAGTTATTTGATACTTGTGGAGATGTCACAGGATATTACCACCACCACACAAGAGGTCCAGGACCCCTTTATTGATGGGGTCATACAGAATTGTAAGAAATGTGATCTACCTATATATGAAGGTCACGCGTACGAATTGGGTGATGATAGGTGGCATATTGATTGTTTTAAATGTTCTAAATGTAATAGTTCATTAGGATGTAATTCAAATTTTCTTGTCTTGGGAAACGGTAACTTGATTTGTTCCAATTGCTCATATAATTGTAAGCAATGTGGTAAAAAGATTGATGATTTAGCTATTTTAACTGGTGATCAAGCTTATTGTTCTTCTTGTTTCAAATGTAGATCTTGTAAGCAAAAGATTGAGGATTTAAGATATGCCAGAACTTCCAAAGGATTATTCTGTATGAGTTGTCATGAGAAATTGATGGCTAAAAAGAGAAAGTATGATTTGAAAAAGAAGCATCAACTACAGTTGAAATGGGAACATGAGAGACAACGGGATCGGGAACAGGAGAAGGAAAATGAACGGGAAAGAGAGAAGGATCTCACTCGTGACTTTCCTGATAATACCTCTACCTATTCAAGAACATCCAGAAATTCCAAGAATTCGAATTCTGCATCTTTTTCGACTCCGAATTCTGCTCTTCTGACTCCTAATTTAGAAATAGACTTTGATGAAAAACCTTTACATCAGCCAAAACCTCAGCCTGCTTCAAGTTTACAAAGTCAATCGGATTTGTATGATCTTTATGATAGATCTCGATCTCCCACTCCAAAACTTTCAAAACATTCAAGCACAAATGAATTGTATAAACAACTAACCAGTTCTTCTTCGGCCTTATCGAGGGATAAGGACTTGCCTCTGACACCTGAACTCCGGTCTGCAGCTTCAAAGAATTTGGCCCGTCAACGTGCTGAAGATAATATTACTCCAAGGAATGGCAATGATGTTGATAATGATAGAACCCCTCGCGCTCCTCAAAGTGAAATAATACCTCCTGAATCGAAGCCTGCTATTGAAAGAGATTACTCGATAGAAGAGATTAATGATTCCGATGATGAATTAAACCAACGTTGGTCCAAGAATGCAGAGAATAATATGGGCAACGGTACATTACAACCTGCATTAGATTTGAGACATCCAAGTAATAATACAGATACTTTGAGCCCAAATTTTGGGCAAGATCATTCCAAAGCTTTAGGTAGTCCCACATCTGTTTCTCATACTAAATTTCAAGGTAAGGATGTATTGATTATGTCACCTCGGCAAGACGCTCAAGATAATTTTGATGATAAATCTATTGATAACATTCAAAATACCAGTCATGATTCCAGTGATCCTCAAAACTTTTCTGATAGTCGGAAACATAGTTATAATGACAATTCTCTTCTGGTTGGTTATCAGGGACGCGGTAACGGGGCCAAATCTCCTGAGTTAACTGACAGGAATGGTCATGTTGTGGAATCTAGATCGAACTGTCCAAGTCCCTTAGCTAGGGCCAATAGACACGCTCGTGTTTTAGAAACCAACGATGCTAATAATGACGGTAATGATCCTATAAATGACTCTTTGGATGATCTGTACCCAGAACCTAGTTCTGGGTTTTCTACTCCCCAGAGGCGTGGATATTCAAATAATACTAATAATCTTGCGTCTCCACCTCCTCGTGTACCATTACCTTCAGTCCCATCAAGTTTGGGTACTCCTAATGCCAACAGACAACAACCTCCTCTGCTGCAACCTTACCATGGTCATATTAAGACTAATTCTCAATCATCAGACCAATACTTTATGGAGAAAGCTACCAGTGATGATTTCCTTAATGGATTAGGATTAGAAGGAATCCAGTATAACGAATATAATGATTTACAAAAAGGTAACACGACTCCGCTGTTAAAAGGTTCAAGGGTTATTGTTAACCCTTCACCAACTGTGACTAACCTTGAAGGCAATAACACTCAGTCTCCTGCTACTAGTGTTGTGTCTGACAATTTCGGCAGAAGGTCAAGCATCATCAGGACTCCCAAGCTTGGGTTGAGACACAAGAGATCAATAAGTGGTGGCAGTAGTGGAGGTGGTGCCAATTCAAGTATATCCAAATTGAATATTTTTAGAGGAAGAGACGAGAAGGGCCATTCGAGACACGTTAGTGAAGGTTCCATCAGTGGTAGTTACACTTATATCATGAACAATAACAATAACAATAGTATTAATACCAATGGAAATCACTTTATCACACCACCATTACCAAGCACTTATCGTACCGAATTTTACCACAACCGGTCAAGTTCTGACGCTACAGGTAATACTAGGAACTTTGATATAAATGACTTGACTAGTTTTGATTCCCAAGTCAAAACCTTACAGTCAGAAGTCCATCAATTAGATTTGCAGAAGAAGGACCTAAATAATCAAGTAAAGCAACTTCAGGATGATAAGTCCACATTGGGTAGAGAAATAGATTCCATGAGAAAGCAGTATGATGAAGAATACAAACAATTGAGTGAATTGAGGAAAGAAGTTAGTGGGTTGAAAGCGCAAAAGAATGAGTTAGAGAAGTATTCTCCAGAATTGGAAGAAGTCCAGCCTGGTACAGTGCACCATCAATATCAACAACAGCAGCCTCAACAGCCTCAACAGCCTCAACAGCCTCAACACAATAACAACCACTTGGAATCCCATTCTCAAGGTTCTGGTCAAGCTCAACCAGTATCATCTAATATGTTCCACCAGATGACCAATTCTTCATCTTCATTGGTCAATAACCCACCTGATGTGGTGACTGATGAAAATGTTGAACCACAAAAAGCTACCAAACTAAAATTCTGGCGAAGAGCAAAAATTGGATTTAATACTACCGGGCCCACTAACGGGAATGGAACAGGAGCATCTTATAATATAAATAATAATTTGAGTGTACCAAATTCTGGATCCGGTAATAGTACTGCCCCATCGCCCCAGAGAAACGAGGATAGTAAAGGAGGATTTGGGTTAATGTCTAAATCTAGATCAACCAACATATTGGATTCATTCTTGAATAACAATTCAAATAATAATGATGCCGATACCGAGTCGGTATCATTATTTAATTGCAGCATTGAAAGGAGAGCTAAGTATGAGAATACTGATATCCCATTGATTGTGAGAAGATGTGTAAAAGAAGTAGAAGAACGAGGGCTAGATATTGAAGGTATCTACAGGATCTCGGGAGGAAATCTGACAATTATTTCAATCGAACAAGCATTCTCCAACTATAAAGATGAAAGTAAACAAATCAATAAGTTGAACGAATTATTGGATTGTGACATCAATGCAGTGACTTCAACATTAAAAAGATATTTGAGAAAAATCCCCGATCCCTTGATCCCTTTTGATGTTTATAATGAGTTTATTAAATTAAGTTCCATTAGTCCTAATGGCAAAAAGATTAGTGAATTCAAAACCAAAGTCATTGATAGATTACCCAATGCAAATAGACAAGTATTACACTTATTGTGTAAGCATTTGGAATTGGTCAATTCATACTCTTCCATCAATCGGATGAATTATAAGAACTTATCAGTGGTATTTGCCCCAACCCTCGCTAGAGATGAAACTGGTCAACGTGAGATGATGGATATGGGGAAAAGAAATGATATCACCGAATTCTTATTGAATAATTATACTCACATTTTCGATTAGTGGGTTTCACTTAAAAGTCTTGTATTTTGTATTTACAGAAATGAAACTATAGACCATAATGTGGGCGGTTAACCCTTCTACTTGATGATATTTACATGAAATCAATTAAAATGACGGGATAGCCATTAATGCCTGTATGCTTGTAATTGGGAGTTGCGCTAAGGGTATTTGCGTGTAGTATGTAAAAGGTTAAAATAAATAGAAACATTTACCATAACTCTAGTGAATGTCTTTAATTTGTGGACTCAGATACATCTCTAATCTTCGATTACCTACTCTTATTAAATGTTCAATAGCTCCAAATTGCTTCTTGGGAAGATGCTGATATTTGCCAAACTCAGCCCGGATATAATCCCTCCAGTGAGCCCGGTTTTCCTTCGGCTTGGTGTTAACAGTTCTATGACAAGCTCGATAAAGATGGATAACTTGTTTCTGTATTCCCGAAAGCTTCATGACCGTTGGTTGGTGAGTGTTTTCCAATGAATCCATTTGCTCATTGGATGTATGATGTCGTCTGGGGAAGTGATAGTGAGCACTAGGGCGGACCGCGACATTCTGCAACCAGTTGCAGCTGCAGCTGCTACTGCAGTAGCAGTGCTTCTCTATATACTTACCCTGTACCACCTAGTTCACTCCATTCATTACATCTCTACATTTACTTCATTGCCTTAATACTCTCCAACCCATATTCTCTACAAACTCACCAAATCATGAATGTTTATTATTCTATATTACTATACAAATTCGTGCCAACTTCTAAATGTCCTACTTCAAATTAGTGAAATCAACTTCCCCTTCTCTGGTACCGTCACAAGATCCATGCATACCACAGGTACATTTGCTTTTGGATCTCTTTCCACATGAACAAGCCTCTCCAGAAGAAGGAGCGACATTTTCACTGGCAGCTTTGGAGCAGTTACATTTCAAAGCTGGTTGAGCTCCACAGGAGCAGGTGGATTTCTTAGCACAAACACAATCAGGTAAAGAACAAGCCATTGTTAAAATAAAATTAGATAGGTGGTTGATAAAAACACAAAAAATAATCCTGGCTGTTTATGGGGCTTTATATAGTTTTAAAAGTGGCCCGATCGACTGCAAAAAATGATCCCTGCCTGAGCCAAGTAATGTCGCGCGGGCCAATCAGAAGCGTTATATTTGTCAGCGCCGCTCCTGTGTCTATGTGTATTTTGGATTGCAACTGTTTTGGGTATTTTGCTGCAAAAAAAAGAAATAACTGCAAATTGGTTAGATATGGTCTATAGAATTAACTGATCCAACCATAGAGCTGACAAAGTCACTATTGGCAAATAAACTATCAAAGTCAATATCAAGTACACTTAATCTCTCGTGGTTAATAAAGTTTAATACGGTATCCTTAAACTCCCTAAATTGTTTGATACAGGATTCACACTGACTGGGACAGATGGGTTTAAGATTGTTTAAAAAGTTTTCAATTATATTAGTAATACCAATTAGATGATCTAGGTCGACCGTAGATCTGATGGGATTACAGCAGTAAATGACAAATAAATAAGTGATTCCTCTTAGAAATATGTTATTGATAGACACCCATGAATAGTTTAATAACTTCAACTGGTTTTGTAGCTTATCATAGAGGAGGATGATCTCTTCACAAGACTTGAACACAGTTTTGTATCTGTTTTGGAGTTCAGCCTCACTGTTACCATAATTCTGATCCTGGTGCTGTTGTTTCTTTTGATTGAATAGTATGAAAGTGTATAACAGACCAATGCTATAATGGTAGTTGATTTCCATGATGGTTCGATTGAATTCATCGTGAGTTAACACGATCGACTCCTGGTACCAATCATTAAATTTGCTCTCCATCAGCTGTCGTATATGTATATCCTGTGGTAAATTATTAGCCTCATCTTGAAGAAACCTGAGCTTGATATATTGATGGGTCACGAGCTTGCTACCTTCAGGGATTATCACAGAATTCAACTCCTTATTCTTATCTGAACCATTAGCTGGATTGTATTCATAATTAAGAATAAAAAGGTCGTCCGATACTGACGGGAGCTGGATGTTATGCACTCCTGCTATTGCAGATGGTTTCTGAAAGTACATGGAAACCTGCCTATCCAAGGAATAGCAGCTCCAGAATAGTCGTCTCCTCATGTCTTGAACAAATTTGTCAGATGTTACCAATTCAGGGTCTTCATGTAAATTCAAATCATACATTAATCGGACACTGGTTCCAATCAAATACCAAGCACCTGGGCTCGAAGGTCTCATGATCGAGTAAGTCGACAATAATAACAAACTCTGAATCTTTTCTAGTTTAGTGATCTCATTTCCATCTTGGTCCATCTCGTTCCAGATAACCTCTGAATACTTCAAACTCTGTTGCTGGTGATAATGGGACACCGTCAAACTGTATTTTTGCTGGAGTATGGATGTCAGAGTGGCTATAATTATATGTATGAAGAAAAGGCATTTCCTCTTATAATCATTGTTATCAGGTATCGAAGTAGCTTGGTATTGACCCCGATAAACACCACTTAATTTAGCTAGTGATGGGTCCATAATCTTTTTCCGGACCCCAGGACTGACATCCCCGTACAATGGCTTGAAATAATGCATTAAAAAGTATTCCCGGTTCAATATGGGTAATTGAATATTGGATATTTGGAAGTATAAAACGAGACATTCTTCCACCAATGACATCGGTGGTAACTCCATTTGTCCATACAGCTTCAACCGGTCGATATCACCGTCTTTCATCATCAAAACCTTGTAGTTGATGCTGCTCCCGTTAGTACTCCCATTGGCATTGCTAGTATTGTTAGAGTTGTTTGCAATTAGCATGTGCCCTTCTCCGTTGGTAATGGACTTCAGATCAAATGTCGTGGATGGGGTGGATGCATTTGCTCCGTATTCTTCATTATTCAAGGCAATTGCATTGGATCTTCTCTGGTGTAATTGTTGTCTTAAGCTATCAATTTCTGCCCTTAACTGGTCCACCTGGTTCTCTAGCTCATACACATAAGATCTTCCAATGACTCCTCCAGTTCCTGGGTCAACCGACACACACTCATCACCTTTCCGTAAACAATTTCCACACTTGGGGAATTGTTTATCACACTTTACTCTTCTCTGTCGACATCTCCTACAAGCCGTAATGTTTCGTACTGACCGGCTATTCATATATATAGAGATATTATAGAGCTCGCTTATGTAATTGCAAAACCTTGTTATCACTATTGTTGAACCTCCGCGCACCCCATGCGGTTATTTACCTATAAACCGTCTAAATCGTTCCTCTAGCATTGAGCCCATTTCTTTCGTAACATCGTTAGACCGACTTGGATTTGTAGAACCTCTGTTGTCCGGTTGTTCTGAAGTGGTAGAATTGACAGCTCCAGTTCCAGAGCCATGTGGTTCTGATTGTGGTTGTGATTGCATGTGTGATTCTGGCCGTTGGTCTGTTTGGAGATCGTTTAAAACATCTTCAAATAGATTCGATATTGACTTGGACTGATTAGAAGTATTCTCTTTTGAATTTGAGTTTGCGGTGGAAGGATTTCTTTGATGTTGATTCATGATTGAATGATATATAGTAGACGTAATGGAATGGTTGCCACTTTTATCTTCTAGAAATACATTATCCTTATCTACAGGAGAAGCAGTATCTTTGGCAGGGGGTTTGTTATGATCATCATGATCTAATTTCCTCTTTTTTCGATTAAACTCATCAACCTTTCTCTTTAAATCAATGGTTTCTAGATCAGGAAATGGAACATCTTCACCTTCCTCATTGTCGAGGTCATGGTCGGGTCTTTGAGCCGACATGGTTGGTGGCTTTATCTCACTATCATCGTCTTGATACTCATTTCGTATTTCTACCGGAGTCTTTATTCGATTGGAGGATCTTCTCAGACCTCTATTACTTCCCAATCCCATTCTTTCAAATTGGGGAGTTCTAGGAAATCTTTGTGGGTTATCATCATTAGGATTTAATCTTACAGGAGAAAGCCGTTCCAAATCCCTCAATTCAGAGGCTGGGTCATAGTTTAAGTTGGAATTTGGATTGGAAGCCGATTCTGGATTAGATTTCGGATTGTTAGGTTCCATTTCAGATGCTAGAATTGGAGGTTCCGGTAAAGTAGGAGACGAATTAATTAAATCTTGAATCATCGATGACCGCTTTCTTAATTCATCGTTTTCTCTAACAGGGGTCTTCAGAAATCGATGTTTTCTAGGACTTATAGATAATTTATGATAATTATCTAAAGACTGCCTGATGGTATAAATACGAGAAGGAGATCTATTTTCAGCATTATCTGTTTCGTGATTCCCATTACCGGAAGCATTATCATGAGCCTGAGACAAATTATTGGCCCTTTGGCTGGTCATAGCAGGGGGATTTAGACTTAAACTATCAGTAGAATCAAACCTATTATACCTTCTAGAAGGTATGCCTCTATCGAATTGAGGTAATGGAACCCCTCCACGTTTTTGAGGTTGATCAGTAGACCACGTAGGAGTCGATTCCTCAATAGTATCCTTTAACAATGGCTTCTTGAAAAACAAATCATTGGAAACCGTATTTAGCCCCGGATCTCGAGCATGATTACCAGCATCGTCCTTTCCATCATGTTGCCCTCTTGCAACTCCCGAAGTCTGGGCCCGAATATCCTCCTCCACATCTTCATCATCCAGCATTAAAAGGTTTTTCTGAGTATTAGCCAATGTATTTAAATCATTTGATACCAGTGGAGATTCATAACTAGCAATCTCCGTATTAGCAGCCAGTTCAAAAAAGTGTTTCCAAAACCCTACATTATTCCAAACAGACTCAGACGACTTGGAGTACTGCCGTATAACCGGAAATATCTTATCATTTATAATAGCATTGGAATCAGAAAGGTTCTTATCAATTTCTTGTAATACAATGGTGGTTTCTTGTTCCAACCGTTCCAATTCTAGAGTAGCTGCCAATTTATCATTGGCTTGAGCATCACCAGAAGACAGCCCACCGGTGGCATTAAACGTAGACTTTCTTCTGGTCGACGAAGGCGCTATGGAATACCGTTTCATGGTGTGAAATCCTCGTTCCTCCTTAATGTCTTTAGTCTATGGTTTTGCAATGTTTATATATGAAGCGTACTTTTTTTCTCTCCGGCGCGGTTTTTTCTGCACGGTGATTTCGTCGCACCAAAAATGATTCAACCTGCTAACATCTTGAAGAGATATGGGAAATATCATGTCAGTATCGTTTGCCCCAGAATGTACCGAAAGCAAAAATAAGTATGACGACTGCTTTAATAAGTGGTACACTGAGAAATTCTTAAAGGGAAAGTCCATGGAAAATGAATGTACTCAGTTGTGGGATGATTACATAACCTGTGTCAATGCAGCATTGGCTCAGCACCAGATTAAGCCCACTTTAGATAAGGCTAGAGAGGACCAGCCGTTTAGCCTGGAGGAGATTAAGGAGTCATCTGCAAAAAAGTGACTTTTTAAAGTATGTAGAAACGTGTAGAAACTATGTAAAGCTTGTAAATATTTGAATTGATAAATTTGCCCTTACACACAAACCAACAGAGCTTGGACTGTCAATTAATGACACGGTGGTGCTACTGTGTGCTAGAATGCTTCAATGTAGGTCAGGAAGTGTTTAAGCTGTTGTTGCTGGTGTTATTGCAGATGTTAGCTTGGTTTATCTACTGTTCAGTTCCTTCTACCACTGAGACGTCCATCGATGTTTGCGCACGACCTCTCACCGACCCAAATGCTGCACCACCAGAAAGACATTGTTATATAACACTAGCGGATTGCCATGTTGATCGAAGAGGTCCCTAAGAAAACAAATGCCAATAGCTCCACGGTGTATTTTAGTTCAGCCATAAACCTAACGGCCAGGCCGAATCCTCGGCTTAATCAACACAATCAAGATGATCCAGTTCAGCCACAAGCCAAGAAGACAAAGATAAATTATAACTTAAATGACTTAATGAATGCACAAATCCAATCCAGTGATAATAACCAAACTTCCGGGCCGTTGAAATCAGCCCAGCAGCTTTCTCTTGAACGTTTGGCCACCAAAAGAATGTTGGAATTGAGTAAGGAAGGCAACATTACTAATTTTGATTTACCAAAGAACTTTGAATATAATAAGCAATTAAATAGCAAATCCAGTACCTCGAGACAGGGAACCACTCCCGGGACCAAGAAGATTCTATCAGCACGTCGTAATCTTAATCTGTACTTTGAAGAAGAACGAGATTTAATGGCCATTAACTCCATCTTGAGTCTTAATTATCAATACTTGGACCAGCTAGATTCTTACAATTCGGGGGGAAAGACAAAGAACAATCTGAAATCCAAGCTATTCCGTCCCCGAATAAAGTTATGCTGCATATGTAGTAATGTTTCCAGCTATGCTAGGTGTGGGAATTGTGGGTTATTTTATTGTAGTATAAGATGTAATCGGGTTCATCAAGAGAGCAGATGTAATTAGAAAGCTGATTGTATGTGTAATATATGTTTCTTATAGAGTATGGCAACCATGATTGTTCATATACCTTTTAGTGTCAATCCATACACTCAGTTATCAAGTTGTTTGAGAAGGTTACAAAAAGGGTACACATTAAAAGTGCTCTCAGGAAGCACAATACCGAGTTAGTAATCAAACCTAATGATCCACTTACTTGTAATATGGTCTATCCTACTGCTTTCACTATGCACCAGCTTCTTGCCTGACTATGGTACCAAAGGATCTCCTGCTGATTATAATAAGTTGATGGAATTCGCCAACATAGTGTCTCTTTCTTACTGCATCAAACATGGGTTGTAAAAAGGTAAGTTGGATGATAAGAGCACAAACTGTAATAAGGAAATCTGCAATGAATCTCCATATAAAGATATAAATATTTTGTCTATTTTCAACTTTAATGATTTGGGAGATGTAGGAGCTGGATTCTATGGGATTGACCATTCCAATAATCGAATCATTATTGTGTTTAGGGGAACTAATTCCAGAAGGGATTGGTTTGCCAATATAGATTCCCTACCAAGGAAGTATACTCCATTGATAAACTTGGTAAGTGGTGAAGATACAGTTGAATGTAATGATTGTAAAGTCCATAGAGGATACTACAATTTCTTGCAAAAAAACTGTGCCGAAATTTTATCTGTCATCAAAGACTTGAAACAGCAATACCCTTCTTATAAACTTGTTGTATTAGGACATTCCTTAGGAGGTGCCTTTGCTTTGCTAACTGGAATTGAATTTCAACTAATGGCATTAGATCCTCTCGTGGTCACTTATGCCAGTCCCAAGATTGGTAACAAAGGAATGATGGAGTTTGTAGATTTGTTGTTTGATAGTGATGGTGTCTACCGGGAATCCTTACAACAGCAAAATTTTGAAACCGGTTACATACGAGTAGTTCATGAAGGTGATATCGTGCCTCTGTTACCTCCAACAAGCCTTTTTAGACATGGTGGAGTCGAATATTATATTAACAAGTCGGGGATTCCCCCACTGCCTGAAGATGTAGCAATGAAAGAAACCCGATTTGATGACTTTAATATAGATGAAATCAATCAGATCATTAGTTCAGCTCAGACAATCCCCAGTGATTTAGGGAAGGAGGCACACAGTAACTACTTTATCAAAATCACCGGTTGTAATTGATAATAATGCCATAGATTTATTTGATCTATATAGTTTATTTACAAGAAATTTCCAACATTTTATCTACTTGACAGACCTTCTCTCGGGATTTGCCCAAGGAAGCACCCGTATCCAATTCATATTGATTTAGTTTGAGCCAATTTTGCCATGTAACAGAATGGAGTGCTGAAAGTTTGGAATCAATATCATTAGCACTAACATCAGGATTTGTGTGGATATCATTGGACAAATCAGCAATTATATTTTCAGCTGTATCAAAGGAATCCATCATGGTGCTGGCTATAACTCCTTGGGGACCGTTTTTAATCCAGCCAGAAGTATAGAATCCATTCTTGAAAATTGGGTTCTTCGGGTCACTTGAAGTTTGAGAAATAATCTTACCACCTTTGTTGACAATTCTATTCTGACTGTCATCAAACAAGATATTATTGTCAAGAAACCCATTTAATTCAGAACCCTTATAGCCGATGGATAAAACTACTAAATCATTCTCTACCACTACCGACTCAGCATGGTCATCGGGTATGATCTTTGGCTTGTTAGAGACGTCATCATTGATTAGTTTATTTTTACCAAAGATGGTCCTCGATAACAAACTGGAATCCTTTTCGTTAACTATAAACTCTTTAGGACTCATGAGGTACTGTAAAGACCAGGTCTTTTGGGGAGTATAATCCTCAGGGTTGGAATATTTTTCAATAATCGATAGTCTTCTCTTGTTAACTCTATCGATGCCTTTAATATACGGTTGAATTGACTCGAATATCTCATCATCAACAGGAATAAACTTGACCAATTTGGTCTTATTAAGTTCTAAGAGTTCTCTAATCTCCTTATTGGTGAAAGCACTTTCCAAAATCCCTCTTCTTGCCACAATATTAACATGTTTAACCTTACTCTTCTGTAACATTTGCAAAGCATCAGCAGAGATATCAGTAGAGGACCAATGAGACTTGGGATCTGCCAATAAGATCCTAGCCACATCCAAAGCTACATTCCCATTACCTATGAGAGTTACAGACTTTATTTTATCCAATTGAGGAGGTAAAAACCCATTATCACTAGAATAAAAGTCTGGGTGACCATTATACCAATTGACAAATTGACGAGCAGATATAACTCCAGGGAGATCATTACCGGGTACGTTTAATTTGTTATCAGCATTGACACAACCGTAGGACAATACCACCGAATGATAGTTAGATTCCAACTCATTAAGGGTGATATCTTTCCCGATATTCACGTTACCAAAGAACCGAACCAGGCTGAAATCTTTCATGATGTTATCCAAATATTCTTCACAATTCTTAACTTCTGGGTGATCAGGGGCCACTCCATAACGACTAAGACCAAATGGAGCAGGAAGTCTTTCAAAAAAATCCAACTTGACCTTGAATTTATCCTTGGGTGCTTTGTTCAATAGATGGTGGGCCGTATAAAACCCTGCCGGGCCTGAGCCAACAATTGCAACTTTATAGGTGGGAATTAGAGATCTGGGAGATGTCGAAAACCTTCTCAAGGACCACCGAAGCATTTTAGCAGCTTTATATATAACAAAGATACCGTCCAGTGAACAGATACCACACCTTGATCTACTGGGTACCATCTGAGGTACCAGCTGCAACACTAGCAAAGCGAGTGGTTACCCGGCCGCACAACGTCGCATTCTTCATCATTTTGGGTGGTAGAATACCATCTACAACAACCATACTCCAGCAGTTATATCTGAACAAACGACCGATAACCATGGCTGAAGTACAGAATTCAACCAAGACCGACCCCTCGAGATTTTTATCGGGACTTATAGGCGTCCAAGTGAATGTCAAGTTGCACAACGAGGTTTCCTATGTGGGAGACTTACAGAGCATTGATGGGTTCATGAACGTTGTATTGTCATCAGGAGAGGAATGTGTGAATGGAGCAGCAAATGGGGTTAAGTATGGCGATGTATTTATAAGAGGAAATAATGGTATGTAAGGAGGATTAGGCGAAGGGAGCAGAGGGTGCAGAGGGTGTGGTAGCTGGGACGGCCGTGGTACCGCCCCGGCACCGACTGGCTCCGCACTCTCGCCGGCCTGGCACTGGCACCGTACTAACATCTGTAGTGTTATATATAAGTGAAGTATAAGCTTGCAGCAGACCTGGCTTGCAGCAGACCTGGCTTGCGGACTACCTGGCTTGCCCAGGACCTGGCTTGCACCAGCGTTTACGGTATCCGTCTCGTGTTCGTGTATATTAATCATGTTACTGTTGTCTATAGTGTATAGTAATATAGACCACCATTGTCAGTATTGCACCGGTAAGCAGGCCCCAAGCCCGGGGTGGCTGGGCCCACGGCACCGCCGCAGGTCCCGTGTCGCGCCCTCGCTCGGTGGCCCTCTTGCGGGGCCTTTTGTGTAACTTTCTCTCAACCAATAACCGCACCTAAAAAATGAGCATTGAAAATATCGGAATCAAAAGTTTTTTCAACAAGTCAATAATGTCATTTGTTATTAGAAGACAATTATCTACTTTAATTCCTCCAAAGATTGCTTCGGCTAAGGTATGTATGAAATCTGCGGGTCCATTAATAGGGGTCTGATCACTTTGTGATTGGATTGACTCGATGTTGATTGATTCGATGTGAGTGGTGTACTAACAATCTGTAGAACATTGGATCCAATCCAAATGCCAAAAGAATGGCTGAAGTTGTTTCTTTCTATAAGAAATTACCAACTGGTCCAGCTCCAGCTCCTAAGAAGCCAGTATCACCATTAGGTAAATATAAGGCTGCTTACTTTGATGGAGACAATGCATCTGGGAAACCATTAGTTCATTTAGCCATTGCTATTGTTGTTTTAGGATACACCTGGGAATATCAATCTCACTTGAAGCACCACAAGCATTAGGTATATAATACATAGAATGAATAAACTTTACTGATATATGAATGTAGAGGGTGAGAGGAGGGTGAGAGGAGGGTGAGAGGAGGGTGAGAGTATGGGTGAGAGTATGGGTAAGAGTATGGTAGGAGAGCAGTTAGTGTGGGTAGCAGTACAGTGTCTGGAGAGCCAGAGAGCGAGAGAGCCAAGCACAGGTTGTATACGCCCGGACCCTGGCAACATGCTCAACTGTGCTACGTGCTCAACTGTGCTACGTGCTCAACTGTGCTACGTGCTCAACTCTCGTGCCAGGTACTCGTTACTTGCGTGCTAGTGCTCGCTCGTTATTGCGTGCTACGTGCTCTAACAACTGCTGGCCCCACACATACTAGCTTCACTTCCTGGACTCCCTCTCCGGGACTCCCTCTGCGTGGATTACTCTCCCTGGAATCCCTCTCCCTGGACTACCTGCCCTCTATCTACCTGCTGCCCTCACCTACACCCCCTAATCCCTCCCTACAATGAGGCAGTGGCTCATTGACTGGGTACCTGAAAATGAGCTCATAACTAGCAGATCCATCATCACGGTTGCTATAAATACAGAGTGGACCCCCGATTTTTTTGATACCTGACATTCTCTACAATTCTCTAAATCACTCCAGTCGTCGAGCGAACCCATCTGTGTATCCTTTAGATCCCCCAATCAACCCCCAAATTACCCATTATCATTCCTCTACAGCAAGAGTCAGCACTCCCCACCCACACGACTCATCAAAATCGTGAGAAAAAAAGTGAGAGTTTTTGGGTTTGAGGAAATTAAGGTTAATAGGTTTTGCTCTGTTAAACAAACAAAAGGGCGTTTATTGTGATTTGTGGATTATAATCAACCAATTGTAATTAAGTGATTGATATTATTTCGATATCCACTCACAGGGTTTTACTATTACTCCTTTATTTGTTTGATATTTTTGTGGGTAACTGAAGGTGTAAAGGTGTCCTTCCTCCCCTGTTTAATAATTGTTTGGTGGTGTTAGTTGGTGGTAATCCTGCTACTAACAAATCATCTGATTAATTAAACACCTTATAGTTATATTTTCTTATTGATTTTTACCTGTTTTGAATTCCAATTGTTCCCGGTCCTTTGCTCCTTGATTCCTATTAATTTGTCATATGAATAATTACGGCAACAACGAGTTTGCTCGAGAAATGAGCTCCATTGGTGATCAACCAATGAATTATCAATATGGAGACCCTCCTTCTGGTCAACAACCGTCAAATGGCAACCCTAATCAACCGGCTACTCCTCGAATGTTGAGAAGTGTTAGTGGTAGTTTCCGTAACTCCAGAAATGAAATTGTTCAATTGGATGCATCTGGTCAAACTCCTCCTCCTAAACAACAAGTTGAAGGCACGTTAAATCTTCAGGAATTTAGATCTCATTCGAGGGATCCAAGTTATCATCAACAACCACCTCAAACGTTTGATCCAAATGTTTTAACTCCTCAAACTCCAATGCATAGACGTAATCCATCTTCCAATGCTCCAATGACTCCTCATAGCAGACAACCATCAGGCCAAATGAGGCAACCGGCTCCAATGGCTCCTCCTGTTCCTGGTCCGGCACCAGCTGCAATGAATCCTCATACTATTAATCAACAACGCATGGCCCAAATGTCTCCCCATGGTCATCCTCATCAAAGCCCTCATCCTTCTCAAGCTAATGAATTATTACCGGCTGCCACCATTGCTACTCCTAATAATTCAAACGCTAATAGCACCGTTAACTCAAAAGTATCAATTAAAAAGTCTTCCTCCAATCCTCATCCTAATCAATCTCATCATAATTCAAACCCTCCCCCTCCTTCCACTCCCCAAAATCAATCAAAGCATCGTCATGGTCATGGTCATGGTCACCATCAGGGTCATAATCAAGACCAACAAAATCAACAACCTTTTCATAGAAAGTCCATTGGTGATTGGGAATTTGTCAAGACCATTGGAGCTGGATCCATGGGTAAAGTTAAATTAGCTCAGCATAGTACCACTGCTGAAATTTGTGCCGTCAAAATCGTTCCAAGAGCTGCTAAATTATACCAAAGAGCTCATCAAGATGATCCTCCTCCCCAAAACCAACAAGAGATTAATCAAAGACAAAAGGAATATGAAAAAGAGGTTGCAAGAGATAAACGTACTACTCGTGAAGGGGTTTTAGGAAGGTTATTATTTCATCCATATGTCTGTAGATTGTACGAAATTGTTCCCATGACCAACCACTACTATATGTTATTTGAATATGTCGAAGGTGGTCAAATGTTAGATTATATCGTGGCCCATGGTTCTTTAAAGGAGAAACATGCCAGAAAATTTGCCAGAGGTATTGCTTCAGCTTTAGATTATTGTCATAGGAATAATGTGGTCCATAGAGATTTAAAAATTGAAAATATCATGATTAACCAAAAAGGTGATATTAAAATCATTGACTTTGGGTTATCTAATCTTTATTCTCCCAAGTCATTATTGAAAACTTACTGTGGATCATTATATTTTGCTGCTCCTGAATTATTATGTGCTAAGCCTTATGTTGGTCCTGAAGTCGATATCTGGTCTTTTGGTATCGTCCTTTATGTCTTGGTGTGTGGTAAAGTCCCTTTTGATGACCAATCAGTTAATGTTTTACATGAAAAAATCAAGAAAGCTAATGTTGATTATCCTTCTTTCTTATCAAAAGAATGTGTTTCTTTATTATCAAGAATGATTCAGGTTGATCCAACCAAGAGAGCTAGCTTATATGAAGTCATGTCCCATCCTTGGATGAACAAGGGGTACGAATATGCAATCTCTACTCATATTCCGAAAAGATATCCTTTAACACTCCCATTAAGTTCGGAAGTTATTCAAACCATTGCCACCTTTGATTTGGGTAATTATCAATCATTAACTGATGAACTTAATAGCATTGTGGGAAGTGTCGAATATCAAATGAGTAGTGAAAACTGGTATAAGATTACTGAACAAGGTAGAGAATATCCATCTGCCACTAATGCTCATATATTACCCGATCCCACCGGTGGTTTCCATCCTTTGGTTTCTATCTACTATTTGGTTCTTGAAATGATCACCAGAAAGAGGGCTAAGGAAGATGCTGTTAGGGTTCAACTTGAACAAGTAGAAATGAAGAAGAGACAAGAATTAATTGATCAACAACAATTACAGGAAGAGCAATTACAAATAAGACTGAAAGTACCCCAATTAGATAATCCTCCTCCGGTAGATCTGATCACTGAACAACCTAAACCAATGAGTCAACCAAAGATTTCCACACCGGTTGAGCATAGCCCTTCACCTTCTAGTCAAGTGGCTTCACACCCTCGTGTTCCATTACCAATGCCAGAAACTCCTGGGGCTCCTGAACAAAATCAACCTGTTGTGTCTAGGCAAGCTTCTCAAGTTCCTGAAGTTCAAGCTCCTCCAATTTCCTTTCCAGAACAGGCACATACCTCATTGTCTTCTAATAAATCTAATTCACCAGCTAATTACAGTGAACATGGTGCAAACCAAATTCCTGATCAACAACCTCATAGTCCCGATCAAGAAACCACTGAAAACAATGGAAAGAGCTTTAATTCGCTTTTTAGAAGATTATCCAGCAAGAAAGCAAGCAAAGGTAATTTGTCGCCACAAAGAACTCAAGATAGTTCTGAAGGTAGACTTTCGCCATCAAAGAATGACCCAATGGTCCGCCGTGGAATTAGTTTGAAAGTAACGGCTAAAGAAAAATTAGATTCTAAGGGTTCAAGAATTAATGTTGTTGAAAAGAAGAACAATTCTCAACAGCCTCCAGAGCAGCAAGCTCTTTCCGGACAAAGAACCCAAAGACCAATTCCTAAAGAGTCGTATAGAAGATCTCATAACAGATCACAATCCATCAATATGACCAATAATAAAAACCACGGATTTGTGCCAGTTGAATACTTACCACCTTTGCCCAATATTGACACTCAAACCAATCAAATTGTTCCAAATAGCCAGGAAGCTGCTTCGGTGTCCGGAAGAAAGTTGCACCCAACTGCCAGGTCGAAATCACTTGGAGGTCATATCAGAAAAGACTCTAATGCCAGATCTAGAGCACAAACTTCTAATGCTGCTGAGCATCCACCATTACCAAACATCTTGGCATCGCAGAATAGTGATGAAAAGGTTAATAAAGATGATGTCGGAGCTTATGATGGTTTCTTTGACGACATTTTATTGGATGATGATAATGAAGAATATAAAGAAATTCCACAATTATCAGAAGATGAAATTATCGACCAATTTAATAATGCTCAGCCAAACACCATGCCTTCTATTGAATATCCAAAGACCTTATTCTTGAAGGGATTTTTCAGTGTTCAAACTACATCTACCAAACCCTTACCTGTTATTAGATATAACATTATTAAAGTGTTGACTAGATTAGGAGTTAAGTTCCAGGAAGTTAAGGGTGGATTTGTTTGTACCCATACTCCTTCACTTCAAATCACTACAGAGGGTTATGATGATGATGAGAATAGCTTAGACAATGAAGATGGTATTGAACAGGAATTTGAACCACTCGACTTCTCCAAGAGTAATGATCATTCTTCCAATAAGTCCACTGGAACAGAAGAAGAAAAATTATATGGCGACGCATTCAAGTCAACTTCTTCATCTATTGAACAGAGACTCAAAGCCCCAGAAATCGATGCGCCAGCCAATTCCGGTGGAAACGTTGTCACCGCTACTGGTTCATCTTCTGGTGGTGGTCATTCTAGACAACCTTCTCACTCATCTAGGGGCCCTAGTCGCCAACCTTCTTTGCATTTGAACACTCAAAACTTGACTTCTCCAAAAGGTCATAAGCATTCAGCTTCTATTGGAAGCACTGGCTCAGGTGGAAGTAGCGCTGGAGGACATAGAAGGAAATTCTCATTAGGTAATTCATTATTAGGTTCTTACAAGAGAAAGAATGGCTCTCAGTCCCAAATGGCTATGCCCCCTAATACTCCCGCTGCTGCCCGAATTAATAAACTGTTATATAATGATGATTTCAATACCGAAGATCTTGAAGAAGATGATTTTAGACAATTCACCGAGGATGATTCTGTTGATTCTGTCGGCAACTTGATGGTTGGTGGTGGATCTGATATGTTGATGTCTTCTAGATTGGAACATAATGCTAGATCTAAATCCAGGACCATGAGGTCTCCTTTGAATTTTGAGATTCATGTTGTTAAATTTCCTTTGGTTGGATTATATGGAGTTCAATTTAAGAAGTTATTGGGTAATACTTGGACTTATAAAACCTTAGCGGGCCAAATCTTAAATGAGTTGAAGTTGTAATCTTCTATGATTGGCATGATTTAATTCAATTCGATTTATTGCATTGTATCTTATTGTGTTTTCATATATTTTTTTTTAATTTTCCATATTTTTTTGTCCATTTTCTTTTCATTTATTTTCATCTATACAAGCTTTCTTTTAATATATAAATATCTATATTCTTTGTCTCTCTCCACATCCTAAAACGATGATCTGAGTGAGACATACTGGTATACACTAGGTAAATTTATTTAGGTCTCGTATAATTAATGGTCCATTTGAATCGTTTCAGCAGTAGAGGATGGATGGCTGAAGTTTTCTCCATTCAATGAAACTGGTTCTTGCTGAACCTCCTGTTTAGGCGTGACCTGAGCATTTACGTCTTCACCGTTATTGACCACTTTTTCGTTTACCACTTGTTCATCCTCAATCATCTCATCTTTTACGCCATCATCTACACCATTATTCTCTTCACTGGTTTCCATGTCCTTTGATGGTTGTTCTTCAGTAGGCTGTTGTTCTGATTCGGTCTGTGGCAGGTGGGTCCTCGAGGGAGAATTCCTGGTATCATGATTTAACTTTCTCAATTTTAAACGATCTTCCCTGGACAAGGTATTAGTGTTATACTTAAGTGGTTTGGTGATTTTGTCTAGTTCAAGAGCTAACTTCAACTCATTCTCTTTTCTTAATTGTTCATCTTCGAAGTCAAGTTGTTTCTGACGTTCTTTGGCTTCCAACCTTGAAGATTTCTTTCTGGTAGCCATCAAATTAAGTAATTGATATTCCTTCTTTCTGTTTTGGATGAGCCTTCTTTTCTTGATTTCAATAGCTAGTACGTTACTTTGAAAATCATGAGTCATTAGAGGCTTTATCACTGGTTTCCTTTGGTTAGCTTTTATAAATTCATTGAAATCTTGTAACTTCCAACACTCAATCTCAAAAGTTACGTGTTTAAAATCAACATCAAACTTATCCCAGTAATAATCATCTGGGTCTTCAGGACAGTCTGTTCTCTTCTTAGGAATCACCAAATCAGGATATTCAGTAGTCCTTTTGATTATTTTAGAATCATTAAATACTGACAATGTTTCATGACGTTTGTTTTTTTGAATATCAACTTTCAACACTTTAAAAGTCAAGTCAGAGTGGCCATAATTGGATTTATCTAAAAATACCCGAAAGTTATTCAACGAAGTGATATAGTCTAAGATTATATACAACAATTCAAACTTTTTGTGCAAGGACAAATGATCGAATTTGGTGGAACCTTCCATATCACCTAGGGATGTATTAACGAATAATTTCTTAATAACCAAATCAAAATCATCAGGGGTAAATTTGGATCCACTAGCACCCGAATGGGTCAAAGCATTAATCAATTGTAACTTAAACTTGTTGATGAATAACACTGATTCATCCAAAGGAGGAGGATTAAACAAATTCAACAATTCCATTTCGAATAACTCTACATCAAAGTATTCCGATGCTAGCCGTAAATAACCTTTGAACTGATAAATCCAATTGATCACATAAATGTAGTAGAATGATTTCCTCACCAGGTATAATTCATGGTCAGCTGGTAAGGTGTTTACAGGCAATTCCACGGGCTGAAGTTTTTCCAAGGTGGCTAGCTGTTCTTTATCACCAAAAGTAACCATATTGAAATGAGTAAGTCCCCAGTAGTAATACAAGATTCACCAAATTGTTGTCTGTGGACTTGGTTTAGTTAGTTGCCCCAGTGGTATTTTTCACCACGACGCGCACCGATTTAGCTGCTGGGGATTAGGTTTCTTGCATTTGGTAAAGATGGATCAGATGAGAAACGCACGCTTTTGATGTTACAGAGGACAATCTATAGCGAATGGTAGGCTTGAAGGTTTAGGTTGTAAGGTTTAGATGGGAGGCTGCTAAAGTTTGAAGACTGAACCAACCTGTAAAATGACCTAAAACGCAAAACGGAAAGGCGAAATAAAAAGGCACAAAAAGTTAAGGTTTACATTAAGGTTAAAGGTTACATTGTTAAGTGTTACAATAAATAACTTTATACATTAATTGATATCGTTAATCGTGAATCGTTATTATACACATATAAATACACGCCACAAGGAGTAAAACCATACTCAAAACAGTAAAAGTAACCGGATCAAAATTATATCAACTGGTTACTGTTTAATAATTGAGTCAATTGATCATTCTTGGATTTGACTTTAGAAATCTCTCCTGAAATTTTTACCAAGGCACAATGTTTAGAAAGATTTGGCAATCCATCTTTGGTGAATAATTTTCTTTTTGATTTTTTGTTAACTGGAGGTTGTTTTGAATAAGTTTCAAAATTGGTGATTAAACGAAGGCATCTTTCATAAGCTAATTTACATAATTGTCTTCTCTTTTGTTCACTGTGAGAATGATTTAACCGTTTTTGTTCCAAAGATAAAAGTGGTTTGGTGGTTGATCTTCTTCTCTTTTTATGGGGACTATCAATATCATCATCAATTGATGAAATTGATGACGATGGTAACAAATCAGTAGAATGAAAATGCTGGGAAGAATTAGAATTAATCATTGGTCTCTTTTGATCATGTTGAATTTCCAAGTCATCATGATGTAAATTCTCTTCATCAATAGATGATTGTCTTGATTCAGGAGTTGGTAACTGGGTATTTGAAGCAGAATCCTTGTTATACCCATATTTTTGATCCATAGAAGGTGGATGAGAAAATACATTCGAGATATCATTTTTCAAGGTCATATCCTTCTTGGGTTTAAAACTGAAATCATGATGGTATAAATCCAAAGGATTGGTACTATGATTTGGGTTGGCCAAATTATCAAGAAATTTTTCCAATGCATTCGATTCGGTGTTGGAAAAAAACTTATCAAAATCTTCTTCTTGACTATCTTCACCATCATCATCCTCTTCATCTTCTTCTGCTTCACCTTGTACTACTTCCTGTGGTACTTGACCAGCACGCGAAGGATCCAAACTAAGGGATCTAGGATTATGACTAGTCACTCCTTCAGTACCAGACTGGGAATTACCCGACTCCGAAGTCATATCCATTTGCATGTTTAAAATTTTGGATCGATGGTAGCTAAAGTTGGCATCATTAGAACCATGTTCAAATAAACCAGGACTGACCAAACTATGTTGAGCCTTTTGCAAACTGTCGACTGACGACAACGCATGCTCTTGTTGTAAATTATTATACATGTTATAAGCTTGTTCAAAGTTCATGTCGGTGGACACCATGTCCAAGGAAAAGTTGTTCAAGTAGTCCAAATCTTCCATAGTGGGTATCAAATAAGTATTGTTGTTATTCTTGATTAGCTGTGTTACTTTTGCTAGTTCTGTTACCCCGAGACGATATGCTAGCAGTATATATACAATAACTTAGGCTTGAGGAAGTAAAGAGGAAAAAAAAAAAAATTATTGCAAACCGGAAGGGATTATGAGATATAAATATGAAAAAAAAAAGAACCCTTAAGGAGCCAGAAGGACAAAAAGAAACCAACAACCTTGGGGTAATAAAATTTGATAATACTATAATTGGCTCCCCTTTCTTAAACTGTAAAAAATGACTATCAAATCGAACATAAAGAGACGAAAATCAATGTGTGGGACAAGTGAGGAAGGTGCGGTGTCGGAGCTGAGACACTAAGTGCAGGGCACACAGCAGCGCCCGAGGTAACCTGCAAAATGATTCTGCAGTGGTTGGCGATGTTGGCGACTCGCTTGTTAAGACCGATACGGTGCCAGAGGCACTGGCATTGATCGGAGTTGCAGCCCCATTCGATACCAGCACACTTGTCGTTTACTTGTAGATTTGAAGGCTTGTTGCTTTGAAGGCTTGTAGCTTTGAAGGCTTGTTAGCATCCACCTTTATGGATCTTCTGGCTCGGGAGGTATTGTTGCTCCAGTAGTACTTTAGCAACCATTTACTAGTTGGCACCCCACCTCGTCTTCCAGCGGGATTTTCACTCGAAGTTAAGGTTTAAGGTTATGAATGCAGTCCCGCGGTAACCTGCAATCTTGTCGCTCTGGTCCGAGTGATTCCATTGCGTTTTTCCAGGGCTGAAATTCAATTACATTACCAATTGTGACTTGAGGTTAACCCACTGGACAAATGGAACTATGCCAATAACCCATCGACTCCCCTCCCTATTTCCCATTTAGGTTTTTGTTCATGCCTATTTGAGCCCCTATCAACCTAACCCCCCTTTTTAGGGGTTCTACGGTGGTTTTAAATTGCTGTGCTGTTGCGAACAATAGATGCTACAATAGAGTGTTTGACATGCAATATGTGCTAATAGTTAGAGTGCAGGGGTTACCTGCATTTGTTTCCGAGGGTATACCTGTACCACTGTTTATCAGTTGCGGAGGGGCTTCTGAGATGTCACTAGGGAGCCATTGGGATGCCAATATGCCACGGTCGTCTCTACACATTCCAGAAGTGGTGGATTAAGGCTCCTGGCGTGTTTAAGCTTCTTAGCTTTGGACATACTCTTAAACATATTCGTACGGTACAACTGCCTATTTAGGCAGTGGTATTCTTCCTCTGGTGGCCCCCGGTTGATCTTGGCCCCAATTTAAGTCTATTTGAGTTGTTCTTCCTCCTGGTGCATATTCTTGCGTCTAGCTGTCAAGGCTTTTTGGGATCGTTTGCAGGTTAGCGCGGGCTTTCATCAAAACCTCTGACCTCATTTGCCACGCTTCGAACAGAAAAATGTGGGGACGGAATTTCATCTTTGTTTCTATATGATCATTACTATGGTACTTCCGTTATCCCGACGTAATTATTGCTGCCAGATAACCTACATGACTAAAAATCTGGGGGACCTGGGGTACGGGGTCCGGAGGATACGGAGGATAATTTTTACATTTATGTTCTTTAGTATGTTTGACCATACCTTATGGGCATGCTACATTGAAGGCCCGCTGCATACATTATGACGGTTATACATCATGCACATTATTTACGCATAAAGTACACTACGCACAGATGTACAGCCTGTTTTAGAAGCGATGCAGCATTGGTAATCTCCCTGTCTTAGTAGGTTTTCGTTTTCTTTTTCTTATTTTTTTTTTTTTTTTTTTTTCGGCGATCTTTTTGCAACATTTAGCTCGGACGTTTTACATTCCCCACATCGTAAAGGCTTCTATTTTCAATGGGAATGTTTTAAAAAGGAGAAATCCGGATTGTGTCTCGATTGCCACGGAAGCCAGGTTCCCTTAGCGAGGTGGTGGCGACCGGGAAACAATGGCCGCCACAAGCAGGTCTTCACGGTGGTCGGGTGTGGTGGTCGGGTGTGGTGGTGCTCCGTCTATCCGTACAGATTAGAAGTTGGGGTAAGGACACTGTGGCAACTGACTCACACAACGGTATGGGTCTATTCCACAACGGTATGGGTCAATGGTATGGGTCTATTCCACAACGGTATGGGTCTATTCCACAACGGTATGGGTCTAGTCCACAACGGTATGGGTCTATTCCACGGTATGGGTCTATTCCACAGCCGTTGGTCTGATGAGCTCGCCCTTTAAAGTTTATCAAGTGGTTCGCAGTGCTTATCACTAGCATTCTAATATCTGACATACATTGGTAAGACAACTATAATACATATAAACCTAATCCGGATATCCAGTCAATTGCAATCACTTACACAAGGATTGGCTGAGGTTGACTCGATAATGATAACTAATGGGTGATAACCAATAGGTGATCACCGTTAAATGACAAATAATGATAATTGATAAACGAAGAATGATAATAAAGAAATAATAGCTGATAAGCGACGGATATGTCAAACACGATAAATCATATACATTCTCTCTTCCATTCGCCATCAGAAGTTCAAGTACAATGGCTCATTCGTAGTTACTTTACACTTGTTCTGAATAGACTTATCAAGCAGTTGAGCTTCTTGAACTATTTTCTCCTTCTCGTTTGTCGTCATCATATATGGATACTGCTTCTCCTGTAAACTGGTGCTGTGATTCAGCATAGACAAATTAGGAGTGTTAGGAGCACTAGTATTATTAACAGTACTGGTATTGGCAATACTGGTATTACTCATAAACGTACTAACATCTATCAAATTATCAGACAATTCATTGACGATATTATTCAATTCCGCTTGCCTCTGTTGTTTCTTTAATAATTCTTCTTGAAGATGCTCATCGGAGTAAAACTCCTGGGTTCTTAATAAGGATGATCTTTCGTTAAACTCGTCATCTTCATCGTTGTTGGGGCGTAGGCACGACAAACACAAACCCATTTTATGCTATTGGAGATGTTAGGTGGTGATTAGAGACCTTGGCAGAAATGTCTTAGCAATAGTAGCCACAAAAACAGCAACAGATTCACAACTTCAACCGGTGAAATCAACTAGCAAGATGGTCTTTTTTGTTCACAGAAGGCTGGAAACTCGCACAGTTTTCGCTATTTTGCATTCCCGTTTGGGTCAAGGCGATAAACATGTCGTGGGAGAGCGATGTCGCAACCTTTTAGTCTGATAAGCAATGTCGTCAACGGTTTTTGCTTTTTTGCATTTGAAATGATTGTGATTTCTTTTCTTTGAATGAAATTCTATCAGTTGTGACACCTTTTTCTTTTACAGTTACGTGTAGCTTGTGGTGAAAGTTTTTGATTCTGTTACGGTTTCCTATTACTATTCTCCTATTGTGTGCTAATAATGAAGTTCCACGATCTTCCCTATGAGGTGCTAGTTGACTGCCTAAGAGGTTTGAAACATAAAGATCTGTTGTGTGTGTCAGAGGTGTTTCCACAGTTGAAACCACTTATCATTTATGCCAAATACTGTGTGGAGTTTTTACGGACCTCAGACATTCACCCGGCTGATTTGACCTTCTTGAAGCTGAACAATATCACCATCCATCCTAATAGAATACTTATTAATACCAAAGACCTGTACTATTTTAGGTTTCTATGCTCCTCCTTTAAGGTAGGATTGGATTTTTCTGCTTTAAGAGGCGATTTTAGTTTCTACAATTCGATCCTTATCCAATCCCAGGTACCAGTAGATATTGTGACATCAAGTAATCAAGAAGATCTTTCTCAACTAAATATTAGAGTATTAAAAATTAACAAAATCCCCCAAAACTTTACCATTCCTGGTCATATCCAGCACTTGGACTTATCATTTATTGGGTTGGATGAATCCAACTTGTGCAAGTTTACGTTTCCCTTGGGGCTTAAGTCGCTTGATTTATCTAATAATTGTGTAAAGAGAGTGGATAATCATATCCTTAAAGTATCCCACTTACCGGAATTATCGGCATTGGACTTCTCCAACAACGACATTTTCCACTTTAATTTGAACATCAATCCATCTTTGAAACTGTTGAATTTGGAGTCTAATTTGATCTTTAATACCTCCTTTATTATCAATGGCCTAAGTGCTTATTTAGAATGGTTAAATCTTTCTTACAATCTCATCACTTCTCTGGTTCCATCCCCTAATAAAGTTAATAGAATAGACCTTAATGGTAATTATGTTTAATAGACGATAGATCATAACTTTTCTACCTTGCTGGTTTTCCTGTCCTTGCGGGTGCTAATTGCTGCAACTATTGCGAGTCGCCAAAAAAGGTGTTTTTTGCAATCATCAAATGTTGCGGCAAGGAGACATTTTTGTACGACACATTACTGCCTATTTGTCATACCCCCTTAACCAACAGGTCTACATTATTACTCCTACAACATGTCAAAAGGCTTATGCTTATATGCATTTGACACCCTTGATACTGATTTAACCGGTGCCAATCCATTGCCGTTGAATAAGATCTTGGCCCTCAATAATGAATCAATAGAAATCTTTCCTAAGAAGGCTCCCTTATTCATCACTTGGGATAAAAATGATGACTTACGAGGTTGTATTGGTACTTTTTATCCCCAACCAATCGAACAAGGAGTAAAGAGGTTTGCTGAAAGTGCTGCTTTTAATGATCCTAGATTTCCTAAAATTTCCAAATCTGAGCTTGATCAATTGTCCTGTTCGGTCACTTTATTGGATAATTTCAAGCCTATTTCCAATTGTTTCCAGTGGGAAATCGGTAAGCATGGACTTAAATTATCGATTGAATTAAACCACGTACACTATTCGGGAACTTTTCTTCCTAATGTTGCAGAAGAACAACAATGGGACCAAGTGACTACGTTATATTATCTCTTAAAGAAGGCTGATTATCACAAGGTTTCTAAGAGTAATGTTGAAGACTTTTATACCAAGGGTATTAATGAAGGATGGATCGAGTTGGAGTCGTATGAAGGGTTGAAGTACTCTTTGGATTACCATGAGTACGTGCAGTTCAAGGAAGACAATTAGAAACTGACGGAAATGAAATATAATGATAACTAATGGGATAGGATAAATATGACATCTGATAAATCTAACGGATATGAGTTTGAATCTGGTATACATTAATACATATTACATGTAGAGATTAAATCGAGGTCTATAAACAACATTAACAACTCTAACGGTAGGCACAACGTCAACCTATCATTGAGATATTCAAGTATGGAAATATCTCACTAAGCCGTATAAGGTATAACCACTGATAACTGGAATAGTGAAGTTGTCATCAAGACCATAAATATTCACACACTCGGAAAAGCTGGCAACTACTCCACAAACAAGGGCATAGAAATGAATATTCAATGTAGATTGCGATGACTGCCAAAAGATATCATTAGCCCTATCAACTTGGCTACTGTATTTAGCAATGAAATATCCATACAAGATATAACAAGCTAAATTACCCGTAACAAAACTAGCCAAGGCTCCAGCAAATGATTTGCCCTTGGCAATTTGAAAAGTGTATTTCCCATATCTTCTTCCAAAAGTAGAAGCAGCAGTATCGGCCCAACTCAATAGTATAACACTCATCATACAAATATCCTTGGGTAAAACACAAAATACCAGAATTAATCCTGCAAGATAGTACAAAGTCCCATTATAATGATCTACTTCTCTTTCTCTGATCAAATAATAAAACCGTTTGACTATCTTTTTATTTAATTCAGGATTTTGAAATCTAATGTAATCGTTGGTAAAGATAATTAAAAACAATCCAGTAAATAGAGGCACAAGTTGGGTGGGACGCACTCCAATACTATAGAAATATAGCGTTATAAACCCGAACGACGAATGTAAAACCTTTCTAACCACTTCATGTTTAATAAGAAACCTTCTAAAGGCTCCCATATCCGAGGCAGGCTCCAAAATAATAGCAGGATCTTTGACATCGTCACGGCTCAGAGACTCCACCTTTTCATCAGATACCTGGCTCTCTACCTCTGTACTAATGTCATCGTCGTCCCCATCATCACCATCATCGTTTATCAACTCATCGACTTCTTCCTCCTCCTCGTCATCATCCTCGTCGTCACTCGCACTGCCGTTGTAAACGTAAGTTTCATCATCTTCTTCGATGTAAGACTGGTCAAAATTGTTGGTTAATATGGTCTTTTTCTTCACCGACCTGGGGGTCCTGGCCACCTTACTACCACGAGCACTTCTAGGGGTCAGTGGTGCACTAGAAGCCATGGTTCTTGTATAGATCAGAAAGGAAAAAGAAACAAAAAAAAAAAAAAAAAACGGAGCGGAATCAAAAATAAACATGCGCATAGACGGGATTATTATATGCGGTGAGATCAGATAAGGAATCATGTAATTATAAATAGGGCACTATAACACTACAAACGACTAAACACCAAGCTATCTGGACCTTAGTGCTGGAAGAATGGAAGCCAAAGAAATCAAAGTTGAAATTGTGTTCACGAGTCCGTGATCCGTGGTGGCCATGGGCTTTTCTATCTCTAACCATTTCTAAGCTGTGGTGCCTTCTTGGTCTCTGTGTTGGTGATGACTCCCGATATGGATTTGGTTGATCTTCGAGCTCTTTTATAGATGGCGTTTGTTTCAGTTTCTCTTGTTCTTTTCTGTAGGAGTCATTTAGATCATCTTTTGATTTGAAGGTTTTGAATGGTGACAGGATTGTATCTTCTGGATCGTGTTTATTTGCCATATCTTTAGGAACATGTAACATGTCAAGCGGGTCGGCATTTCTTTGAAGGGCAGGTTTTCGAGGGGATTCTTCTTCGGGGTAGACGTATTTGTAAACGTAATGGCTATCCTCGAAAATGGTTTCTGTTGGCATGTTGTCTATAGAAGTTGTACTGGTGATAGGAACGGTAGACATAGAAGTATGGGGAAAAAGGTTGGGGGTGGTGGTCCTCGTTGCCCCAGTAGTCCTAGAACTCCGGGATGTCCTGATGGTATGAGTGCTCCCAGAGGTGTCAGAGGTGCCAGAGGTCCTGGAAATACTAGAAATACCAGTAATAGCCTTGTCAGTTCCTCCACCGAAGTCTTTTTCAGCATCCTGTCGTTCCTTTGCATGGTTCAACTCCTTCGACAACATTTGAAAGCTAGAGTCAGACTTTTGGTCCCCAAATATCTTTTCAAGTTCTGAATAGATTTTGCCGTATAACTCATAATCTTCTCCTTCAGATCTGGCTAACATGTCACGAATATTACTCAATTGGGTTGACATGGGACTCAAGCTGCCCTCTGTAGTTGACACTTCTGCCCCCTTCATATCTTCCTTTTCGGGCCCAAGGTTATAATGAATCTTTGGTTTGGCATAAGTACTAGAGGTTTTCACTTTTGCGTTATGGTTTTGGAATTGGGGGCTAACGGACACCTTATAAGGTAACGGTTTCATATTTAAAATGTCCTTAGTACCAGCTCCATGCTGGGGTTTAATGTTCTTCACATCCTCTTCGTTCTCTGAGACTTGCTTTGTTTCATTTGGCTCTATGTCCTTAGGTAAGCTCTGTTCATTATAAGCGGCTTCAACTGGACCAATGCTTTGGCTGCGTTCGACATATTGTTCTCCAACAGTTCGTTCAGTAGCTGAAGGTTCCTCCTGTGGATAAGTATCCTTTTTGAGGCTTGAGTAGATATCCTTCATAAGCAGCTCAAGGTATTCATAATCTTGATTTTTTCTGTCATTGCCGATTGAAGTTTGTTCTGGTGCTAATACTTTTAGTTCCTCTGGTGTTGCAAAACTGGTGCTGGTACTAATAGCAGGGCTCGAGGTGGTACTTGTTGGAGCAGACATGGTCTGTGTGATCCACTCTGTGACCGTATGAATTTGTTGTTCAGCAGTTTGTGTTACTGTTACCACGGGAATATGAAAGGTTTTGGTCTCCTTTGGAGCAGTACTACTAAGGGCTAAGATCGTAGGATACGAAATACTGGTGGGGATGTCAGACTGATCTTTGGTAACTGTAGCAGAGTTACTTGGTTCGGAGATAGGGGTGACAACAGAAGCAGGAGAAGCAGCAAAAGTAGAAGAAGTTGTCGTATCAATAGTTGCAGCATCAGCAGTTACTTCAGGAAAACCCAGTGCCACTGCCATAGTCACTGCTGAGAATACCTTCGAAGACGGCACCTGGCCCATGAGGTCAGTTGTTCCCAGAAGCAGACTTCTTGGCACCTCTGATGGAATAAAGCTCTTAGGGTTTGATAAAATGGATTTGGAGTTCGTTTCTGGGAGCGTTGTAGACCTGTAAAATTCTGAATGCTTCACCAGCTGGGCAGGTTCCTCGTGAATTTTTTCGATCTTTTTGTTTCGCCCCGCCTTTTGTCCCAGGTTCCTGTTCTTCTTCCACGTTCCAACCCCGAGTCTTTCCTTAATGGTCTCTCTAATTTTATCAAAAGCATTGACAGAGGGCTGCTTTTCAGCGTCAACAATATTCAAACTTGAGTGGTTACTGAAGTATTGATTGTTAAAATCATTGGGAGCATTTTTGTCATATTCAGAACTAAAACCAACAGCGGCCGAATCAGGAATGGCATTAACCAAAAGCACCTGAATCATAACCAAAACACCGAAGCACAAGTTGTAAAGGTTCATTTTATATTACCATGAACTAGTTAAGACTACTTACAGAATTGCCGCAAAAACAGACCTTTCGCAGTTATCTCCACAGATTGTTTTTTTGCAACATTGCAGCACGCATGCAGCATAATTGCAGCCATGCTGCAACCTCAAATTACGAGTTCTACTTCAACTCGTCTTATCAATGATATTTTGAGCCATATCAAGGTAACATTGACTAATTAAAGAATTCGGCTCACTAACAATCAATGGCTTCCCAGCATCCGATGATTCACAGATCTTTTCATTCAATGGAATTGATCCTAATATATCAATTCCCCTTTCTTTTGCTTTTGCTACCACCCCACCATCACCAAAGATATGTGATTCATGGTTACAGTTGGGACAGAGATAATGACTCATGTTTTGAACCATTCCAAGAATAGGGATGTTGACCTTCTCAAACATTGAAATCCCTTTAACAGCATCAATTAAGGCAATATCCTGAGGAGTACTAACTATAAGAGCCCCATTTACCTTAAGTTGTTGACTAATGGTAAGCTGAGTATCACCAGTGCCTGGTGGCATATCCACCACCAAGTAATCAAGATTGGACCATTCTACCTCATATAAAAGTTGCTGTAAAGCTTTCATCACCATCAACCCTCTCCAAACAACCGGACTTTCGGGAGCTATCAAATACCCCATTGACATAGACTCCAATCCATAATTGGCCAATGGAATAAGTTTCCCACTATCCGATATTCTAGGTTCCCCTTCTAGGTTCAATAGCTTAGGTACTGAGGGTCCAAATAAATCTGCATCTAATATACCAACCCTTTGTCCCTTTTGTTTAAGGGCCATGGCAAAATTCACTGATACCGTCGACTTCCCAACCCCACCTTTCCCAGAGGCTACCAATATTATCTTATTAACATTTGGGATCTTTTGTCTTATAGGAAGCCCTTTTCTCATACGGGGGATTTCTGGACCCTGCTTATCCTTAGGAAGTCCCAAAGGGTTTTCATGCGATAATTTATGGCTATAGCTTATACCTCTCCTTAACAGAGTCCATGAAAGTCTCTTTGAAAGGAGATTGGTCTTTGAAAGCATTGGTTTAAACATAAAAAAATGGTTGATCAAACGAAAAAACATTTCTCATCGCATTAGTTTCTTATCATTGAATCTCGATGACTACATGATTGTTCACAGGTTGCAAAGGGTTTTCAGCCCTCGAAGTTTACGACTTCATTCCACCAGAGCAATAGCAGCTCGACCCACGATCTATGCCTTATCCACCTACCTCTCCAAGTCCGCTATAGGAGTCATTAGAGTGTCAGGATCGCATTCTTCTCATGTATTCAAACAACTCACCAGAGCCAAAACTGATCCCATTCCCAGATTAAGCAGTCTACGGAAACTTAAGTCGCCCACCAGTGGGGTGCTATTGGATGAAGCACTCACACTATTCTTTAAAGGTCCGAATTCATACACAGGTGAAGATTTGTTGGAGCTACATGTTCATGGAGGTGTGGCTATTATCAAAAGTCTCTTGAAAGAAATTAATCGATTACATGACCCTAGCAAAGATATTAATATAAGGTATGCTGCCAATGGTGAGTTTTCAGAGAGGGCTTTTTTGAACGGGAGATTTGACTTGACGGAGCTTGAAGGAGCTCGTGAGATGATAGATGCTGAAACAGAGACCCAAAGAGTATCGGCCTTATCATCAATGACAGGTGAAAGCAAACAATTGTTTGGGAAATGGAGACAAGAGATTCTTCAGAATATTTCCTTACTCACGACTGTGATTGACTTTGGAGAAGACCACGATATTGAGGAAACTGCTTCCTTATTTGACAATGTGTCTAGAAACGTGGAACTGGTAAGACAAGAAATAGTTGACTTTTTGGAGAAGGTTGGACGGTCTGAGATATTATTAAAAGGAATCAGGATAACCTTATTGGGGCCACCCAATGCTGGAAAATCATCATTGCTTAATACGATCGCTAATAAGGATGCTGCTATAGTTAGTAATATTGCTGGAACCACAAGAGATGCCATTGATATACCACTCGACATCAATGGATATAAGGTGGTAGTGGCTGATACTGCTGGGATTAGAGAGGCTCAAGTATCTAATGAGATTGAATTAGAAGGAATTCGTAGGGCAAAAGCCAGAGCCTTTGAGAGTGATGTGGTATTGGTGGTGTTGCCAGTGGGAGAAGAATCGAACCAAGTTGGAAATGACTTCTATGAGTACCTCAAGGAACTTAAAGAAATGGATATACATATACATGGGATAATAAGTAAGGCTGACCTAGAGTCTGCCTCTTCAAAAGGCTCGCTTCTGGTAGAGCTGTTTGCAGACCTAATGGCCATTGATCCTTCTCAGATCCATAAGGTGTCATGCAAAACAGGTGAAGGAGTCACAGACATAACTCGAGCTTTAACAGAAACATTCAAACAAGTAACTTTGTCAGAAAAATCAGACCCAATCAGTATTTCTGAAAGGGCCAAAGACATACTTCTCAATGATGTTGTTTACGGAATTGACCAGTTTAAAATATGGAAGGATGAAGATGATGTAGTACTTGCTACTGAAAGTTTACGACAATCGGTGGAAGGGATTGGGAAAATAACAGGACAAGCGATTGGAGTAGAAGAAATATTAGGAGTGGTGTTTTCTAGCTTTTGCATTGGTAAATAAAATACATATAATTGTACAGAAATCTATAAACTATTACAGATAACAAATAAGTTGAACTTTTCTACTTCCCAGGACATTTTCATTTGTTGAATTTGATGTCTGGTATGTCTACCAGCGATTTCTTCATTCTCCTCTGTCTGGTCTTGATTCTTTCTAATAACTTTACTAACACTTGGAGCAACTTTACACTCGAATGTCAATATGTTTAAGCCATAACTTAATTTAAGATCATATTGAAGTCTCAATAACCGACGGTCAGTACCCATACTTTCTTCATCAACTTCAGCAGTAGTATCCACCTCTTCTTCATTAACATATAACTTGCATTGGAAATCATCGTTCGAAATTAATCCAGCAAGTCCTTCACCATTCACCAAGTCTGATTCTTTGAGACTAAATAAATAATCATGCAAGCAGAATCTAACCGAAACAAATGAAGATGAATCAGATGGTAAAGCTAAAGAGTATGATTGATTACAGTATCCGTTTGCTGGGAATTTATACTCAAATAAAGTAGAAATTGTGTCAGCCCGTTCAGCAGGAAAGATAGAATCTTTCATGAGCTGATACCTAGAGGCAGGCTGGGATGCTCTATAAGCATTGAAGTCATTTGTTTGAGTTACAATTTGTGGTACAGTAGAAGGCACAGATCCAATACATGCTTCTTGAATGAAAACTTCGTCAGGCGTACCCAATTTGTTTGTCTTTCCCATAACATTGGATTCCAACGTAGGAATAGGGGTAGCTTCCTGTTGTTCAACTTTAGCTTCTCCGTCAGAAACACCTTCCATTTCTTCATCCTCATTATCTTCACCTTCTCCACCATCGTCATTTTCGCTCTCTTCTTCCTCAGAGAGTTCTTGTTTTGGTTCTGGTGTTTTCTTTCGATTCTTCTGAGATCCTCCGTTGGGCTTAAGGTTCAATGTGAGCTTGGTAGTTTTTTCCTGGGGAGGAGTTTTGTTACTGTCATCTACAGCCTTTGCTTTCAATTCATTAAATCTCTCACCAAAGTACTCCTGTAACTTCAAAGAGTCCTGGTGTATTAAAGAGCTCGGATCATTATAAGTTTGAGCATTGGAGAATATTAATGTAACTGCATCGTAAAGACGATCAAGATTGGTTTGCATGGAATCATTTTGCTTAATGATTTTAGTATCTAATTGACTTAATACTTTATTGAATGAGGTAGGATTCTTAATGATTTTGAAATAATCTGGATACTCCTTTCTATCAATATCTTCGAGAAATGGACCACTTATAACTCCTATTTCCGGGAAATCATGATCAATCAATTCATTAATTAAATCTTTAGCTGCCAGTGGTAGAACCTCTACCGTTATATCTTGGTTACCACTGACCCAGGTTCCATCAGCAAACCGAGATGCTTGCTCTTCAACAAAGTCGTATATAGTAGTAGCATCTTCAACAATCCAAGAGTCAGGATCATTATAAGATGATGCATTATCGAGTAAAAGCTTAAAATCAGCTACAAAATCCTGGGTATCTGTAGTAGAATATTGACCTTTAGAAAGCTTCTTTTGAATGTCAGAGATGGCAATAGGGTTCTTGATCACCTGATAGTAGTCAGCATATAGTTTTCTGGATGGTAACTTTACAAAAGCATCGACAATTTGTCTCTCGTTTTCGTCATCCATCATGCCATGAATCTGGTCCAACACCCATTCATAAAACTCTTCAAACTCTTCGGGGCTGCGGGATACTTTGGCTTTCTTAGGAGCGGTTCCTCCTTTTGCCACTTGTGACTTTCTTTTTGGTGGCATTCTGGAAAGTATATAAAGTCTCTAGACCAGTTTCAGTAGGTGTTCTTCTCGTTATCACAAATGAAATGGTGTTTATAATTGTCCAGAGTGAGCGAGAGAAACCGGTGAATGTCGCGGACCTGAAAAATGCGAACTGGTGATACAGAGAATATAAGACATTTGCAAACCCAAAGAACTAGAGACAACTTTTAAGGCACATATTCTTGTTGCCAGTTATTATGAACACAGAGGCTAAGTCAGTGACTATCTTATATGGGTCCGACACAGGAACAGCCCAAGACTATGCGATTTTTCTCCTGAAAAGGTTGCGGTATCTTCTGCTTAAACCAACAGTTGCTGCCTTGGATGAGTATCCATTGAAGAAATTGGTCACAGATACAAAATTTTTGATAGTGGTGTGTGCTACGGCAGGCCAGGGGGAGTTACCCAGGAACGGGAAAAAGTTTATGAAGTTTTTGTTGAAGAAAAAGTTACCAGGAGACCTTTTAAATCATATCTTCTTGACAACATTTGGGTTGGGGGATTCGTCATATCCTAAATTCAACTATGCTATTAAGAAGCTCCACACTCGGTTAACACAATTGGGATGTAATGAACTCAGTATGAGGTGTGAAGCTGATGAGCAGTCCAGTGAAGGACTTGATGGGTATTATACTGAGTGGGAGTACCATTTATTGAGTGCATTAAGAAGCTATTTCCCTGATATGGTGGCTCTTGATGAATCTACCGTGTTACGGCCCCAGAATATCACTGCCATAGATAAGCAGGGAGAAAATATTGGTACCGAAGGAGTGAGCGATAAGGAGATATCTATCTCTAGAATGGAAAAAGGTGACCCATTATTGGTAGGAACCATTGAAGGAAATAGCAGGATTACTTCGGATAATCATTTCCAAGACGTTAGGCATTTAACCATTAGATCAGATGGGTTGGACTATAAGCCTGGTGATACAATCGGGCTCTTTCCTTCTAATGATCCTGCAAATGTACAAGCTCTTTTGGAGCTGCAGCCTTATTGGCTTGAAGTGGCTGATAAACCATTAAAGGTTAAAGGGAAGATTCCTTATATCGAAGGACAGTTAATTGATGAAAAGTATTTGACATTACGGAACTTGTTGACTCATCATTTGGATATTATGTCCATACCCACTAGATCATTTTTCTTTAGTCTTTGGCATTTTGTAGATTCGAGTACCGAAGATGGACAGAGAGAACAGGAGAAGTTACGGGATTTTTGTAACTTTGAAGAGAGTGAAGAACTTTATAATTATGCCAATAGGCCCAGAAGACTGATATTAGAAACATTATTGGAATTTCAGAACAATCTTAAAATTCCTGTAGAGCATGTGTTTGAAATGTTCCCCAAGATCAAACCGAGACTTTTTTCTATTGCATCTAAACCTAGTTCCGACTCGGTTGAGCTAATCATAGCCATTGTAGAATATCAAACCATTATCAAGAGAATTAGAAGGGGTCTTTGTACCAGCTGGCTCAAAACCTTGAATGTGGGTGATAAGATTGTATTTTCAGTCCATAAACAAGGACTCGAATTTGAACTTCCTGGTATCCCTAATCCACCTTTGATTCTTGTTGGACCAGGGACTGGAGTTGCTCCCATGAAATCTTTGATTGAGTTCACAGCTGAAACTAAACACCAGGACATGTATTTATTTTTTGGATTCCGGTCTGAAGAGCTGGATTTCATGTTTAAAGATCTTTGGGAATCGCTAGTGGCTCAAAACAAGCTCAAAATTTACCCCTGCGTTTCCAGACCCAAATCTGGTAAGAAGCAGTATGTGCAAAATGGGATCTTTGAAAAAGCCGATTTGGTTGGTGATTTGATTTTACATCAAAGTGCCATAATATACGTCTGTGGATCCAGTGGGCCAATGCCCAGACAGGTGAGAGATACTATTACAGCAATACTTGAGAAGTGTGGGATGTCTGCTGAGGACTCCGTGGACTATTTGCACAGGATGGAGAACTCGGGAAGATATATTCAGGAGACATGGTAGAGGCTAAAGACATGAAAGAACTATGGTGGTGGTGGACCGGGTAGTGCGCGGGCCAGCTAAATCTGGCAGCGAGCATCTGGTTGTCCGAGTGAGACATTATGGTAAACCACTTTTCATACCACTTTCAACTACTGCCCAAATGAGTTGTTTCCTACGGAGATTGGTTATGGAACTGGCATTTTCCACCAGGAGGAAGCCAGTGAGTGCTATACCAGCTATTCTGCCGAAATTGGTGAGATTTTACCTGGTTCCATCTCCATCTAAGTCATATCCGGAGTATCTTCATGTTGGTGATGACAAGTACAAGACGGACGAATGGACGAATATTCCTCCATTTATTCTAGAATTGACCAAAAGACAGTTACACCAGAATCCAGACCATCCGATAGGGATTTTGAAGGAGTTAATCGAAACAAATTTCAAGGGATTGGGGTATACGTTCTACTCTGATTTCAAACCAGTGGTAACTACTTTTGAAAATTTTGACATGCTTGGGTTCCCACAGGATCATCCAGGGAGATCCAAGTCAGATACTTACTATCTTAACAAAGACCATTTATTAAGAACCCATACATCTGCTCATGAAGGAGAATGTTTCAGTATCTGTGAGACTCCTGGATATTTCATCACTGCTGATGTGTACAGGAAGGATGAAATCGATAGAACTCATTATCCCGGATTCCACCAGATGGAAGGGGCTCGTATATGGTCTAAGAATGAACCTGATTATTTGAAAAAATTGGAAGAAGATATCAACTCAATTCCTAAAACCAATCTTATAGTAGAGGACTGTACTGCTTCAAGTGTAGACAATCCCAAACAAGATTATATGACCGATAAAGAGGTTGAATTGGTTTCAGCACATTTGAAGAGAACCATGGAATCGTTGGTTCATACAGTATTTGAAACTGCCAGAGAGTCAGCTAAATTAGCTGGGTCTACGGAAGAGTACTTGAACGAACCATTAAAGGTAAGATGGGTGGAAGCATACTTTCCCTGGACAGCACCTTCGTATGAAATCGAAGTTTGGTGGAAAGGTGAATGGTTAGAGTGTTGTGGATCAGGGCTTGTTAGACAACCAGTTATGATAAATGCTGGTTTAGGGGAAGATAAAATTGGATGGGCTTTTGGAATTGGATTGGATAGAATCGCCATGCTTCTCTTTGGTATTCCTGATATCAGATTATTCTGGACATTAGATGAAAGATTTTCTAACCAGTTCAAAAGAGGACAAATCTCCACCTTTGCCCCATACTCTAAATATCCAGGTATTAAACGAGATGTCTCTTTCTGGTTACCAGAAAGGTCTAATTTACATATTAATGATGTCATGGAAATCGTTAGAGATCATGGTAGTAGTTTAGTAGAGAATGTTTCGTTGGTGGATGAATTCACTCATCCAAAAACCGGAAAACGGTCCCAATGTTTCAGAATTAACTACCAATCGATGGATAGAAATTTGACTAATCCTGAAATCAATGACATCCATGAAAAAGTTGAAAAGGACTTGCAAAAATATTTCAGCGTGGAAATCCGTTAGCCAAATACCAAAATCTATACATACCTATACATACTTATATAGATAGATACTTGTAAATACACTAGTTCATTAAGCCTGTTAACATCTATCGCGCATTTTTTGCGGTTAAAATTTTTCATCATTTTCGGTTCCAACCACTTGAATTATCACACAAGCACCATGTTTAACATAGGGAAATCGATGTTTGCAGGGGCCAGAACTGCCTTGCCATCGCAGTTGGGATTAATGCCTTCCACTGTGGGGCCCTTAAGGTTTGGGCCTTTGAATCTTGGCTCTAGTTTCTTGGGAAACTTGATGGCTGTCAGATGTAAGCATGAATTTGCTCCAAGATATAAAAGAATAAGAAAAGCATTTAAAGGAAGAGTGGGAGCCAGAACTGGAGGATCAGTCAAGGGAAATATTTTAAACTTTGGAGACTATGGATTAAGGTTAAAAACTAATGGAACTCGTATGACTGCTACCCAATTAAAAGAAGCTCATGCAGTTATTCAAAGAGAGATCAAACCATCGGGAGCAAAAGTTCTTACAAGATTTGTATGTAATGTAGCTGTATGTGTCAAGGGGAACCAAACCAGAATGGGTAAAGGGAAAGGATCCTTTTCACATTGGGCCACCAGAGTTAGAACTGGTAAGATTTTATATGAAATCAGAGGAAATATTCATGAAAAACTTGCCAAAGAAGCATTAAGAAAAGCGTCAGCAAAACTACCTGGAGTATGTGAAATCGTCACCAAGAAGTCTTTGGTTAGAGTGAGTCCCACAAAATTGATTGACCCTCCAAAACCTGTAAATTATTTAGAGAAGTTGAATGCCAATCCAACCAACAAATGGGCTAATATCATGGCATCTAAACAACCGATGTACCAGATGTTCCGGGGCCGTTAGTCTTGGTTGAGGAGTTTGATAGATAACTTTATACTGTAAATAGAATATAAACAGAATATTTTTGAGTCGTTACAGTGCTGTGTATGCTCTGATATCAATGCTTTGAGCTTCTCGCAACAGCAGAAAAACATCCTCCCCACTTCACCATGTCTGCTCTGAAAGACTCAGCCAAATTGACTGTCAATGGGTTGAAAATCTTGTCTAGGCTCATGGACTCAGATACCGATGTCCTGATCTTGGACCTAAACCTCTTGGAGAATCTAAATACTAATCAGTCGTTGAATTATATAAAACTAGAGGAGAAATTAGACACGTTGGAGAGAAACTCCAAAACCCTCTTGGCCATTGGTACGTATCCAACTGTATACTTGTAATTTTTGCAATACTAACCACCGGTTTCCATAGACGAAGAGTACAAGTCTTACAAGAAAATAATCAATGATATAGACCAGAAGAGTCTAAGGTTAGAGCAGATTGTTCATGAGCTAGATGAATGGTCCAAGAGTCTACAGCAGCAACAACAACAGCAGCAACAGCAATATCAATAGCGGAAACCCATTCCTAATGACTCACGAAGATTCGTTTAAATATACATTCAAAAATCTATAATACAGTACTATACATTACGAGTTAATTTCTCTTCAACAATATTGATTTTATCAATCGATTTCTGAGTCTTATCAGTTCTTGTTCCTACCCTTATATCACTTTGGATTCTTACCACTCCACTGTCATGTAATAATTCATGTAATTGACCGATTTTGGTCATGACCAAATCCCAGTTTCCTTCAATGGTGGTACCAGCAGAGTGTAAGGTGACGGTCAATCCGTTACTGTTGGCCCGTAAGTGCTTGGTAATTAAAGTAATTTCATCTGATACAGAAGCACTACCAGTTCCTATAGGAACAATACAAACATCAGCTATACAATTCAAGTCAACCATTGTGATATAATTGTTAATGGGAAATTTTCACCACCTGGCCGGGCAGATATTTTCCATGCGCAGTGTTACCATCAACTTAACCTTTAGGAATATTTGGGATTGGTGCAGCAGCATTTCTCTTAGCTCTTCTCAGTTTATCACTATCTAAATCCCCAGTAACTTTCTGTAAATATTGGGGGACCGGTAATTCACTCTTGAGAAAAAATTTCTTCCAATTTCTTGCCTTATCTTTTAATTGAACTTGAGTTCTATTCTTTAATGCCTCTGAGATTTTTCCTCCAGCACCAAATAATTCCAATATACTTGACCAATGTGGTCCTTTAAGTTCTAAAGCATGTCTTAAAGCTTTTTCTTCTTCTCTGGTCCAAGGTCTTCTATTAGAAAATTTCCCTGTGGTTCCATTGACATGTAATTGTTGTTCTAATATTTCTGATGGTAATAAAGTATCAGCAAAAGCAGCTGGATCTGCATCCTTTGGAACGGATTTGGTGGTGTCACCATTAGAAGGTCCTTCATTAGAAACATTGGCCCCATTGGTTGTGGCAATGCTAGGGGCTGGTAAGCTAGGAGATGGTCTGGAGATTTTTTTATTACCCCAGATTAAAAATACCATATTCTTGCTAATGAAATCAAATAAGCTTTTCAAAAATTGAAACCATTCATAATCATCACTCAAGGTAGAATTATCAGGATAATTTAATAAGATAGATTTTCTGCCTTTACACCTTTCAATAAAGTCAACTTCTGCTGGACTTAATGTCTTTAACCCTCTTTTCTCTAGTAATACTTGCTCTAAATCATCAGGGAAAATATCACTCAAGATTTCCTCTCGAGATCGTTCACCAGCTTCAATTGCTGATATATACGCTTGAGTCTTTAAATCCAAATATAATATAGCTTGAGGTTTTAATAATTTCCCAATCTTATCACCAATAGGAAATTCTACACTTCCTTGAACCTGTGAATTAGATTGGTTACCACTACTTAAACTATTGTCAGGATCTAGATTATTCAAAGGACAAAAGATATTGAGAAATGATTCATTCAAATAGAAGAACCCCACTTCTATCACCCCTAAAGTGGCCAACAAGAAGGTTGATAAGTTTACTTTCCGTAAAGTACTCTCAATACTTTGTTCTTTCTTTTTGAAAAATGATGGGGCACTTTCATTTTCTCTCCAAATACCAGGGGCTATATGACCAACACTCAAAAATGGCTCATCTTCAGAATATAATTTTCTGGTAAATTCAAATAATGAAGTTAAATCAGTGAATACTGCTCCTTGAGCACTTTCAGGACTTGATACAAGATCAATAATCTTTTGATATGGTCCAACCGTAAATATCCTCAAGATTTGAGTTGCAAGATTATCCAAAGTCGGCAAAGTATTCACGAGCAACTGAATTCTAGGAGGTAAATAATCAGCAGCAGTTATTGCCAATGGAAGGGAAGATACCTGGGTATTGGAAGTAGTAGGTAAGGTGGGCAATTGACTGGAAAACTCACTATAAACAGTAAAAGCCGAATGGGAATTTAATAATTCAGAATCAGCCGGAATACTAATCCCTTGGTGAACTACGGTGGCTGGTCTCTTGTTAGATTCTGATTCCTTATCATCCCGATCAACGGGAGTAGTATCAGATCCAGCATTTGTAGTGGTGATGTCCTTTGTATCATTGGTTGAAGATTGTTCTTCTGTCGAAATATGCCCTGTTGGTGGCGGACTTTGATGGGTTTGGTGATGGTCAGACTCGTCATTTTGATGTTTATTGGAATTCTCCATCTCCATGTTATGGTTCTCAATGGCCATTTCTAGTTCCAATTCTAGATTATCAGGTTTGGCTCTTTTAGCATCAGACTCATCAGGTTTATCAGAAGAGTCGGGTGAATGTCGTTTATTACCAATATCAGCTCCATCTGAAGTCCCAGGTTGTGGTGAATGGTCAGACAATTGCGTGGCATTACCGTCGGTGGTATCAACGTTATCTGACAGATTTTGTTGCTGATTGGAAGTGTTGGTGATGTTATTTTCATCCTTTATGGAATCATTGATCATTTGATCAATTACATCCATGTTGATGGTATCTTTACCCTTATCTTGTGGCTCACTCATGCCTTGTGTTTTGTTTTTTGAGATGAGAAGAGTTGAAAAAACTACTGCGGCGTGCGCGGCACATGTTATCCATAGTAACAAACACAACACAGTGGTTACTGGTAGTGGACAGGGAGTTGAGTTACGTAAGAGGCCTGGTGTATTTAAGGTCTGGGGTCAACGCTCTAGTCCTAGATTACATCCCAGCTACTAATTCCTGAGTCACAGCTCGGACTTTCTACATTAGCTCCTACCACACCAGGGCTTTCCAGGCCCAGTAGTTCCCTCTCTATTTATATCCTCACCCCTCGCAACCAGTTTCCGTAATGGGCCCTTGCAGACATGAAGCGGCCGGGATTGTTAGCGCCTAGCCTTATAGGGCAATAGGCGCATAATTGCTGCAACCATGGCAGCTGCCAATGGCCATATATATAGGCACCCAAGTATAGGCATAGGAGATTTGAAATTAGTTAGTAGTACTAGATCAATTGTAAGTTTGTTGTGAACCATGGGTGCATCTATTTGTGAACAATACTTCCCCAATGAACCTTCCAAACCTTCTGTGGTAACTCAAGTACCAGGCCCCAAAACGGTTCTGGGTAAAGAATCCTTGACCAAATTATTCGATGTTAGAGGTGCTTATTTCCTTGCAGACTATGAAAAGTCAACTGGTAACTACATTCAAGATAGTGATGGAAATGTTTTATTGGATGTTTACAGTCAAATTGCTTCTATTCCTTTGGGTTATAGTAATCCTGCTCTTCGGGAAGCTGCAAAATCTGATGATATGATTAATGCTATTATTAATAGACCGGCTTTAGGAACGTTCCCTGGGATTGATTTAGAACCTTTGATTAAAAGATTATTGGCTTTAGCTCCTAAAGGTCAAGATAAAGTATGGAATGGATTATCTGGAGCTGATGCTAATGAATTAGCATTTAAGGCTGCATTCATGTACTACCGGGCTAAACAAAGAGGATATGATAATGATTTCACTACTGAAGAAAAACTGTCAGTGATGAACAATGAAGCTCCCGGAAGTCCTGAATTGGCCATTTTATCATTTGAAAGAGCTTTCCATGGAAGATTATTTGCTAGTGCTTCCACCACTAGATCAAAACCGGTCCATAAGATGGATATGCCAGCATTCCATTGGCCAAAAGCAGAATTCCCATCTTATCAATATCCTCTTGAAAAATATCAAGATGAAAATAAAAACGAAGATGATCGTTGCTTAAAAATAGTCGAAGACCTTTATAATAATTGGAGATGTCCAATTGCTGCCTTAATTATTGAACCAATTCAATCAGAGGGTGGTGATAATCATGGATCTTCATATTTCTTCCAAGGATTGAGAGATATTACCATTAAACATGGCTCTTTAATGATCATGGATGAAGTTCAAACTGGTGTTGGAGCCACCGGTACATTCTGGTGTCATGAACACTTGAATATCTCTCCTGCTCCTGATATGGTTACGTTTTCAAAGAAATTTCAAACAGCTGGATATTTCTTCCATGAACCTAAACTTGTCCCAAATCAACCTCTTCGTCAATTTAATACCTGGTGTGGAGATCCAGCCAGAATCCTTTTGGGTTGTGCCATTGGAGAAGAAGTGGTAAAAAATGATTTACCAGCAGCAGTAGCAAGAGTTGGTGATTATCTTTTTACTAAATTAGAATCATTACAAGCTAAATATCCTGCTTGTTTCAAGAACTTAAGAGGTAAAAATAGAGGTACTTTTATTGCTTGGTCTTTTGATGCCCCTGAGCTTAGAAACAAATTCTTATCCGATATGAAATCGGTAGGGGTTAACATTGGTGGATGTGCCGAAGATTCTGTTAGATTGAGACCCACTTTGGTGTTTGAAGAAAAACATGCTGATATCTTATTGGCTGCTATTGAATCTGTGGTCTCCAAGTATTAGATCAACCAGGTCAATAGTTCTGTATAGCCCTATAGCAGAGTCTGTATCAAACTTATGTACATATTTGCAGCCATTTTGCGGCATCGCTTGTTACGCCCGGGCCCGAATTCCTACCAGGACTACGCGGTCCACTGGTACCAAACCCTCTCTACCTTGCCTCGCTCCGCTCTTCCCCTTTTCCTGCCAACACGAGACAGCTCCCTTAAACCGGGGCCGAGATCGTTAGCGGACGAAACAAAAAAAAAAAAAAAACTCGAAAAACGTCTATTCGTTTGAAATTAAAGAATCAATCTTTTAATCTGTGGGCTTCCTTAAACTCCTTGTGTATTGCTTACATGCACGTGGAGTCAACCTGTTTCTATTCTATCGCCTAAGATGAGTAATAATATAGTTGACAGTGCAAATATTCTACAAGATAACTACCATTATTTAAAACATGTCATTAAAGATCCTGCTAATACCTCGATTGTTTCAGGTGGTATTGGTGCCATAGGAGCAGTTATATCCCGTACGGTTGTGTCCCCTTTTGAAAGAGCTAAAATCTTGTTGCAACTCCAAGGACCTGGTCTGCAGCAGGCTTATCGAGGAATGTTTGCAACCATCTTTAAGATGTACCGAGACGAAGGATACAAAGGATGGTTTAGAGGGAACTTATTGAATTGTATAAGGATATTTCCATATAGTGGGATTCAATTTTATGTATTTGAAATGTGTAAAAATTCATTTCTTGTGAAATACCCCCGACAATCCAATGAATTGAACTCTTTTGAAAGAATCCTCTCTGCTTCAATGGGAGGATTATTATCAGTTGCTGCAACTTATCCATTGGATTTAATTCGAGCCAGGATCAGTATTCAAACCGCATCATTGTCTAAACTAGATAAAGGAAAACTAGAGAATCCTCCCACCGTAATAGGCACCGGAATGGAAGTATATAAACGAGAAGGAGGATTTTTGGCTCTTTATAAAGGGATTACTCCTACTACATTAGGGGTTGTTCCTTATGTAGCAATCAATTTTGCCCTTTATGAACGAATGAGGGAGTATATGAATACATCTCCAAAGGATTTCAGTAATCCATTATGGAAATTAACTGCTGGGGCTGTATCTTCATTTGCCGGAGGGGTATTAATCTATCCATTGGATGTATTAAGAAAGAGATATCAGGTAGCCAGTATGGCCGGAGGAGAATTGGGATTCCAATACAAATCCGTCTTACATGCCTTAACCTCAATGTTTAAACAAGAAGGATTTCTTGGGGCTTATAAAGGGTTGACTGCTAATTTATACAAAATAGTTCCATCCATGGCAGTCCACTGGCTCTGTTATGATTTGATGAAAGATTTTGTAAGATCATGGTGAAGGTGATGGCTGTGGTTATGGTGATGGCTGTGGTTATGGTGATGCTGTGGTGATGGTGATGCTGTGGTGATGGTGATGCTGTGGTGATGGTGATGCTGTGGTGATGGTGATGCTGTGGTGATGGTTATCGTGGTGATTTAGTGCCTATGGTGATTTTGGCAACGAACTTTTACTTCATAGACTTGTATATTTGTATTAATAGAGTGCTGCAAACGGTTTCTCTTTCTCTATTTTTTCGCAGCCTGTCATCCAACCAAAAGTCGTGGATTTTCCTCTGTCGCATTTCCCTCCAATGGTACGATTCAAATTAAAAATCTATTTCAACACACCGTAATATCAACCAGACAAACTAGTTTATCACAACATGATTCCCTCTAGGATTTTATTAAATGCTGCCAAAAAGCAAGGTGGTAACAGACCTCCAGTTCCAGTTGAAATGATTCCATTATTTGCTGCCGTAGGAGTTGCTATCTCCTCTGGTTGCTATTTCACCTACAGACATTTTGCCCATGATAAACAATTAAGATTATGGAAAAATCCAGACTTGTCTACTTTAGATGATGTTCTTAATGCCGAAGCTGCCAAAGAAGAAAAATAAATCAGTTTCGGACCATAAATTAAAACCATAATTGACCTTGGGAGAATGGTTTGATGTTTATCGTTTCTTCAAATTTTAACTAGTTTATTTGCTTTGCATAATATACATTTAGCTATTTACATGTGGTTATTTACATGTGGTTATGTATTTTTACTGCTCTTGTTCTATCGTCTCTTTGATGTTGGTATAATAGTCGGTGATTTCAGGAATATCATCCAACATTTCAATAGCTTTATTGAAAGCTCGTTGACTCTCTTGTGGGTAATCGACTTGATTATCATCAGAGGCAATATAATTAACATTTGTATCCTTTAATTTATACCCTCTTTGTGATAAATCATTGGAAATACTGTTGACATTGGCAGGATCAGTGATTAATTGATATAACTGTTCTCCATTATATTCATTTTCATAATCAATAAAATCCTCCACGTCTTCAGCTCCTACATCAATGGCAACCTCTAACAAATCATCTAATGACTCTTCAGGTTTGGAAGCTCCAAATATAATCACTCCTTTTCTATCAAACATATACGAACAAGGACTCAAAGAGGCATTGAATTTCGATAATGCATGCTTGACCAATCCAATCGTTCGGGACTTATTATCTGTTTCTGCTTCAACAATCATTGCCACTCCTCCAGGTCCCATAAACTCATAAGTTACCGGATGAACAATCTTTTCATCTCCAATAGTCTCACCATTTCCTCGTTTAATGGCATTGTCGATGATTTTTTTGGTCACATTTAGCTTTTTGGCCTTCTCTACCAATGTCACTAGCTGAGCATTTCCTTCAACACCTCCTTGCTTAACGCAGGAAACTATTCGACTGGCCATAGAATAAGCTTCTCTTGATTTTTTAGCATCATTTTTGGCTTTATCATGGCGAATATTCTGCCACTTGGAATGTCCTGCAGATAGATTTGGGGTAATACTGAAGCTTCTTATAGTATTATAATTCCGTAACCCTGGTTGTTGCCTAAATATTAACCGGTTAATCATTCTTTTATCACCCCTATATTGATATCTATCAATGGTCAATAGGAATTTTTCACTACCAATAGAGAGGAAATGGTCGTGTGCCACTCGAGATAAATTTCTCATTAAATTCAATTCCAACCAACACCGATAATCTTGGAGAATCGTACATTATGAGTTCAGCCAACAATCCCATGTCCAAACGGACATTGTTGGCAGCAATTGCTGATGAAGACTCTATTACTGGATTATTGTTAGCTGGGGTTGGTCAAGTAACTGGAGAAGACGGAAAAGACACCAATTTCTTAACCGTAACTCCTGGCAAAACTACCGTTGAAGATGTTGAACAAGCCTTTGATAAGTTCACTACCGAAAGGAAAGATATTGCCATTGTGTTAATAAATCAGCATATTGCTGACTTGATTAGATTTAAGGTGGATAATTTCACCAATGCTTTCCCAGCCATTCTTGAAATCCCCTCTAAAGACCATCCTTATGACCCTGAAAAGGACTCCATTTTGAAGAGAGTCAGAAGATTATTTGGGGAATAAATAGCTATAAATTCCCCATTTAAATCCATTTCAGTTCTCATATTTAATTATTCAATTGCACTAGTATAGGCTAGAAATATATACATCTACGGAATAATAATCTCTGCATCACGTTTATTAAATATCTATAAGTAGGAAAATACTTAATTCTTCTTTTTATTCTTCTTTTTATTGTTGTTCTTTTTCTTTTTACCACCTCCGGTATTGTTGGCCGCCGGTGCCTGTTCAGGTTCTTTATCACCGTCACCATCAACTTCGCTATTTCCGTCATTGTCGTTGGACTCACCTGGTTCAGGAGTATTTACTTCTTCTTCTTTCTTTGTTTCTTCCTTTTGTTCTACTTCTGGGGCATTTTCTTCCACTTTGGCGACACCGTCAGCGGATTCCTCGGCTTTAGGGCCATCACTTCCTGGTTCAGAGGACACTGCTGGAGGAGCATTGGTCTCTGCCTTGTCGTCTTGTTCAGACTCAGTTACTGGCGAGCTTTCTGTGACCTCTATCTTTGGTTGTGTAGGTTCTTGTTCTTCTAATTGTTCGCCTTCATCGAGATTAATTTCGTGGATAGGCTCCGGAACTTTTTGTTTCTGGTCAGAAGACTCTTTTGACTCCTCCTTTGGTTCTTCTTTTGGTTCTTCTTTTGGCTCTTCTTTTGACTCTTCCACTGCAGGTGGTGGTGGCAACTCCCGTTCATCGTTTTCGGCTACTTGTGGTTCTGGACTCTCCTGGGGTTCTTCTGGTTTTGCTTCAGTTTTTGGTGTCTCTTGAAAAGCTGGTGTCTCTTGAGAAGCTGGTGGTTGAGTCAGTTTACCCCAGTAGTCCTTAGCAAAAATATCAGGTAACACACAATCCTTGACATAATAGTCTCTTACCCCAACAATTCTTCTATCCCTTTGACAAGCCTTTAGCCATTCGGGCCTTATGATTGGTATATTCAATTCTGTAGCCCTAATATACTCAGGGTTCTGTTTGTTCTCTCTAGTACAAATGAAATGAGTGGTATCAACACTTATCTTGTTTTGAGCAGGATAATTAGCTCCCATATCTTTTAAAGTTTGTTGAATATCATCAACTGTAAATTGTTCATTAGAGTTTATATCTCCTAAGCAAACAGTTATCCCCGATAAATCAGTCATCTTATGAGTAGTCACCTCTAAAACTTCCGAATTATAAATCCCTGCTGTGGTATCTAATCTTAATTGAAATTCAAACGTTTTATCAATTGGTAATCCAGATAATTTAGTAGTTCTATTGGTTAATGGCTGTGGAATAGCTCCTACTTTTTTACCATCTTTAAATAAAAATAAATTCTTTAATGTTGATGTTCCTAAATCTAGACCATCCCATTCTAATACACAGGAGGTTTGTGTGACATTCTTCACTTTTAAAACCGGATTCTTGGGTAAATTCTTCCCAAATGTATTTAATATTTCATCTTGTATAACATTAAATTGACGAGCTTCTTCCTTCTCGGTTTCAAAATCTTGATCACATTTGATCTTAACAATCGATCCTGCTTTCACCCCATTGGGTAACAATATCGTGGGGAATTCAATTAAATGATGATCCTTAGTTAAAAGTAACGCCAACGAAGCGTCCAACTTTCCAACCGTTAGTGATACCTCTACCATCTTTTGTTATTGGGATCCCGCGTTTGAGATTCGTGTTCCGATGTGGTCTACCGACGCTATTAGAAGGTGAATTGATGTTTAATAGGAACCTGAGCCCAATTTGATTCGATCTAATCAATCCAATCCGTTAGTGGTTGTTTTTGATTGTTCGTTCAATTCGTTCAATTTTCGAGTGGTTGTCGTGTGCGTACCGGGTGGGACCAATGTTAATGATAAGGGCTTGGGATGGTAAGAAGCCTACAGCAAGCAGATATTGCTAGGATAAAAGGTAGAAGAGTAATTAGAGTAGCACTAATATACATTAACAATACATAAACGGACTCAACCAGCCAGCCTCTGTTGCGGTTATTTATTCGGTTGGCCTTATATAGGAATTCCCATGGCACGTAAATCATCAGCCACTTCTTCTTCGCTAGCCTTCTTTAACAACAATTCATGAGTTCTTGACTTTGATTTATCATCCAGTGATAAGTCTATGGCCGAAGGGAACCCATGGAAATGCATTAATCCATTTAGAATTCCGATTTCTTGATTGAAATCATTACGTTGTTGGACCAATTCAACCAATCTGCTTTGTTTAAGCTCTTTCTTGGTAAGAGATACTGGTTCATTGTAGCCACCATCGTTATACACATTCATAGTGCCGTTACCATTAGGATATCCAGGCATGGCATGTTCACCATTCTTATAATGATTAATATCATATCCATTATTTAATTGAGAACCTGGTGCCCCGGTGGAAGTACCATTCATGGTGGATTCTTCATTTATAGATGTAGTTATCACATTTGGAACCTCGGGTATAGCACTATATCCAAAATCAGGAACTAATTGATCCATTTGATTTCTTTCTTTATTAATCTTATACCATTTGGAAGTGGTATCCAGTATCAAATCATTCTTACCATCAATCATTCTGGTTAAGAAATTTTGATGAATTGAAGTTCGGGTAGCAATGGTCTCGTTATTAATACATCTAAGTCGATAATTTAATGTATTGTTGGCTAATCTTAAACTGTCTTGATAGAATCCATTAATCTTGTAGTAAATCTTTGATAATTCTGGATGTGATCCTTCTAAGCATAGTTGTAATTCATGTTCTAGAAATCTTAATTTGTCATGATATAATTTATCTCTGATTTCAGCAAAACATTTTTCAATGGCCACCAATTCTTCCACTGCCATTATTCTTTGTTCGTTTATATCTACGTCCTCAGTCTCTTCTGGTTCGACTTCTTCTCCTTTACTTTCATGGTCTTCATCTTGATTGTCTACATCTTCCCCCTCAGATTCAGCCTCTGCCTCTGCCTCCTCTTCAGCACGTACTTTTGCGTCTGCTTCGGCTTTAGTGTCATCAGCCTTGGCATCGTCAGTATTGTTATCCATTTGCGGTTTTACTTCATTATCATCTATACTTGTTCCATGCTCACGTTCATCATTTTCGTCTTCAACTGGCTTAGCATCTGGTTCTGAATGATTAATTTCTTCATCAACAACCCCATTCTCATGTTCATTATCAGCTTCCTCTTCATCCTCTGCATCAGCCTCTTGATCATCATCATTGTCACCTATAGTGCCATTCAGTTGACTACTGACCTTGGCTCGTTTAGACGTGTTACCAGATCCATTACCATTAAGTGGCCTCTTAGACCCTACCTTCTTTATAACGGAATCCTTATTAGGGCTGTCGGCTATTGGTTCCTCCCCATTGGTTTCCTTAATTATGGTGTCGTCTAAATCATCATCTGAATCAATCTCTTTTAATCTAGCCATTTCAGTCAATTTAGATAAAGTGTTCAAATCCAGAACATTTTCAGAAGAAGAATTTCTGTCATCTAAAAAATCCATTTTATCAGTTTCTGCCTCTGATTGATCTTCTCCTAAATCACTAAGCTCTGAACTTTCGTATTCTTTATGATTATTACTGGATTGACTATGTTTCCGGCCACCCAAGGACCGATTTTCCGATACTGATTGACGCTTTTCTTCAGACAAATTAGAGCCAGGCGTTATATGGGAGGAAGTAGACTTTGCTAATGAACTTTCTATGGAACTTGAGGTACCAGGAGTGTTTTCTTGTTCAGTTGGCATCGAGTCTATAATAAACTTATTCACAACTGTTGTACTAGTTTGATAAAATTTCCAGAACCCCGTCACGTGCACGGGCAGTTAATTTTTTTGAAATCTTCAATATAATTATAACTGCTAATATGGGGGACTGGTTATATGGTCCAAATTGTTCTTGTGTAATGTAGGATAATCGCCTTTAAACAGTGAAAGTTTATACCTGATTGTTATTTTAACCCTGGACATTTTTGAGTGAGAATATTGCCAGAGCAGAACGAGCAGAGTACGGGGTTATATGCAGTCCGTGATGGGATGGTCCATTAAATAATTTTTCACTTGAGATGAGATAAAAAAACCAAAGGTATAATCAATGTCTGTATTTAGCTCTTTATTTAAGGGGTCTCATGACGAGAAGGTTGATGGATTGTTTCAGGTAGATGCTAAGCCTGTGGAGAGACTGAAGGTGGTGGTGGCTAAAAAGAATCCCAAGTCCGAGGACGTTGAAATGAGTGAAAGTGGAAGTGAAAGTGAAAGTGAAAGTGAAAGTCAAGTTGAAAGTGGTAGTGGCAGTGACAGTGACAGTGACGGGGAAGCTGAAAGTGCCCACAGTAATAGGGCCAATGACAATGACGACGATGATATTGAGTCTCGATATTATCAAAAGCTTATGAAAGATGAACAGCAAGAACAAAGCAGTCCCAAGGAACAACAAGAACCAGAAGACCAAGAGGATTCAGACGATGAAGATGCTACCGAAACCGGCACCAAATCCTCTAAAGCCCAGGTGGTCAATCTAAAGGAAGATGAGCTTGCCAAGGCTGAGAGAACGGTATTTGTAGGGAATGTCCCTACTACCGTAGTAACATCTAAACCTATGTATAAGAAATTTAAAGGGTTCTTTTCCCAAGCAGGAAAAGTCCAGTCTATAAGGTTTAGATCAATTTCATTTGGTGAACCATTACCTAGGAAGATTGCATTTGCTCAAAAAAAGTTTCATGAATCTAGAGGAACATTAAATTCTTATATTGTATTTGATAATAAAGATATTTCATTAAAAGCAGTCAAATTATTTAATGGTCAAATATTTGAAGATTGTCATTTACGGGTTGATCATATTGCACATCCAACTGCCAAAGATAATAAAAGAACCATTTTTGTGGGGAATTTGGATTTCGAAGAAGTTGAAGAAAGCTTATGGAGATATTTCAATAGCAAGACTGATAATGATGTTGAAGCCGTCAGAATTGTAAGAGATGCCAAAACCAATATGGGTAAAGGATTTGCATTGGTCCAATTTAAAGATAGTTTATCTGTAAACAAGTGTTTATTATTGAACGATAAGCCAATGTCTGAACAAAGTAAAAGGAAATTACGAATTTCCAGAGCTAAAGCAAATGCTAAACCATCGGTATTATCACCAAATCATGTGGATAATTTAAAACAAAAGGGCAAAAAGAATAAGTCCATGGCCAAAGTGATAGAAAGATTGAATGATAAACAAAAAACTAATTTGGGAAGGTCAAAGGTTTTAGGGAAAGCCGATAGAGCTAATTTAGAATCATCATCATTTGTTCTTGAAGGTGAAAGAGCCAAGAAGGGGGCCAAACCAAGAACAAAGAAACCTAGACATGATAAGGTCAGAAAACCTAGAATAAGAGACAGAAGCACCAGGTTTAAGGAGAACCTCAAGAAGGAGGGAGACAAGCCTGAGACTGGAACTGCTGGAAAGCCTGCAACTGGAAGGCCTGCAACTGGAAAGCCTGGGGCCAGGGGTAAGAAGAGAAATTAACTAAGTAGACTAGATAGTTGAACAACTTAACAGCTGAACAGCTGCTGGCATGTATGTAGAGAAGTAGTACACATCATTGACACCGTTGACAATTCCGTTGTTGCAACCGTCTGCACACGACCCATTGATAAGGCTCTCAGTACCTTATCGGCCTTGGGGGGCACATCCGTGCCTATATAAGGCACCAGTTATACCCCTTTTATTCATTAATTTTCTACTACTTCAGAATGGGAAGTAGCTATTCTAAACCACAACCTGTTCCAATGGAATCCGTATACAACGAAAAACAGTCAATTGCTACTGAGGAAACCTCTGCTGATGTTGAGCAAATCATGCATCAATTTGGGGTCAAACCAAGAGGTGACACCTCCCAAAGTGATCAAGACGGTGACAATTTTATCCTTGGAGATACTTTAAAGTCATGGGAATCTGATTTTGTTGCAAACCCCAAAAACTCCTTAGCCCAAAGTGCTATAGCTAAGAATGATATTTACGAGGTGATTTATGATTCTACTGCTGCTACAACCGTAAAACACCAATTCTTATTTAACACCGAAGTAAAAACCATTGGAAGTCCATCATTCTTGGATAACCAGAAACTGTCAGGAAGATGTTGGATGTTTGCCACCTCTAACATTTTGAGAACCCATGTAATCAAGAACTACAACTTGAAACCTGATGGATTTCAAGTATCTCAAGCATACTTTTACTTTTATGATAAACTTGAAAGGGCTAATTTTGCTTTGGATAACTTGCTTGACACTTCTGAAGAAGATTTGGATTCAAGAATTGTTAGTTTTATCTTAGGAGATCCCATTGGTGATGGGGGACAATGGGATATGATTGTAAATATCTTGGAGAAGTATGGAGTTATTCCTAATGAATTCTTTCCTGATAATGCCCAAGCTACTTCTTCCTCTACTTTAAATTATATTTTAAAGGAAAAGATTAGAGAATTTGCTTTGGTATTGAGGAAATTAAAGACTGATGGAGCTACTGATTTAGTGATTCAATCAGTTAAAAAGGCTATGATGAAACAAATTTATAATGTGGTGTCGATTGCTTTGGGAACTCCTCCTAAACCTACTGATTCCTTTACTTGGGAATTTATTGATAAAGATGGAACCTTTAAATCATTCAAGACCTCTCCTATTGATTTCTATAAGAAACATGTTCGTTATGATGCTACTCAATTCTTTTCATTGATCCATGATCCTAGAAATGTTTCTGGGGCTTTATATACGGTGGATCGATTGAATAATATGAGTAATGGTCGTCCAATTCAATATGTTAATACCTCCTTAGAATCTATGAAATCTACTGCCATTAAAATGATTAAAGCTAACGAACCAGTTTTCTTTGGTTGTGATGTGGTTAAATTTTATAATAGGCAATCAGGAGTTTTGGATGTGGCTCAATTCAACTTTGAGTTGGGATTTGGAACCAATTTGGCCATTGGTAAAAAGGAAAGATTACAAACAGGATCATCTGCTATGACCCATGCTATGGTTCTTACTGGTGTTCATTTGGACGAAACTGGTTTACCAGTTCGGTGGAAGATTCAGAACTCCTGGGGTGGTGATGTTGGTGATAAAGGGTACTACGTCATGACCGATAAGTGGTTTGATGAATATGTGTTTCAAGTTGTTTCTTGTAAGACTTACGCATCTAAAGAAGATTATTCTGTATGGAAACATCAAGATTACAAGGTGTTACCATTCTACGATCCCATGGGGGCCTTGGCCTGAGATTGTGTTTAGAGCTTAGCGTGCTGGCTAGTGGTTGCCCATAATCAGTGATTAGGTAGTTAATGAGTACGTAGTTAGTGTTTAAGTAAGATATAGCTATGATAAATGTTACTGTTGCACGGTGTCTCTGTCTGTCTCTGGCGAACCTGGTGAACCTGGCCGCCCGCGTCGTGGTGGTGTCTGGGCCCGGTGGTGCCTGGGCCCGGTGGTGTCTGTGTTTCTGCCAACGCGAAAACTCCAACTTCTGAACCTCACCACCTACTACAAACGGCCATGTCGACGTTGGAATATAATGGTGCCAGTGATAGTAATATAGGCCTTGATGGGAGCTCCAAGAAACTTGCTGGTGCTGCTACTGTTGTATCACCAAACCCCCCGGGACAAAGTGCTCAAGCAAAAGCTGATGAAATTATCCTGCGATTCGATCTGGCTAATTCTGAACAAGAACTCCAAGACTTAATAGGTGCTATTGATAACTTGACGGGCCAAGTTCATAGTGATTTAGATGGCTATATCTCCAAGACTCAACCTAAATGTCAGCAAGAGCTTACCAATGTTGAACTAAATAGAGCAAAGCTATCAGAAACTATATCTACTAGTGGAGATTTGATAAAGATCTTTTCCAGTTCCAATGATTTGGGGAATTCCTTGACTTATCAATTGAAATCTTTGGATAAACAGATTAATAAGGTCAATGCCACCACCGAATATGTCTCGAAAATTAAATTGCTAAAAAATAATATCAATCAAGCTGTATATGCTTTAGAACATAACAATTGGGAATTGGCTGCCAAATGTATATATACCATAAGAACTGAAGTCCCCAAAGATATAATTGAAGGAGAGTATGCTTCCCAAGTAATACCTTCTTCAGAAATACCTGAATTACCTCAAGTGGTAATTGATAGATCTGTTGATCAATTGGTAGATATATTTACCATGAAGTTTGATGAAGCAGCTTCTCAACGTAATATTCCTCAATTAACTACTTTTTTCCAATTATTCCCCTTGGTTGGTAAAGAAGAAGTAGGTCTTGTATGTTATTCCAAATTCATTTGTCAAATTATTACTGATACTTCTAGAAATTTAGTACAGTCAATATCATTTAATACTTCTAATGAATCTTCTAAACCAGCAGGTTTATACTCTAGAAGTAGTATGCAATTATTTGAAAATATTTCATTGATGTTATCACAGCATGCTCCATTAATCAAGAAATATTATTCTTCTACATATGCCAATGCCATTCCTTTTGTTATAACCAGAATCCAACATGAAATCGATTCTCAAATAGGATTGATCAGTGATACATTTTATGATGACAATAGAGTTGATAAAACTCTTCAGGATATTCGACTTTATAAATTTCCTTTGCTATCAAGACGTCTAAACCTGAAACCTGGTGGTAGTTCTCGCCAGAGTGAAGAGTTTTCCAGACAATCATTCGATGATAATGAGTTGGTCACCATAGTTCAAGCAGGTGATTTGTTCACTGAATTGGCTAATATTTTACATTACTGGTCCTTATACTGTAAGTTTGTGGTCACTCGTTACTTCAATGAATTAACTGATAATTCAAATAAATTAGCCTTACCAAAAATTATTTCTGAATCTAATTTTACCAGGAAGATTCACTCCAAGTACTTACCAGCATTTGAAAACATATCTACATTTTATTTCAAAAGATCCCTAGAAAAGGCTATTTCTATTGAAGAATTGCCTCAATTAGAATCATACTTATTGACAACCAATACTCTGAAATATCCTGAACAGCCTCCTTGTTCTTCTGTCATTGAAGATTTCACATTGGTATTGAATAATTGCCTAGGGAACGTCATAAATTCGGGTCAACAATCTTCTGTCAAAGTTCTCGTTACAAATGGTTTTAAAATTATCCAACAAGACTTGATCAACGGATATATTTTGAAAGAATTGAATGAAAATCAGCCAAGGTATAACTCTTCATTATCCTTAATCAATCCCAAATCGAGTGCTCTAAACAATGTATCTAGTCCAAGAAGTCTGAGGAGTGCAACTCCAGTGCCAGAAGGCACTAGTGGTGGTGGTATGGGATTTTTTAAAGGAGCACAAAGTGCTTTTGGTAATGTTGTTAGTGGGTCTGGTATAACCAGTAATTCTGCCAGTGGATCAATTGCTAATAATCCTCGGTTGGTGAAATTTGTTATTTACTTGAATACCATAGCTGTTGGTCAAGAATATTTTATAAGGATCATTGATAATTTCATTAAAAATGATGCTTATAATATTCGAAACTATTTCCCATTTGGTGATGATGCCGATATTGTGGTAACGATTTTAAAGACAGAATTATTAGACCCATTTGTATCGATTAGCAACAAACTCGTTAATGAAGCATTGATTAATTTTTACAACCAATCTATTAAAACTAAAGTAATACAAATTTTGGCAGATTTTGTCCCCGATAATGATGATTCCAATTACCTCATCTATTCCTCCAGTTCGTTGAATGATACTGGACTAATATTTAATTTCATAAATCAATGGCGGACCCTTATAAGGCCCTATAAACAACTATTCCATCATGAAATAGTTTATAATAAGTTATTGCGGCTAATAGTATTGAATTTGGCTAACTTTGTAGAAAGAAGATTGATTCAGGTATTGAGAAAATTCAAAATAAATGAATTGGGGGCTTTAAAATTGGAAAAAGATGTATCTTCTTTCATAAGTGAAGTGTGTGAAGATAACTACGAATTAAGAGAAAAGTTTGTTCGGGTGACTCAATTGATTTTACTTGTTGGAATGGATGATGAAGAGTATGAAGAGAGCAACAATTATCAACCAACAGACATGGGCAGTGAAGTCAATGGAAATGGCCATGGTGGTGTAATTGAAGATGGTCACGAGGACGATTATTTAGGAATCAGATGGGTATTGACTCCACTGGAGAGAAGACAATACAGAAAGTTTAGAATCTAGGTTGCGGATATTCATACTATAATGTAATTATTAAATTTTATGTCTTAAAAAATGCTATAGACTATTATACAAGCTAAATATACAATTTATTAATCTTCCTTTGTTAGGTTATTATTTTCGTCCTTTTTGTCCTCCAATTCCCCTTCTTGCTTCTCAGGTTGTTCTTCATTTTGGTCAGCAGCTTCTACATCCGGCTTTATTCTCATCTTTTCCGTAATATTATCAAATCGAGGATGTGAATAATCACATTCTGGACCTTTAGGACAAAATCCTGTCAAGAATAACGGACACATCATTTTTCTTACATGACGATTAACACATTTAGGGCCCTCAGGACAAAAACCCCGTAAGTAATTCGGACATTCAGGGATCTTCAGCTGTGGATCTACATGCAAATATAAACACTCTGCCGTTTGGGTACAAAATCCATTTCTAGAATAAAATAAACATTCAGGCATCTTTCTTAAATTGTATTCATGCAAAAACTCACAGTGATCATTCTTCTTACACAATCCTCTTAACCAATGTTTACAGACAATTTTATTATTATACATGGACGAAACATGTTTGTTAGGACAGTTGTTCCCATTGGGACATGAGTTTGGCACTGCTGGTTTGAAAAACTGGCATACGGGTCTATCAGGATCGGTCCCAAAATTGAATTCTCTTCTCAAAAAAGGTTCAAATTTGAACCGCTTGTTTCTACCATCGGGATGAATAATAGGATTTGTTTGTAGCATAATTGACAGATGTTAACTTCTCTCCCAAAATACCTGTTTCTGGCTGTCTCTGTTAGCTTCCTGCTGTACCAGAAAAGAATTCAAATATACTTTTGATAGATATATTTGATGATTGTCTGACAAAGAAGGCGACCGCGCAAATGTCGCCATAATGTCTCGGTTCCCCGGAATACCTGCGACATCTCGGCTGCCAAATTTAGATGTTGGTTGATGCAGCCAGAAATTGGGTTTAAGGCGATTGACAGGGTTTAACTATCGGCCACACGCTGTTATTATCACGATTGGGCCAGTTAGTATACCAGATAAAGTCTCAAGCCCCCCCCCCCCATCTTTTTTTTTTTCAAATGTCACGAAGACCAAGCTATGGATGGTCAAAAGGACCTGATGCCATCGTTGTAGGAGCTGGATTGGCAGGACTAACTACCAGTCTAAAATTAGCCACGAGAGGCAAAACAGTGGTTTTGGTAGAGAAATCATCTTCTTTTGGTGGTAATTCGTTGCTTGCGTCCTCAGGGATAAATGGAGTGCCCACAAGGTTCCAACCAGTGAAGGGTGATAGAGTTGCAAAACTTATTGAAGATACCATTAACTCAGGCACACATATGTGTCAACCCCATTTGGTTACCCTTATGGCCACTAGGTCTAATGAAGCTATTAACTGGCTTAGTAGTTTTGGAGTTGACCTCCTGCAAGTATTTCAATTGGAGGGACACAGCATGCCTCGAACCCATAGAGGTGATGATAGAGTATTGCCAGGCTATGGTTTAATATTCTCTTTAGCGCAACAAGTTAAAGCCCAGCCTAATATAACTGTGCTTATGGATACAACATTGGAGAAGGTAAATATGGAAAATGATTTGTTTGTTGGTGTTGATGTAATGACCAATGGTACTACTAAAAGTCTATACGCATCAAACTTGGTGATGGCTACTGGTGGTTTTGCAGCCGATACTGACAGTGTTGATTCACTTGTGAAAAAGTACAAGCCAGAGCTTTTAACTTTACCAACCACCAATGTGGAATCTGTTAGAGGAGATGGGCATAAAATCCTCAGCAGAGACTGCACCCCAAGATTTATTGATATGGACCAAATCCAAATAAGCCCTACTGGTTTCGTTAACATGAGCTTGGATAAAGTCAATCTCAAGCACAAGACTCTCTGCTCTAGGTTACTAAGGGATATTGGGGGAATACTTGTATCTCCAAATACTGGTCAACGGTTTGTCAATGAATTATTGCCCAGGACTCCTGTGTCTGAGGCTACATTCAAGGATTGTGAAATAAATGCTACTCCCTTTACAGAAGGTCAGAAATATTTGGCAATGATGGTGATAGATAGTGCTGATGTGTTTAAGGCTAGAACCCACATTGATTTTTACACTGGTGAAGGTTTGCTTCATAAGGGAACTATAAAGGATATTGTTGAATTTGTGGAGCAGGTAAATGGTCATTTTTCAGAACAAGACCTAACTAAAACCTTACTGGATTACAACCATGGGATGAAAGCTGGTGATGAATTTGGGAGAACTGTGTTTGGTTCATCATTTGAATCAGGGTGTTACTATTATGGGTTTGTGACTCCAGTGGTTCACTTTTCCATGGGAGGTGTAGCCATTAATCAACATTCTCAGGTTATTTCACAAACTGGTACAGCCATTGAAAATATATATTCGGTAGGAGAAATAAGTGGAGGAGTTCACGGGTCAAATCGGTTAGGAGGTAATTCATTGCTCGAATGTGTGGTGTTTGGTTTAGTTGCCGCTGAAAATATCTAATACTTTTGTATTTATATATGTCTTTACACATGATTATTTAATCGTTTTTTGTGGAAGAAGTGTCTATATCACCAAGTTTATTGGCCAATTCTTTCAAGTTTTGGTCATTTAATTTATTATTTACAGGTGATGGATTAGTATTAGACCTTTTCCGATCTTTTCGTTCTCTTTTATCTCTTTTTAAAAGTTTGTCTTTATCGAGGATATTTTCCTCTGTATTATTAGTGACAAAATTCATTAAATCATTTCTTCTTCTTACTCCTTCTCGAATCCAAAATTCACTACGATATAATTCCCAACCTTCTCTGACATCTGTGCTAAATACTCTGGCATTCAACACTAATTTGACATCACTAATTCCAATCCTTGGTTGACATTGCAGTTGGCAAGATACCAAGAATACTTCAAGTTTAGAATTCTTATTGTTTTCGGTAGTAGGATCAAATTTATGTAATAGACCAAGACATGAAGTGATAATGAATAACAGAAATTCTCTTATGGAATCAGATAATTTATCGGTGACGGGAGTTTTGATTTTAACTAGTCTTATGTTCAATTGTCTAAGCCCTCTATTGGTTGATGATAAAAATTTCCGGGGTAACACAATGGTCTTTTGGTATTCTCCTGATAAATAATATAATGAGAGAGTCACCACTAATGCAAGAAGAACGAAGGTTAATACTACCCTAAATGGGCTCTTGGAGGTCTGGATGTTATCAATAAAGTACAAATGGTGAGAAATAGATGCGATAAGTGAGCACATAATAGCCATGAATGTCAAATATTTCCGTCTCAATGCCTTTTGTTGGCTCGCTTGTTCTCTTAAACTTTCTTCCAAAATCAAAAGATTACGAAATACCTTTCCAGCCCCTGGAGTCAGCGCATACCCACTTCCTATGAGATGTGACCGTTCACTGCCATCTGACTTATTTGATTTTCTTCGTATTCTCTTCTTAGGTTTTCCTGTAGGAGTAACAGAATCATGACTATCTCGTCTAGGGGACTCTCGTCTAGGCGATTCTCGTCTAGGGGATTCCCTTCCACTTGAGTCTCTTCTTGGTGATGACCTTCGACTTCTGGATCCTTTATTTCTGGTAGCTTTAGCTCTGGTAGGAGAATTATCCAAATCCTCCGATGGAATATATTTATGAGGAGATGACAAATCCAAAGAGTTTTGAGATCCAATCTCCGAGTCCGAATACATCACATAGTCATCGTTGTAATTATCATTATTACTATTGGAACTGTAAGGAGTTATGTTAAGTACTGATTCTGATGATGACATCCCCGGCAGTTGGGGTGGTAAAGGTATAAAATTATTCATCAACTCCATGTGTTCTGAGTCTGGCGATTCCACATCACTATCTCTGGGGGTACCGGAGGACGGAGTGACCCCCACGGAATCAAGTCCCCTATCACTGCCAATATGAACTTTAGCATCTGCATCTCCATCGGACGCGCCAACCGGTGGCTGGTTTACTTCATCAGTTTTTGGTATCCACTTTTCTACTTCCTCCTCTGATGTCATTATAGGTTCTTGGGCAAAATGGTGATCTTACACAAAATAAAGGTGGGAGTTTGCACCGGTGGGTAAGTAATCTAAACGGATTCGTCTGCTGGCTTTATGATTTTATGGGTTTATTTCTGTTGATGCGCACGCATGCGATTTGCATTTTGGTGTTGGATATTTCTAGTTGGGCTACCAGAGTTTGGGGTATAAAGTTAACAATTCCTGGTTAACATGCTGTCATTGAAAGAGCAGAAACAGCAGTTTGTTTCAGACCTCTTGGGAGGATCATTGACGGAAATTTATACTGTGGTGGGCGCTTCTGTCGTGTCATATTTCTCATATAAGTCATTTGCCAACAATCAGGTGTTGGGTGTGTCAAGTATATTGGACTTTTTGTTGAATGTGGTGGTTTTATTGGCATCTATCACGGTGTATAGTAATCAAATAGGGTATTTATATCAATTACTACTTCTTCCAGCCGTCGGGTTGACGTTATTCCTGGTATTCAGTCACCAGTCAAGCCGTGGGAAATCAAGTCAAAAAGCTACTAATAAAGCCAAAAAAGCCCCTGAGGTCGACTTTTTGAAGCCAAAATCATTCATAACCGCATATCGATCACATATGTTGATTTTAACTAATTTGGCCATCTTGGCAGTGGATTTCCATATATTTCCTCGAAGATTTGCCAAGGTTGAAACCTGGGGTACTTCAATAATGGATATGGGAGTGGGATCCTTTGTGTTTTCCATGGGGTTAGTTAACTCCAGATCGATTATCAAACAAAAGCTTCAAACTGGTAGACCAAGAAAATTCAATTTTGGTGCTTATATCCAATTAGTTTTAACCAATATTAAAAAGGCATTACCTATGTTAATACTAGGATTAATAAGATTTTTGAGTGTTAAGGGGTTGGAGTATCAGGAACATGTAACTGAATATGGAGTCCATTGGAATTTCTTTATCACTTTGGGACTTTTGCCAATATTTATTGCCTTATTGGATCCTCTTTTTGAATTACTCCCTAGGTTTTTTATTGCCTTTTCTATTACGGTTGGGTATGAACTTCTACTTACCAAAACCAATTTGTTAACATTTATCCTTAGAAGTGATAACCGGACAGAGACTTTGATTACCATGAATAAAGAAGGGCTTTTTTCCTTCTGGGGGTACTTGAGTATCTTTATATTTGGACAATCATTTGGATCTTTTGTATTGACCTCGACTCCAACTGCCAATAACCTAATAACATTTGACCAAGTCAGCAAATGCAGAAGTAAGCTTTTAACTGTATCTACTACCAAAGGTTTGCTTATATCCACTACTATCTACCAGGGTATTTCTATTGTTATAAATGAATCTCCTTTGTTCTTTGGTATTTCTAGAAGACTTGCAAACCTCCCTTACGTATTCATGATTGTCGCCTATAACTCATTCTTTCTTCTTTGTTATAATATTGTGAATGAACTATTAGACCGTGAATCTACAAACTCAACAATCCTTGATTCAGTTAATAAGAATGGGCTTGTCTTCTTCTTGATAGGAAACTTGTTTACCGGGTTGGTAAACATAATTATAAATACTTTGGAGCGTACTCCCGGAGAATCTTTTGGTATTCTATTAATCTATGGGATGGTATTGGTCAGTATACTGGTCATGCTAGATTATTTGGGTATATATATTAAACTTTAGATTATGTCTTATAAATAGGTACCTAATTGCTAAAATCATAAATTTCGCAGCCATTGAAAAAAAAAAGTTGCAGCCATTTAAAAGCACGGAAGCTGACTACTATAACAGGTTACTGTAGGCAATTTACTCAAAATAAACGAAAACCTTTTGTCTTCCATCCACTCAGATCCCTTCTTGTAGCCACCTGATTCAATAAAATGAACTCTAGTTTTCTTATAAGGAGGAGTTTCTCCCACATATATGGTAGCCCACATTCTTCCAAATTCACCCTTGCCCACATCACACGAAACTGAAGTCTTAAAAGAAACAGAAGTGCCAAATTCAAACTCGTACAGCTTCTTCCACAGAAATATAAGAAGGCTAAGGGCGAAATCAAAGCTTCTATCATAAGCAATAGAATAACTGAATCCCAAGGTTTTAGATAAGCTACCACTTTCTCCCATAGAATTATCAAAACAACTTCCGGCTGCATCTAGATTTATTGGCCGATAATAAACCGACTCCAATATGGGGAAGTCAATGTGAATCCAAGAGCTTTCACTGCTATCAAAATAAACTCCTGTCTTCGATTCCTTAATCAAGAACCGGTTGGAGTGATCTTTTAATTTCTCTTCGTGATTGGCAGAAAGGTCATCTAGGGAGTTAACTATGAAGAAGGAGCTATCATCCTGAGGATGTTTGAAGTCATCGAAGCCAAAGCCTGTAAGCGATGCATTTCCTGAACTAAAGATATCGGTGTTATAATCATCATCAGTAGTATTATAAATAGGGAGCCCTAGCACTATTGACACCAAGAAAAATAACCATGTCATCCCCTGTACACTATACAACAGCATAAAGTCTATAGATCAACTTCAATGACTCTCTGTGCTATTTATACAGCCCCCCTAGCATCCCCAGCATATCCGATTAATTGCTGCAAAATCTTCCCACGCATATAAGATATTTCATCCAACCGGTTTTGTGTAAGAAAAACACCACTCAGCCGACAATGCGAACTGCGCGCCGGCTGCTTGGTACCACAGAAATCCCTATTTGAGCCAGCAAGCAGTGGGAACCACGACTCATATAACGATCCTTTTTTTATTGAGTAATTGCTTGTTAACTAGGTATTAATAAGATCTCAATTGCTAGATTCGCTATTTAGACAATTTTTGGCTGAATTTTTGTTGGTAAAAATGTCAGGAATTGCCTCGTCATCATCATGGACTTCATTTTTAAAGTCAATTGCTTCGTTTAATGGAGATTTATCAACCTTAACGGCTCCTCCATTCATCTTATCACCTACTTCATTATCGGAGTTTTCACAATATTGGGCTGAACATCCTAATTTATTATTAGAACCAAATTTCTTAAGGGCTTCAGAGGAATCCGATAACACCGAAAAGGAAGCCATGGCCCTTAAAAGAATGGTGGCAGTAGTTAAATGGTTTATTTCTACCTTAAGATCTCAATATTGTTCTAGAAATGAAAGTATGGGATCAGAGAAGAAATCATTGAATCCATTTTTAGGTGAAGTATTTGTAGGTAAATGGAATGATACTAGCTCTGATGGGAAATATGGAGAAACAGTGTTATTATCTGAACAAGTAAGTCACCACCCACCAATCACTGGTTATTCCATTTACAATGACAAGCATAAGACTGTTTTACATGGGTATAATGGTATTAAGGCTACCATGGCTACTACATCAATTAGTATTAAACAATATGGACATGCTCTTTTGGAATTTAAAGATGAAGGTTTAAATGAAAGTTACTTAATTACTTTACCTCCATTACACATTGAAGGATTAATCACAGCCTCTCCATTTGTTGAATTAGAAGGGAAATCATATATTCAAAGTTCTAATGGTTATATAGCTACCTTTGATTATAGTGGTAGAGGTTATTTCTCTGGGAAGAAAAATACTTTTAAAGCTAGAATTTATGAAGATGCTTTAAAATCCCAACAAAAGGAGAATGCTTTGGCTACTATCAGTGGACAATGGTCAGGAAAATGTTATGAGGCTAAAGGATCTGAAACTCCATCGAGTAAGACTCATGATTTATTTTACGATTCTTCAAGTTCAGAACCTGAACATTTACAAGTTAAACCAATCGAGGAGCAACATCCTTTAGAAAGTAGAAAAGCTTGGTATAGTGTAGCTGAAGCCATTAAAAAGGCAGATTATGATTTGATTAACACCGAAAAATCTAAAATTGAAAACGAACAAAGAGAGAAAAGAAAACAAGAAAAAGAATCAGGTGATAAATGGGAAACTAGATGGTTTGATGAAGTAGATTATACTCAAGATGTTGATGATAGTTACACTAATTTGGTTAATTTATCCCAATTATCTATTAAGAATTGCCCTTCTGGATGTTTTAAAGGATCAAAATATGAAGAGAAGACAGCTAACCATTGGAGGTTTAATCGTAAAAAATGGGATAACGAGAAAGAGGTTAGTATATAGATATTGTCACAAATATGATCAATTACGCAAGAGCTTTTTATAGATCAATAATACGGAAAGAAAAAAAAAATACTTTCATTATAAACCGAAACTAAATATCGAGTTGAATACATCAATTTTCTATGCACTTACTTAGGCTTAAAATGCCTTATTTAAAGGTGATAACAAGTCTTTACCTTTACCTTTATAGAACTCAATGGTTTTATTGGCCCTTTCACTAATACCTTCAGGAGTAAATTCCAAGTATTTATAAATATCTTTAGCATTACCAGAAGCTCCAAATCTTGTTAAACCAAATTGTTCATGAGAGTATTCAGACCAACCGAATGGGGACATAACTTCAACAGATAAGATAGGAACTCCATCAGGTAATACAGATAATTTATAAGCTTCAGATTGTTTGTTAAAGGTATAGAAGTCTGGAATAGATACTACTCCTACTTTAGTACCTTTTTCACCTAAAGCTTTAGCAGCTTCAACAGCAAGAGAAACTTCCGAACCTGAAGAACAAATGATAATATCAGGTTTTTCAGCCTCGATTAAAGTGTAACCACCCTTGGAAGCTTTTTCAATTGATGAACCTTCTAAGTTTGGTACACCTTGTCTGGTTAAAGCAATCACATGAGGAGTATTCGTTGATGAAATAGCTGATTTATAAGCAGCAGATACTTCATTCCCATCAGCAGGTCTCCAAACGGAAAGGTTTGGGATTGCTCTTAAATGAGCTAAAGTTTCAACTGGTTGATGGGTTGGACCATCTTCCCCTAAACCAATAGAATCATGAGTAGCCACCCAAGTGACTGGAACTTGTGAAATGGCTGCTAATCTGACGGAACCAGCTCCATAAGAAACAAAATTCAAGAAAGTACCACCATAATTTTTATAGTTAGCACCCCATGCAGCAATACCATTCATCATAGCACCCATACCATGCTCTCTTACACCATATCTGATATATCTTCCAGAGTAATCACCTAATCCAGTAGATGGATGTTGGAAATCAGTGGCCCCAGCAGTTCTAGTTAAATTAGAAGGAGTTAAATCAGCAGAACCACCAATAATTTCAGGAATCTTTTCAGCTAATGCATTCAATACTCCTTCAGATAATTTTCTAGTGGCAGCTGCTTTATCATTAGGAGTAAAAGTTGGCAAGAGCTTTTCCCAACCATCAGGTAATTTACCATCTAATCTTCTTTGGACTTCTGCTCCTAATTCAGGATATTGTTTCTTATAATCTTCAAAAAGTTTTTCCCAATCAGCTTCAAGCTTGGTCTTTTCTGCAAGTCTTTCATCAAAGCCTTTTTGAACTTCATCAGGAATAACAAACCATTCTTCAGGGTTGAAACCAAATTTGGTTTTCAATTGTTTAACATCATCTAATTTTAATGGTGCTCCATGAACCCCATGAGTACCAGCAACCAAAGAACCATAACCAATGGTAGTTCTTAATCTTATCATGGTTGGCTTATCGGTAACTTTCTTAGCTTCTTCAATGGCAATGGCTACAGCATCAAAGTTGGTATCACCATCTTCAATTTCTAATACATTCCAACCATAAGCTCTATATCTAGCCATGACATTTTCAGTAAAAGCCATCTTGGTAGCCCCATCAATGGAAATTTTATTATCATCCCAGAAAGCAATCAAGTTACCTAATTTCAAATGACCAGCTAATGAGCAGGCTTCAGAACTAATACCTTCCATAAGACAACCATCACCAGCAAAACAATAAACGGTAGAATCAGAAATGGGGAAATTAGGTTTATTATAAGTGGCTGCAAATTGTTTTTGAGCAATGGCCATTCCTACCGCATTAGAAATCCCTTGTCCCAAAGGACCGGTGGTAACTTCTACCCCAGGACATTCAACGGCTTCTGGGTGACCAGGAGTTTTAGAATTTAAATGTCTAAAATTTTTTAAATCTTCAACCGTATAATCATATCCATATAAGAAAAGAATTGAATATAATAAAGCACAAGCATGTCCATTAGATAAGACAAATCTATCTCTATTAATCCAATCTGGTTTCTTGGAAGTGAATTTCATCACCTTGAATAAGGCATGTGCAGCAGGAGCAAGCCCTAATGGAGCTCCTGGATGACCTGCACCAGCAGTGGTAACAGCATCAACAGCTAATAATCTGATAGTATTAATAGATAACAAGTCGATATCACTCATATTAAATTGGTATCTTTTGAATTATTTGTTAGGGAGAGATTTTCACACTATTTATATCTTTGCTAACATAGATTTACATCATGGCAATTTATATACAATATATTTGGTAATCAGTTGCACAAAGTTGTTCAGTTGCACAAAGTTAATCAGTTGCTACATTTTAGCAACAGTTGTGGTTGCGATTACTCCGACCAATGCACCCTTCTACCCTCCTATTCCAGTCTGTGATTGGTGTCCGCCCCGGCCACACAGGACACCGATCCTTTATAGTACCAGAAACGGAACAGAATGAGCAGAAATGGAAGAGACTAAACAGAAACTCAAGAGGATAAGCAGAAATTAAGGAGACAAAAGGGGTGAGGGTGGCAGATTTTGCAGCCATTCATTAGGCTGACAGGGGTCTACTGGAGCCAGTGGAGAGGAGTGGGCCGGGCCTTACCATTGTCAGTTACTTCATAGACCCAATACTGGCATTACCAGGTACTCCAAAATGTCATATAGTACCGATAGATCGACCAGTCCAAGCCTGGGATCACACAACATCCCCTCGTGTAAAGCAACTTTAGTTGCACCCACAACATTATGACGCAAGCTTGGGTGGGATAGAGCATGGCCCTGCCACGACGAGCCGACAGCTGATATATGGCACGTGATGGGGCCTCGCCGAGAATCCGCGTCTGCAACCCTAACTGATAGCGCGCAGTCACGGTCCTCACGAGGGACGCGGTAGTGCGCCACCCGGCTAGCTGGCCTGAGAAAACATCCCATCACCGCACCATTAGCCCTCCCCCAGGTGCTCGCACCGTCCACCACCAACTAGTTAGTCAACGCATTAGCCGGGGCACGCCCATTCTCAAAAATTTTCATCAGCTCTGTCTTTACACTCAGTTAGTATTGAAAAATTTTTTTATACTCAATCTTAGTTGATTACTATAGTTGTTAATTAATAATAAAAAATGGCTGAAACTCATAGATGTATGTAATTATTCAGATACCGTGACAGGAATAACTGGCAGCACAACCAGATGAAGCAAAAGTGAATTAGAAATGATTTGGATGTTGTTTGGAGGAACAAGACAGAACATTGAATGGATGTTATTGGAATTTGAATCGATGTTATCGACTTTTTGAAAGGATATTGGGCTCTGAATCAGCTCCTCACTTTACTATTAAGACGATTAGAATAGATAAAGGTCTGACAGTGAAATGGAAATCGAAGACGTTCTTGTTAAGATATCCACCTTGAAGTCCAGTGATTCTGCTGGTCACCATGAACATGGATGCAAAGATCTTTAATTCCATCTAAATCCACTCAACACATCTCAAATCGATAAACCCCTATTGAGGTCCATTGGAGAGTTGTTGCCAGTCTGTTATTTAACAAAAATTTAATACTAACACCTCTTTTAGTATACGTTAAAGGTAAACACGTATCTTACCAACGTTCTAGAAAACAAGTCAACCCAAATGTTTCTTTGATTCAAATAGAAGGAGTTGAAAACTCTAACGAAGCCAAATTTTACTTAGGTAAACGTATTGCTTTCGTCTACAGAGCTTCCAAAGAAGTTAGAGGTTCTAAAATCAGAGTTATTTGGGGTAAAGTTACCAGAACTCATGGTAACAAAGGAGTTGTTAGAGCTCATTTCAAGAAAAACTTACCTCCAAAAACTTTTGGTGCTTCTGTTAGAGTCATGTTATATCCATCCAACATTTAAATTTCAGCTTTTAACTAACTTTAATCCAAATTCACGCTTATAAATATTAAAAGAGGAAAAAGGTGTGTTTATAAGTTTCGAAGTTTTAAAACATTTATATTTTAACAACTTCTGTATATTTAATAAAACGTCTTTTAATGTACTACAACCCTTGTATTTCTCTCTTGGGCCCGACCTAGTGTTCTTCCACCCTCGCCCCAGTGTTGGTCCACCCTCGACCTAGTCTCGGTAACTTCTGGTCCCCCTTTCGTAGTCCCTCGATCGCGCTTCTGCTGGCTCTCCCAGTGCGGTCCTGCTCTTCAGGTGCGTACAGGACCATCCACTATTATTTACGTTGATAAACCCTACCAGATCCAGCAGGCAGAATTCTCCTACCATGGCGAAGAATAAGAAGAAGCAGAATAAGTCGGGGTCTCCTAATAATGGTGCTAGCATTCCTGAGCCCTCAGAGTCTAATAATAACGTGGAATCAGCCAACGATAATACTATGAAAACCGGCCAAGTTGACAATGACAATACTCCGAAAGTCAATGGAATCGATGCCTCGGATGACCAGCTGGCACAAAATGGCAGTAAAAGCAACGGAAGTGACAATAAAGCTGTCTCTGGTGATACCATGAACGCTTTGGAAGCAAAAATCAAGGAATTAACTCAAACACTAACTGAAAAAGACAAACAAATTGAACACCTAAGCACCAGTCAACCACCCTCTACAACTACCCTGGATACTAATAATGACAACCATGAACTCATACAGCAAATAGAGTCGCTAAACAAAACCATTCAACAGAAAGATGAAGAGTTAGCTCAGATAAATACATCTAAAGAACACAGTATCCAGGAACTAGAAGAAAAGATCAAGAAATTAGAGATATCTAAACCTTCAGATCTGGTTGACCAATCTGATAACCAATCACGGTTAGCGGAGGTGGAAAAGGAAAGAGATGATATCAAGTCATCGTATGATTCATTAGTCAGTAGAATAGCTTCGATGAAGTCGGTGTTTACAAAGATGAAAGAAGCAGAAACTGAAGCAGAGGAAGCTAAGGAAAAGTTGGAAATGCTAACCAAAGATAATGAAACTTTAAAGGAAGAGAATGAAACATTATCCAAGAAGCTAAAGACCTTGACGGAACAAACTGATGACTTGAACAATGAATGTGACCGGTTGACCAATACTTTAACCTCGACCAGAAAAGAGTTTCAACAACGAGAAGATAGTTTCCAAGATGAAAAGTATGAATTGGAAAATAATGTTTCGAAGTTGAGTAAGAAAAATCATGATCTTAAGAATCAGCTTCAGGAGTTTGAGTTAATGAAAGGGGAACTGAAGATTGAAATTAAGAATTTGAATTCGATCATTGATGAGTTGAAGGAGTCTATTAATCTCAAGCAATCAGATATTGATAATCTTAATCAACAACTCACTAATGCCAATAACCGGGTAAGTGGTTTACAAAAAGAAATCGATCAATTGAACCAATCAAAACAATCTCAACAACAAGAATTAGACCTTCAGGTTCATAAACATCAGCAAGAACAAGAGGGCTTACAAGCAGTTTTAGAGCAAAAATCTCAAATCATAAAAGACCTAGAAGGAAACTCAGATAAGATCAAGACTTTAGAAAAAGAACTAGATACCAAACAAATCTTACTAGGAAAAGCTCGTCATGAAGCAATTATTTTAAATGAGCATTTAACTAAAGCATTGGCGATGTTAAAACAACAACTGAATAATTCTAATAATACCATCGATAAAGAATTAATCTCAAATGTAATAGTTAATTTCCTTCAAATCCCCAGAGGTGACACCAAGAAATATGAGGCATTGCAATTATTAAGTTCCTTGTTAGAATGGGATGACTCTAAAAAAGTTGCTAGTGGTTTAGCTAATAATCCAACTTCATCAAAGGGGGATCGGGATAATAGTAATAGGACCAGAGATAGTTTTGTATCATTATGGACAGATTTTTTGGAACGTGAATCATCTAAAAAGTAATCTAACAACTAATCTCATGTCATTTCTTTTGTATAAATTTAGCATTAATCTATATATAATTATCATATCAGTACTCATTTTGCAGCCGGTGATATTTTCCTCTCTCGCGTCTCATATAATTTTTCCCATCACTTTTACTCGTACACCAAAGGATGGTTCTGGTTACTGACTTCTTTAAGAACCAGAATAAGTCGGCTGCCAACAAGGTATGTAATCTATCTATTCCAATTCTATTGAAAGGTTTAATTGAAACCCTTTTAACCAGCGTTTCTTACTAACAGTGCTTTAGAAAAGAGACAGAGACTCAGAGCCTGATCCTCAGAGCAAGAAATCCAAATCTGTGAACAATGACAGAACCAGTAGCAAGTACTTTAGTAAGGAACCCGAAGTAGTTGACTTGGATGAAGAGGATGACGGTGATGATGATGATTATTTCAAACCACAAGAGGACGAGAAAGATGATGATGATGATGATGACAATGGAAAGAATGAGTGGGATGAAAGCATACAGGAGATCGAACCACCAAAGAAAGCATCCAAAAAGTCGCCAAAGAAGACACCAAGTAAAGCACAAGCAAGAGGATCACCAAAGAAGTCATCTTCTAAGGCTGCTGATACGGTGTCAGCATCCAAGCCTGTTAAATCAGAACCTAATCATGGGCCAGGTAATGGAGATAGCATTCCATCAGGAGCTACGGCTGAAGAAATATTGGCTACAATTCCCGATGCTGAGCTACCAGATACTTCTGATTCTGAAAAACTCACCTTTTTCCAGTTGCAACAACGGAAGAATCAAGCACCACAATCTTCGGGATCAGCTGATATCCCTGAGGCTAAACCTTACTGTTTGTCTGGTTTAACGATAGTGTTCACCGGAGTATTGCCGAATTTAGAGAGAAATGATGCAGAAAATCTTGCAAAGAAATATGGTGCCAAAGTTCCTAAATCTATTCTGGGGAAGACTAGTTTAGTGGTTATTGGAGATGAAGCAGGTCCTTCCAAAGTTCAAAAGATCAAAAACATGAAAATCAAGGCGATCTCAGAAGAAGGATTTATTCAATTCCTAAAGAGCATGCCTGCAGATGGAGGAGCAGGAGACTCTGCTATAAAGGCCAAGCAAAAGAGAGAGGAAGAAGAACAACGGATCTTAGAAGAAGCTGAAGCTCAAGAAAGAGAGGAAGAACAGAAAAGAAAGAAGAAACAACAGGAGCAAATGAAGAAATCGTCACCAACTAAGAGTAAGAAAACTGATAGTAATAGACCACCACCGGAACCAATTTCAAGAGAAGTATCAGATGATGAAAAATTATGGACCACTAAATATGCTCCTACTTCATTGATGCAACTATGTGGTAATAAGGGGCAAATCAATAAGTTAAAGGTATGGCTCAGTAATTGGTTTGAATATTCTAAACATGATTTCAAAGATCCTGGTCCCGACGGATCGGGTGTATTTAGGGCTTGTTTAATTAGTGGTCCACCTGGTATTGGGAAGACCACTGCTGCCCATTTAATTGCTAAGGAATTGGGTTATGATGTTTTAGAAAAAAATGCATCTGATGTAAGGTCAAAATCATTATTAAATAGTGATATCAAAAATGTGTTGACCAACACTTCGGTTATGGGTTTCTTTCAGAATAGAAATAATGATGTCCATCACAATAACGAGAGGAAGTTTTGCCTTATAATGGATGAAGTAGATGGAATGTCTAGTGGAGATCATGGAGGGGCAGGAGCATTATCGCAATTCTGTCGGATAACTAAGATGCCTATGGTTTTAATTTGTAATGATAAATCTTTACCCAAGATGAGAACATTTGATAGAGTTACATACGATTTACCATTTAGAAGACCTAGTGAAACTGAAGTGAAAGCAAGAATCATGACTATTTGTCATAGAGAAAAGATAAAGATTGATCCATCTATAATTGGACAATTGGTTCAAACCACCAATAATGATATTAGACAGATGATAAATCTTTTATCTACTGTGTCAAAAACACAAAAATCCATTGGATATAATGAGAGTAAAGATTTCAGTAAGAGTTGGCAAAAGCAAACTGTATTAAAGCCATTTGACATTGTGGGGAGATTATTGAATGGGCAGATTTATAGTGCCAATTCTAATCATAGCTTGAATGATAAAATTGATTTATACTTCAATGATATCGATTTCACTCCTTTAATGGTGCAGGAAAATTATTTATATACCAGACCAGTTAATACTATTGATCCCAAGGATCATTTGAAGAAAGTAGCTGGAGCTGCCGATGATATCAGTTTGAGTGACCATGTCAATTCATTAATTAGATCCAGTGAACAACAATGGAGTTTATTACCTTTCCATGGAGTTATGTCATCAGTCAAGCCATCTCTGCAAGTAGCCGGAAATATCACTCAAAGAATAAATTTTGCTGGATGGTTAGGACAAAATTCCAAACAATTAAAATATCAAAGATTATTACAAGAATTACAATATCATACTAGATTAAGAACCTCAACTGATAAGGTAGAATTAAGATTAGAATACGTACCATTATTAACTAAGCGATTAACTGAAGCAATTCTCCAACATGGTGAGTCAGGAATCGATGATGCTATAAATGTTATGGATTATTATTATCTTACTAAAGAGGATTGGGATAATATCATTGATTTCGGAGTTGGAAATAATAAGGGTGATTTAATCTTGAAGAAGATTCCCACAAAGTTAAAGACATCTTTCACCAGAAAGTATAATTCTACCACTCATCCTACTGCTATTTATAAGACTGGTAATTCAGTAGGAGGGAGATCTACAGGTAGTACAACCAAAGTAGATTACGATGATGTGATAGAGGATGATACAGCTAAAGATGAAGAAGTTGAAGAGGTTGACTCTGATAAAATAGATAAGAAAGATAAATTGATTAAAGAGGTTAAACCAAAGAAGAATCAAAAATCTCAGAAACCCACAAAGACTCAAAAGAAAAAGTAACTAAAATATATATCAATATAGATAAAATGAATTATATCCGCCTGGTGGCTTATACCAGGCACGGCACTATTCCAAAGTCCGACCCGTACCGTAGTAGAGGTAGGAGCGTGGGGGCGCGAGGGGGGGAGACGACCCCCTATGTGAGCGCGCGCCTCCTTTTAAAATTTCCATCAAACGTTTTCGTTTCTCACCACTGTAAAAAAAAAAGATATAGGCAAAGGTAGACGACCACCATATAGAGGTTATAGATTTTGTTTCCTTTGATTAATAACGGTATACTGTGGGTAGAATAGGTGACTATCTCCACGGTCTTTCAGTTCTACATTCACTCACTTTCCTATAGCCGGTGCTTGTGATATAGATCATAATTTTTTGCTGTTCGCTTTATACCCATTCTTTTGAGTCTGCTCCGTCAGGTGATCAATTTTTTAACACAATTGGTTCAGTTTCATAAGATATTGTGAATTATTTGAACCTGGTTGTATAAGCATACTTGCTGAAAGACATTGAATTCCAAAGTTGTCGTCAAGGGATCTTTTTGTTGCTTTATCAATTAATGATTCATGTCTAATCCCAGTCCTATATTCAATGTTCCTAGCAAGAACGCAAGGGGTAATAATGAATTGCCTTTATTGTCATTAAATATGAGGAGCCAAGATGACTCCGGTGGGAATGGTTCGTCCAGAAGTCGTTCGGGATCTGGTACTAGTGTTAGTGCAGGTGCTAGTCCTAGTCCTAATCTCAATACAAGTATAGGTAAATCGAGTGACAACCTATCCGATAAGAAAAAACCCAAACGGAAGCCACCACCAATAGACTTTCTGCGAATAAATGGATCCCATTCATATAATGACATTTCTCCCATACCATCACGAGATTCACGAGAGTCAAAGGACGTTGATATGAGTGATGGAAGTAGTACGATTGGAAGTGCTAAACCCAGTACTGTTGGGGGAAATGTTTGTGATAATGGATCCAATGATAATAAATGGGGGCCCAGTTTGAATCCTAATATGAGTGGAAGTACTATCACTGGTGGATCTACAAATGGCAGTAATTTTGAAAATCCGCAAGATCCTGGACTACTAAATACCAACAACCATCAGAGTAATATCAACACTCCCCTCAGCCCAAAATACCATGAAAAAGATTTAAAGGAATTAACCAGTGAAGAATGGCAATTATTGGCCAACACAAATCAAATAATTGAACTATCTAAACTAGGAGAAGGAAACGGAGGAAGTGTATCAAAATGTAAATTAAATAAGGGTAACCGAGTATTTGCACTCAAACTAATTAACACAGACTCTAATGCAGACATCCAAAAGCAAATTGTTCGGGAATTACAATATAATAGGTTGGTAGATAGTGAAAATATTGTGAAGTATTACGGGACTTTCTTAATTGAAAATCAATCAATGATAGGTATAACCATGGAATACATGGGAGGTAAATCCTTAGATTCCATTTATAAACGAGTAATAGATATTGATCCATCTAACAGAATTAATGAAAAAGTCATGGGGAAAATAGCCGAATCCATATTAAAAGGATTAAATTATTTACATCAACAAAAAATCATCCATCGGGATATAAAACCATCCAATATTCTTTTGGATTTTGAAGGTAATATCAAATTATGTGATTTTGGGGTTAGTGGAGAAGTAGTTAACTCATTAGCAACAACATTTGTTGGAACTCAATATTACATGGCCCCAGAGAGGATCATGGGTAAGCCTTATACAGTAAATTGTGATATATGGTCACTAGGATTAACATTATTAGAAGTGTCGATGGGTAAATTTCCCTTTACTAATGGTGATCAAAACTTCAATTTGGGTCCTATTGAGTTACTACAATTGATTCTAGAATACGAGCCAAAATTAACTGATTTACCAGAAGAAAATATTTATTGGTCAGACTCGTTTAAGAACTTTATTCACTATTGTTTAATCAAAAATATAGATGAAAGACCAAGTCCCAGACAAATGTTACAACATCCATGGGTATTATCACAGCAAACAATAAAGGTGAGAATGGATAAATTTGTCAAACAATTGTGGAACTATTAATGATAAGTAATGAACCTTTATATGGTTGTAGAGTATTAATATATAATAATGGTACAACTGAATTTTGCAACAACAGTGGTTAGTGGTGGTTTAAATCAATTTAAACCTTAGGGTCGTGTCCCGCGCATTTGGTGGTGCGAGAAAATTTTCGACCAATGAATTATCAATCAATAAACCTAAGTAATACCAAACTCACTTGAACAAGCACCAGAATGCCTGTACCATTTGAAGGATTAATCCCCTATACCATCATGCTTGCGTTTTTTGGACTCGCAGGTCATGGTGTAGGGTTCATCAGATACTGGGATAACGGTTGGAAGAATGATAGATACAATTTAGATTCCTTTGATAGTAAAATGATGGAAAGAGATTTCTTGTTAACAGGGACCGTCAGAGGCCAAACCAGTGAAGCTGTTGCCCCAGAACACTTCAAAACTTCCCAACCACAATTACAAAGATACTATACTCCTTACAGAGACCAATTTTTCTCCTTTAGAGAAAGATTATATAGAGGATATGTTGCCGGAGATTGGGATTTTTCATAGTTGCATGTATTTATAATATATAAATTGAATGAGAACAGAACGTAAAACTAATGTATAGCAAAATACTTGATCTCTCATTATTAGTGTATTTGTTTAATGGTATGAACTTCTGCGGTATTAATTGTCTTAATGCGATATTGCTTGTGCTGATGATATTATACTATATAACTACTATACTACAATTTACTTAAAATCTTTGTAAGTCCACTTCTCAGTAATCTTTGGTTTATACTTAGATTTCTTAGCAACAGGGACTCTGGTTTCAATCAATCCTTTGGCCTGTAAGTTGAGCAAGTTGGAATAGAACAAGTTCCCTTCAGATTTGAGATTCTTTAAGTTTGAATTCAATTCATTTGACAATTTAACTTCCATTGGTTTTTCCATCATCTTGTGTTTGGATAACCGTTTAGGAGGCTTTGTAACTTTAGGTTTAGGTACTTTGTTACTGGAAGATGATTCGGTAGATTCATTATTTATAGCTTCTAAATCTAATTTATTGATTTCATTGATTTGATTTTTTAATTCTTTCAATTTTTGTTCCAAATCTTGACGTTTTTGATGTCTAAGTTGTTTATTTCTTTGAGTTCTAGTCTTCTTTTTATTTTGAGTAGGTTTATTGATTGACAATTTGTATTGATTATTCGAGTCATTAGAGTCATTATCATTATTGGTGTCATTATTATCATCATTTTCATCATCATCATCATCATCATCACTACTTTCATCTTCTTCTTGTAACAATCTCATTATCATCTCCTGCTTTTCAGCAATTTGCTGTCTATCCATTTCTTTTATCTCTTCACTATTGAACTCTTCATTTATCAATTGTTTCCATGATTCTAATGATGGATTATATGATTTCCCTGCATGCAATTCGTTGGTGGTATAATCCAATTTGACTGGTGGTCTACTTATAGTATTTGGTTTATTAATAGGCTTATTGGACTTGGATCTAGGTAATCTTTCAGGCACATATGATCCTTGGGAAGCACCAGAATCATCACCATCATCCCAAATATCTTTATTCAGAGCATTTATCAATCCATTCTTATCGATGGATGACATTGATGTAGAATTATCGATTCTCCCAGCGATTTTCATCAACCTTGTAATATTTTTAGATTTGGGTTTATTGTTTCTCTCTATTTCCAAAGCAGGGATCTTGGACTTATTACTCAAGATTTCACTTGATTTCAATTTCTTAGCCCATTTGGTACTTGAATCATTATTTTTAGCACTTTCATCAATTACAAATTCTTCATCCTGGCCATTTGAATCAACCCCGAATTCTCTTTCTCGATCTCTTCTTTGCTCTAAACTTTCATCGAGATCTTTTAAATCGATATTTTTGACCCAAGTCTTCTTGGTCTTACGAGATGTTTTAGCCATACTGTTAATTTAATACTCTATCACTAGTGTTAACTTAACCCACTAACCTCAAAAAAATTTCTGCTCATCGCTCATCTGCAAGGTCGTGCGCATCTGGTTCCTGATAATCTGTGCAATGCCAGGTTTGTGGTGCGTCGTGCGCCTAGACTGCCACGGAGTCAGGGTATTCCGCAACGAAGCTTAAACTCTACATAGACCAGTTAACCGAAGGGCCAGGGCCAATCTCCACTTATTGGCCGCCTATGATAATTTTGACATCATGATATGACCGTAATTGAAACAATAAATCAACTTTGTAGTCCCTACCCACTGCATCTTCCGAGGCTTCTGCGCTAGTTGCATGTGTTAGATCCGCTTAAATACCTCATTGGCCCGGTGGTGGCCTTGCTCTTGTGAACTACGGACACGGAGCCACAGCGACCACAGGGGACGGAGGCTGGAACGGCTGCAGCGGCAGGAGACGGCTGGGAATGGTAAGGGGCCATAGTCCTACTATATGTTGAAACTGGTTCCAGGGTATCTGTGCCATAATTACGGGGCCCTACCACAAGTTCCGTTGCACCATTGATCGTTATAAATTCGATTATGCCTTATGCACTAGTCCCGTATAAATATGTGGTATCATGCTTTGGGTGCATACCGCGCCTTGTCGCTGCACCTTGGTGCCAGTGGCTACCGCTGCACCAGATCGGAGTGGGGAAGCACCACGGAATCGGACAATTGCTACCATTTTTATTTACTGTCTTTTTAGTCTGGGCCACAAGAGTCCTCTCCGTCTCGGAGCTAACGCGGCGGATGTTAAGATAGCAGATACGGTCTACCCAATTGCAATTCCTTATGCCATTTAATACTAGCCTCTATCTCTTATACCCACCGTATCAACATCTTTACAGCCACAACTGGTTAATTTCCCAAGCCCCTTGTGTGAATTAGTAATATTACTCAAAGAAAAAAAAAAGGAACACGGCCCAGTGTTGATCCCTTTCGAGCTATTTCCGAACGAAACGTCGTTCCGGTGGGTACAAAAAATCATTTGCAATCCTGTACGCTGAGTAATAACGGTTTTGGCTAAATTACTTTAAGTACCACCCGATATCCTAAAACTTAAAACATCCCGTGCGTTTATTTAAACAGATATGGAATCGGATCTTCATAGCAATTCAACCGTTGTTACCGAAATGACTGATGATGTGACCAATTCTGCCCATACCTTAGACAACGGTAGCGGAACCAATGAGTATTCTTCCGAAGATACTGTTGCAAATACAATGTCTTCACAAGATACATCAAATTTCATAGATAAAATCAACGGGATAATATTCTCTCAGGATAGTGGATATTTTCCAATGGCTATTAAATTATCTAAATTGAATCCTCCTATTGTAAAAGTATTAATGAGCTTTGATATTGCTGCAAATAAAGATATTAAGTTTACTAGTAAATCAGTTAGTGATCAAGTAATTCCTCAATTGGTAGAACTAGATCCTCATTTGAAATTTGATTATAGTCATTTCATCAGCCATCCAGGTAATTTGTTTATTAAGAACTTTTCGGCAAATAAATTGGTTCATTCAAAAATGTTTAAATTCTTTAACAATGCTTCTAAATATAAATCGCTTGTTGAATTGAATATCTTTAATAACAATAGTGATGAAGAAAGCTTTGCTATTTTGAAATTCAATAATTACCTTGATGTTGATTTCCTCTTGACCAAGAAACTATCAAATCCATTCAATAATAATCATAATACTCCCTTGTACTTGAATAAGTATATTTCCAAAAAACAAAGGAAATTAAACAATGATGATGCAGATAGATTTAATAGTTTCAATTCTATCGTACTTGAAAACTTGATTCATTTTTTTCCTAAAGATTTCAAGTTTACTGTTGATTCTTTAACTCCCTTTTTTGATAAATTAAAAATCTTTGGGGTTATTCAATCAATTTATTTCCCTGTAAACATCCCTAATAATCCGGATCCGGATGAGATTAGTTTGTTTGACTTTGGATTCATCAACTTTGAGCTTAATGAAACCTCCCACCTTGATTTGCTCAAATGTATTTATTTCTTGAATAATTTAACGTTTGACGAGTTTATGAACTTTAATGAAAATGACATTCACGAGATCTCCAAAGATTTGAATGTTGATGATACATCCTTAGCTGATACTACCGATGAACAAGAGGAGCTTGATAATTCCCCTAATAATTTGATACATATATCTATTTCCCAACATAAGCATAACCATTACTTGTATCATTATCATCCTAGTTACCTTAATTTTACCAATGATAGTTTATCTGTCAATTATCTTGATATGGGTTATCATTCTTTGTTAATTAATAACTTTGTCAAGTTTTTCAATTATCAAGAAACGAACATTTACGTCAATAATTTTCCTATTGTGTTCAATAATAATGATAAGTTATGGGAACAATTTTGGTCCAAATTTGGGGCCATCAAGCTGGCAAAAATCATTAAACCTCAATTTTATTCTAAGGATAACCAAGCAATAGGAAAGATTGGATTTGTCTTTTTCAAGAACTTCAAAATGGCATTAAAGTCTATTATTTTGACGAATAACAAATTAATCACCCTCAACAATTCCAGTTATGTAATAAAGACTAGCTTGGCCATCCAGAAATTGAATAAAGACAAGAGAAAGAAGAGTAATGATTCGGTAGATTATGGAGTTGACCATAGGGATTTTCAACTACAACCAAATCCATCTTACATTTATTCCCAAGCTCCTCAAGGTCCCCCTCATCCTTCTATGACTTCGTATGCCATACCACCTTCCTATCCTCCATTTCCGCATGCTGGTTCATTCTACTACTACGATACTAACAGCGCTGACGGTAGTGATGAAGAGGATGGCCCCCACAGTCCTAACTTTAATTCATACAACTTTTCAGTCCCATCTCCAAATGGGAAAGAAGCTGGTAATAGTCGTAGGATGTCATACTTCCCCATGGGGCAGCCAATGTTTACAATGCCATTCATGCCCTATTACAACCCTTTTGGTAACTATAACGTCCCTAGTAAATGAGTTGTTAAATTTTTGTTTTGCAGCTTTAATGTCTGTAGTTTGTACATAGAAAAATGGATGCGAAAACTTGCTGCAACAATTTTGCTACAGTTATGGATGATCTAGTAACTCTTACAACTTATGCAACTGGGTGAAGGAAAATTATCTATTACTATATACAATCGAAACTAAATTACAAGATTATAAACTAGGAGGGTCATCTCTTGGTCTTGGTCTTAAATTAACTGCTGAATCGGGTTGGGGTTGGGTTTGACTATGAAGTTCAGCTTCGGAATTAGATGATGGTTCATCTACCTCTGACATGGATTTCAACTCTCCAGATTCATCGATTTGTTCAACTGATTGAACTTCTTCTATATAATATTGTAACATGCTTTGAATCCCATTCTTTAAGGTCACGGTAGATGAATCGCAAGATCTACAAGCACCTTTTAATCTTAATATCACTTTCCCATCGTCTTCCTCAAACCTGACAAATTCAATATCACCACCATCATCTTGAATTGCGGGTCTAATTCTGGTGAAAATTAATTCTTTAATCATAGCTACCACTTCATCATCATCTTCATTAATCTGGACATCTGACGTTAACTCTGCATTTTCATCAATTATGGGCATCCCATTAGTTAAATATTCAGTTAATATCGAGAATATTTCTGGCTTTAATATTGACCATGGAAGTTCATCTCCGAGCTTTTCGATAGTAATAAAATTAGATCCAAACATGATCGACTTTATTCCGTCTACGCTGAACAACTTCAATGCTAAAGGACTTACAGATGCTTCTCTACCACTTAAAAACTCCTTTGTTTCATTCTCCTTAAGTATACTCATGGATGGTAAGAACTTTAATGCATGTTCATTCGGAGTCTCTTCTGTCTGGATAAAGAGGTTTCTCAACAGGATCCTTGGTCCCCAGTTGAATACTGGTTTGGGGACTCTGCTAGCCATCCTCAAGCTTCTAGCTAAGTACATATTTACCTATCAGGAGCTTGAATATTTCGTTGATAAAGATAAAAGGAAAAGAAATATGTTTGTTGCAATCAAAAAAAAAAAAATCGATGAACTGCTTATTGGTTAAGCTTATTAAGCCAGTCGCGACCGGCATACAAATAGGCTGCAAACTTTACCGCACGTCAAGAATGGTATTACAGATCCGTATCGAATAATTAAATCCATTAGCTAAAACCTAAACATCTCTATATAAGTTCTTTGAACCCTTACTACGTGTCAAATAATAATTTTTCGAATAATCTTGTAGCCTTTTCTTCAATTATCTTGTCGGATCCATCGTTACTGATTGATTTATCTAATTGTAGTTTATTTTCTGCCAACTGAAGAATGTTTTCTTCCACAGTATTCAGGGATATAAGTCTAGTCACGGTGACTTCTGATGTTTGTCCCACTCTGTGGGCTCTGTCTTCAGCTTGTTTATCATCATGGGGATTAAAAGATTGGTCAAATATAATAACGTTATTGGCTGCGACCAAGTTAATCCCAAACCCCCCAGCTCTAGTACTTAACAAGAATACGGGAATTGTATCGTCTTCATAGAAGGTATCAATAATATCCTGTCTATCTTCAACAGATGTCTGTCCATCCAATCTTAAGAATTTTATGTTCAAAATGGACAATACTCGTTCTAAGATATCTAACATTTGAGTAAACAAAGAGAATAATAGGGTCTTTTCTCCCTTCTCTATTATTTCGGTAAGGATCTTGGACAATTGTTCTATCTTTCCACTATCTAAATAGATTTCATCCTTCAAAGCATATTTCTCTAAAGTCTTGGGGAATTTCTTGCAAAGATTGTCAAGTTCATAATCAGCTAAGATCTCCATATCCTCGAAAATATAATGAGAATTAGCATCAGCATATTCTGGTTCATTAGTAATAAGTTTGGACATCTTCGACAAATCACTGCTTGTATATTGTCTTCTGAATAATAATGGATGCAATGCTGCTTTCCTTAATGCCATTAACATATTACTCGAAGTTGGAATCGAATTCTTTCTAGCTTCTTCGGCTTCTTTCCCAGTAAGTAACTTTCTCCTTTGTCTCTCAAGTCTAGTAGCCTTACCCTGGTTCATATAATCGTCGTATATGGCCCTTTGAGTATCTGAAACTTTACAATATTCAATATTATGAATCTTCTTGGGTAAATGCTTCAAAACTTGATCTTTTTTACGCCTTAATACAAATGGTGTCATCATTGTTTTGGCTTTGGAAATAGCTTGAACCGAAAGTAATGGATTATAATTATCATCTGAATCGGCATCTGTTGTCTTGACTTTCTGGTTAAATATACCCTGGAGATCTTCCCTTTTTTCTTCGAACAAATGTGGTAACATAAAGGCTAATAAGGATACTAATTCCTTCAAGTTATTTTGTAAAGGTGTACCAGTCAATAAGAGTCTGAATTTAGCATTCAATCTCATTAGTCTGTTGTATCTTTCGGAATTTGAATTCTTCAACATGTGCCCTTCATCATATACAACCATATCAAAATTGTTATTCTTCAAAAATTTGAAATCATTGGAAGCACCAGATGCTAAATTATATGTCGTGACTAATACGTCGTATTCGGTTGATCTTAATTCATACCTTAATTCTTCCCTTTCAGCTTGACTTCCATAATAGGCCTGAACTATAATATCAGGACAAAACTTATTGAACTCTCTTAACCAGTTCTCCAATGTAGAAGAAGGAACTACCACCAAGTGACGTCCTTTCTGCTTCCCAACCTGTTTCAAATAAGCCATGAAAGCAATAACTTGACAAGTTTTTCCTAATCCCATTTCATCTGCCAAAATACAAGAAAGGTTATTACTGTACAATAAATGGAGCCAATTAATTCCTACTATTTGATAATTCTTCAACTCTATATCTTGAGCAAAGTTTTCTGGTGGTTCATGAATATATCCCAATGTCTTTTTATGACTCTTAATGACTTCAATGGACTCGTCATTATCATCGTCGTCTTTATTGTCAATTTCTTGATTATCGTCTATTTCAATGGTTTCTTTAGATGGATTGATATCAACCATTTCAAGCTCTCCTTCGGCACCGGTGACATTGACTCCCCAAGATTCCATCTGAGTGGAAATCAATGAACCAACCTGAGAACACTTTTTTACCAACGAATCCACTGCTCTATAACCTTTCAAACTACCTTCTATACTTTCAATAATTTTCATTCCTAACGGTTTTTTTGCTCTTTTTCTCTTATTTCCAGTATCATCTACCTTGGGAGGTTCGGTCTCAATTTTATCTTCTGAAAACTCATAAATGTCATTAATGGGCCTCTTCTCAATCAATAACTCGGCAATTTTAGGAGGAACGTTACCAATTTCCAGAATATCTTGTGGGGTAGCATTATTCAAAAATTCCAAAATTTGAGAGTCCATTCCTGTTAGCCCATCAGGTTCAGCATAATTGTCTTCACTCATATCATCACTAACGTCATCATCAAAATCATCTACTACAACTGCTCCTTTGGAAGCATTTTTCTTCTTATTTTGTCTGATTCTTTCTTCTAAAATCTCTAAATCGTCTTGCCCATCATCTGTTGGTGGTGGAGATGAGGAGTCGACCTTAATTACGTTTCCAGAACCGGTTTTCCTAAAGTCATTCTGAATAGGAGGTTTATAACTAAATGACTTTAATGAAGGAATAGAAGCAGGTTCGGGGGATGTTGAAGCAGAAGTATTAGAAGATCTAGGATAATCATCATTCAAGCCTGATAATCGAACCAATTTCTTTTTCTTAGGAGGACCTTCAGTCCCTTCTGAACTGCTTTCATTATTTGATTTTTGAGAGGCCCTTTGTGAGAATACATCGATAATACTTGGTTGACTCTTCCTTGCTTTATATTTATCAAGGATTGAAACTTTAGGCTTTCCTAGTTCCACTTTAGTACTAACACCATTAGAGGGGTCGTGCTGTGATTTAGTAGGAGACTCTACTGTCTTCTTCCTGGCTTTACCTCTAACTTTTATAGGTGATAAATCTTCGTCTTCGTCATGGTCTCCTGCTGCTCTAGTATTAGCGGTGTTCTCGGCCTCTAGTCTCTGTCTTCTCTCGGCCTCTAATCTTTCAGTTTCCTGAACCTTCTGATACTCTCTCATCATCAGCTCCTGGTTTCTCTGGCGTCTCATAGCTTCCAAGGATTCTTGTTCTTGGCGGCTGATCTGTTCCTTCTTAGCTAAGATCTCCTGTCTATCATAATTGTCATTAAGCCATTTGGTAATATCTCTTAAATTACCCTTTCCTTTTACAAATCCCTTGAAAATGTCACTTTCCTGTAAATAGTAGAATCTCTTACGGACCACCGGGAAATCTTTATGATTTCTAATTGCTTCTCGTCTGCTTTCTATTGATCTTTGTTTAGCTTCATCGACATTTTGATTCTGCTTTATGCTTGGTGGTAACTCCATCTCTGTAGATTGGTCTTCCTTTTGAGGAGAGGATTGGATAGTAATGGGAGATGAGCTTGGAACTTGAGTATAACCTTGCTTCTTGGGGGTTTCTTGTACCTGAATCTGTGGTTTCCCTGGCTTGTACCAACTCATAAAGATTGAAATCTTTTCTCTTCGCGTCCATCGCGTTAAAGTTTTTATGGGCTGCAAAAAAACGATAGTGATAGAGACTGATAGGAGACGGGCCGTAGAAGAGCAGGCTGCTTTGGTTCATTGATTATAGGGTAACCAGCAAAAGGTTTAGCGTATGGTAAAGGTAACTGTGGTAATGCTGTATTTTTATGGTATACGGGGCCCTCTGGAACTGCTAATCTAGCTCTACACGACTTCCCAAGCCCAAGAAAGGCAGTCTAAATCTACTTTGCAGCTCAAGCATAGATTCAGTCCCCTAATACAGTCATAGAGGTAGGCCCCCTGCAGCCTAGTGTGGGCCCCTACGGTCAGTATTCTTGTCGTGTGGAAGAGCCACATTTTGCTGTTGCAGCATTTTGCAGTCTTTTTATAGTGCGACTCAAGGAGAGCCCAACCCAAGCTAATTACTGATAACAGTGGCCGGTAACCAATATTCATCAACCACCCACCACTATGAGTGAACCAACCCTAAATTTTCATATTCAGACTCATCTGACTCAATTCAAGGTCCCTACTGAACTCATTAGAAAGAATTTCAAAAATATCCAGAAATTGGTAGAGAAACAGAAGAAGCAATTGTCTAATGATATCAGTAAGATTACCAAGAATCCCAATATTCCGGCAGCTATGAAGTTGGAAATGGTTAGAAAATTGATCAAGGGGTTTGAGGGTTTTGAAAAGAAGCTCCAGGTTGCTATCAATAAGGACGAAGAGTATAGATCCAGGCTACAAGCCCGGCTAGATCACCTTGGAGAGTTGGGTAAATTTACTCTACGATTAGCTGATGATGAAATGCCAACTAGCAAAAATGGACGAACCCGTGGCTCTAACGGTCACAATGATAATGATGACGATGACGATGAGGATATACATGGGCCTCTTGGTCCTCCTGCAGATGATGGAAATGTGAGTCCTGGTGGGGCCGGAGTTGGTAGAACCCGTAGTGTGACCTTTCTTGATAAGCATTTTGAAAAGCCTGAAGCTGAAGATGAATCACACAAAAAGAAACTACAGAAGCTCAAGCTTGATCCGAAGGATGATGATAAAACCTTGGATCTCCATAATAGCAATTTGATCAATTGGTATAGAGAAGAAGCTAACTTACTACTAATTGATTATCTAATTAAATCCAATTTCAAAGGCCAACAAAGTATTGGATTAAAGCTCTTGAGGAGTTTAGCAGTATCCAATCCCAAATATATGAAATTAATTGACTACGATTTGTTTGATAACTTCAATAAAGTGTTTGTGTCAATCATTGATAATCATGATTCATCGTTGGTAAATTCTTGGTTTGAAGAGAATAGGACTTCTTTAAGGAAGATAAATTCTAACCTAGAATTCGAAATTAACTACTGCAAATTCCTCTCTTTTATTGAAGAGGGTAAAACTGATGAAGCCATCAAGTTTTCTCAGGAATATTTATCTCCAGCTGGTAATAAAGCTAATTACCAACAAGCTGAACTCGCTAATTACGATAAGAATCTTCAAAAATTAAAAGAAATTGGTGGATTATTAGTATATCTCAGTATAACTGAACAAGAACTGCAATATGAAATGGAATCGGGTATGTCATTTTCCACTGCGTTGGTTAGAAAGTCTCAACGCTATCATGATTACGAGAAACTTATAAGTAGTGATAGGTGGACTAGTTTATCTGAATGTTTTATCGATAATTTCACCCAACTTTATGGCATATCAAAGAACTACCCATTATTTATTTACTTGTCCTCGGGGTTGTCGAGTCTAAAAACGAAGTCTTGTTATTGCAATAATGAGAATACTATATTTATTCATGATCGTGAAGAGAAATTTATTCCTAGTGAACCTTTAACTGATAAGAAATATAGGGGCCCAAATTATTACTATAAAATTCTTGGTAAGATTAATAACTGTCCTGTTTGTTGTCCTGAACTATTTAGGTTAAGTAGAAACTTGCCTTATGCTCAATTGATCACCAGTATTTTTAATGATCCTTTCAAGCTTCCCAATGGTAATATTTATCCCTTTGAAAAACTATTGGCACCAAAAGAACAAGAAATGTCAAATTCTACCAACATATTAAAACCAGGTCAAATAAAAGACCCTTTGACCCAAGAGATCTTCAACATCGATAAATGCATAAGAGTGTACCCTGCATAGATGGGATTTATTATATGATTAAGTATTCTAGTTATGATTATGAATTTACGTATTGTCCTATCATTTCTTATCATTAGTCACTGTCGCTGTCACTGTCGTCTCCATTTTTGGTTCCTGAACTCTTTTTGGGCTTTTCAAACTCTTCGAATATATATACCCTAGCATCTCTCTCGGCAGCCGGTTTAGTGGTATCTTTAATACCATTGGTTCTTTTATGATGATATTCGGGAAACAAACTCCAATCAAACCTTCCTGACCTCTCTACTTTATATTTTTCACTTTTAGCAAGAATTTTGACTCCCCATGAGTTGTAAGGTTCTCCTTCAAATAAAGATAATAGTATCTTACCCTTGTAATTTTCAAGATTATACCCACCAGTATCTGATTTTGACTCGTCGTTGACAATGTTAAAAATCGATTTACAACTTTTGAAATAATTTAACATGAGTTGTTGATGATCTCTAACATTCCTATCCATGTCTTTCATACCCCTACCAGTGTGAGGGAAGTTAAACATGATGTAGTTTAACACTCTCCCGGTCTTAAACGGACTACTAGCCCTTCCCTTTTTGGTATCAAGTCTGAAACTGGATACGAGGTTATTAGCATCTACTCCATATAATACTTTAACCCCTTCTGATTCGAGAAACTCAAGTTTTTCATCAACATCTGGATACTTACTTTTCACTTCCTCGAGCGAATCATAACTAGTTGCAATCAAGTTATCAGGATTGATGTAGTTCTGTTTTACTATGGAAACGGCAAACGAAAAGTCCCCTTCTCCCACTAGCAATAGTGTGTCATTGTAACTGAAAGGTATAAGTCCCTTTTGGTTGTTTAACTGTCCCCCATTCTTATCGGCCCGGTTGGATTTCTGCTTGGAAGATCCACTTTTCATCGATTGGTCCTTTAATTTTTTCTGCTCTATGGTTCCTTTTAATGCCTGTTGTTTTTTTCTGTTGACTTCATCCTTTAAGGTATGGCGGGCCAATGCCCCCTTGAGTCCTTTCTTGGTAAGATCTTTGCCTTTGGGTTTCCTGGCCATGTCTGGTAACTTTGTGATCAATGCGATGAGATGCGATATGGAGGTGCAATGCGATGAGATGCCAGTTTTAAAAACTATATTTAAACTTATATATATATATATATTAGAACTACATATGAAAAGCCCTCTCTTCCCCCATACCAAAGTCTTCTTCTTGCTTTAACTCATTATAACCAGAATCCTTTTCTGATTGGTTCTCCTTTTCAGGAACTTCAGTCTCACTCAATCCACTGCTCTCATAAAGGTCATCATCGTTGTCATTAGAACTGTCTTGCAAGTTCAAACTTGATCCTACCTTATTTGACGAACGATAATTATAAGATTCTTTATTATTGTCACTAAGATCATCCATCTCTGAATCACTGGAATCATCATCATCGCGTTGGCCTTCTGGTTCTTCACTTTCTTCATCAGAAAAATCGTTCTCATCCAAGGAAATTAAGTCTTCCTTTTCACCATCATCTAGTTCAAAGAATAACATAAAAGTACCAGGGGCGTTCAATACTTCGTTTTCATCAATCACGTATACAGATTCATCACTTATTCTCCACCAGGTGCCCCTTAATTTTCTATAACAAATATAATGGCCGTAATTATGAGTTCCATAATGACTTACTACAGCCCTCAAGTTGTATAATAACTTTGGATCTTTTATGATAGGTCCATCTTGAATTTGTGAATCTGGAGTAGATGCGGTAGATTTGGAAACTTGGATATCGTTTGTTTCCTGGTCTGACATAGAATTTGGAGTAGTCGAATTGGTGTCCCTCGATTCTTCATCGGAAACATCTGTATTGTTGTTGATATTATTACTGGTGGAAGTGGTAGTAGTAGCATGACTTGCTGACATATATGAACCATTTGACACATTCTTTTCCGAAGTAGGGTGGCTGTTTATTCTCTCATCCTGCTTTCTAAATGGCAATCTAGCGTCCATATTAATGTCCTTTGGTTCCCCAATGAATGGAGATAAATCCAATTTTAATGGGAATGAAACCTTGCTGGAGTTTTTAACAATCATATAAGTTCTTGGATCAAAAACAGATCTATTGATATGCATGCATAATAAAGGTGGTGGTCTACTTAACAAAATCTGTTTTGACTTCTTAGATTTGGTGATCATTTGTTTGATGGTCAATTTTTCAAATGCTTCATCAGTAACACAAGGTTTAGATAACTCATTGTCAATTTCTTGTAAACGGTTTTTAAATTGTTCAATGATTTTGTCGTTATTTGAAGATTCTATCTTTTCAATTAAAAATCTTTTTGTCTGCTCTAAACCACATCTGTTACAATTAACATCCTCTATTATTTCGGGGGTTATCCAATCCCTTAATAATCCTTCCAAATTGTACCCTGAATATGATGATTTTCCATATGGCAAATTGAGACTTATACCACTTGTGACAGCATATCTAATACCACCAACTTCACCACATGACAAACAACCAATTCTCTCAGCAGATACTCCATCAACAGGAGTTATTAATTCTAATGGCTTAACTTTATGATCAGCATCTACCAAATTAGGATCTACCTGAGAAGCTGGAACGTAAACATTTCCCAAAGTGCCCAAGTTATCACATCCACTGATTAAATTATGGATTAATGAAGCATCTATGTATTGGGGTTTTTTGTTCTCTTCTTCTTCTGGCTCAGGAGTTGAATGTCTAGAAGAGGTAAGCTTCTTATATTCTTTCTCCACCAAACTCATAACTAGCTGATAAAACTCCTGAGCATCTTCTTGATTATAACCAGTAAAAAAGTTTTGTTTAGGGCCGTTGGGCATTTTATTTAATAATGGTCTAGTAGAAAATTCCTTACTCCTTGTACCATACTTCCCATTAACATTATCGATCAATGTCTTAAGAGCAGCCGTAAATATCAAATTAGAATTTGGTTTCGAGGTTTGAATATTCTCTTGGTTAGGACCTTGTTTTAATTCGATTTGTTCATATAAATAAGAATCAAGAAACTTCAAAAATTGTGACGACGAAGCTAGGGACTGAATTACAGAGTTCATAAAGCAAGTATTCCCATCATTTGAAATACCTCCTAATTCTCCTCCATTCTTCATAGCAAACTTTGTCTCTTTAGTTTGCTTAAGCTTTCTCCCAAATCGTTTCCCTGCCATAAAATTATTGTATTTGTTCATATTGAAAAAATGAGTGATGGAATTATTTACACTATCAAGGATAGGTAGGTTTCGGTTAAGTAAATATAAAGATAGTGGTAGGATTGATAAGCCAATGAGGTACTTTAAGGGGATTGACTTAACGATATTCTGATAATTATTACCCAACTGCAACTTGAATGTGTCAAATATCAGGAAATAGTATCCTATAAATAAAGCTAGTAAAAATGCAAAATAAGGAGTATTTGAAAAAAATTTCATAAAGAAAATAACCGGAACCTCAAAGATCAAGAAATAGAGCCAAATTTACTCTCTAGGATTAACCTTTGGCCCTTTCTTGTGTTTGTGTCCTGGTGTCAAGCTGATCTTTTGGTACCTTGATATACTCACACAATCACACTATAAGAGATCTCTTGTATGTAGAAAAGTCCCTTATGACTGGAAAGTTTATATGTGATAATATCAGCGTTAGTCAGTAACCGAGCAACTCACTGAAGAATAGAATAAATCTTGATGAAGTAAGATTCCATGTAATTGATACTAGTCAGCAATGACAGTCTTGAAAATTTTTTCGCGAAATCGTGGGGGAAAAGAACGATGATGCATTAAAAGGCTGCAAAATGACCTTAGGGCCCACGGAGCTCACAGACTTATAAAACTTATATGTATTCTAAATAACTTATACCTCGATCTGTATACTATTAAACAAAACAACATGATATCTTACATGACAATAAAAAAATACTGACAGAACAATAAACATAAAACAATTAAGTAATACTTTTAAAAATTGCAAAAAAGGAAGGAAAGCACAATTAAGATCTTTGATTATACAATGGAGGTAAGTTACGATATTGAGGAGGTTTATCTTTACCCCAGCCACATTTCAATGGTCTACCGTTAACATTAAACCCGGCTAATTGAACAATAGCCATGGCAGCTCTTTCGTGTGTATCATATTTTACAAATGCACATCCTTTCTCAGGATGAAATTTAAAATCAACTATGAATCCCAAACTTTGTAATAATGGCAACAAATCATTTTGCTGGCTGAAGTGAGCTATGTTACCTAAATAAACTGTAGTTTGCCAACTTGGAGTTTGCCTTAACACAATCTCATAAGATTGTGGAGCCATGATGGGCATGGGTGTTCCACCACTACTACTACTATTACCATCACTATTAGGATTATTATGATCTTGATTCAATTCCAACCCCTCAAATTTAGAAGTTAGATCATTATTGAAATTCTGTTCATTTCCAGGGAACTGCATCTGAGATCCTGCCCCAACATCATTTAATTGGGGTTGCAACAACTGATTGTTAGGTGGGGGTCTCATAAGGGGAACGTTGATTGAACCCCCCGGTAAGCCTTGCATTGGCATTGGCATCGGATTTGGATTTGAGCTTGGGTTTTGGCCATGTCCAGGGCTTTGTCCAGGAATTGGGTCATTTTCCCCACGGTCAGCTTGAATTGACAAATCTGCTGGACTTCCTTGATGCATTGGAGGTGCTTGCATTGGAGATGGTCCCAGTACTGAAACTCCTTGCATATGAAGAGGAGGGCCTTGCATTGGATGCTGTAATGGGCCGGCTTGTAACTGTTGATGCGAAGGATGTAAACGATGATTTTGGAAAGGACCAGGTTGGATTGGATGCATCATGTTAGGATTGTTTAAGTTAAGATTCATTTTACGGCCCTTTCTAAAGTTTGCTTGTTTATGAGAAGCCCAGTTACATCTAATATTTCTACCGAGTATCTTCTTACCATTCATGGTTTTTAAAGCAATATCAGCATCATTCTGATCCAAAAATGTGATAAACCCGTAACCTCTAGATCTAGAAGTTTGCATATCCCACATAACATGAGCTTCTTTCAAGGAACCAAAGTGAGAAAAATGACGGTTTAAAGTTTCATCATCCACCTCTGGACTTAAATCACCAACAAAGATGTTAAATACTGGTTGGGAAGATTGAACCGAATTGGCATTAGATGAATGGTAAGCCCAATTAATTTTGATGGCATACTCATGAAGCTTTTCTCCATTCAAATTATTCAAAGCTGCACTAGCAGAGTCAGACTCATCAAATTCAAGGAATGCATAATTGAATCCCACTCTGTTTTTATCATTTAAGACTTTAGCAGATTTGACACTACCATATTCACCAAAGATTTCAATCAACTTATCTTCATCGATCGATTTATGCAAATTTCCGATGTATAAAATTTTATTTGAGATTTCTCTACCACCATGAACAGCACTTGCAGGGGTTAAATCCTTAGAACTTTCATTAGATTCCTTTGGATCGGTTGTATCGGCTGAGGCACCGGTGGTATTAGTAACCGGAGTAGATTCCGGTTCAGGAATATTAGGATTCTTGTCGTCGGAACTTGGTATTGAGTCACCGGACGCTTCCACATGGCTGTGATCCACAGAAGGATTTGCAGAAGAAACTTCAGCTTCAGACGGCATAATAAAATTGGCGATTTTATACTAACGGGGCAAAAAAAAAAGTTATGCAAAACAAGCAATGCTATATAAATTTATGAATCAAATGCAAATAAAACGCAAAACAAACGAGTATAAAACAAACAAGCAAACAAAGAAATAATCAGCAAATAAATAGCTGTAAAGGAAAAGGTGATAGGAAATGGAAATGTAACTGGTGATGGAAGAGAGAGGTAATTGAAATTGGAAACAAAACAGCTGCTCGACTTCACCTCAAAATCTTAGTAGAATTGTGTTTGGAAAGATGCCAAAAAACAAAAAAAAAAATAAAATAAAATAAAGTTTCAAGTAATTAAGATCTATAGAATCTGGAAAATCAAAAGTCAACGAGTCAACAAGCACCACTAAATTAATAAGGATGACAAACACAGAAGACAAAAAAGACAGAAAGAAACCAAACAGAAACCAAAGAAAAAGTCAAAAAAAAAACGAATTGAACGCTATAGACACTTAAAGGTTTGGTGGGTGTCGGTATTGGTGGAAAACAATTGGTGTATTACCTGAAAATTTTATCAACTGAAATTGTCGATATGAACGCTCACAATTTTTTTTTTTTTTTTTATTGCTTCTATTGTCGATGCGAAATGTAAGGGGTTCGATTGACGGGTTATACGAGCATATTGTTATTACGGTCCCGGGGACTAGGAGAAAGGATGATTTATTTGAGGCTTCGTGAGGCCCACTTGGTGAAAGGAATCAAGACCTGGGTGCAGGATCGTGGCTATTTAAACAAAAAGTATAAGATAATAAAGGATAATGGGTTTGTAATCTTCACAACCCTCGAAGATCAAACCGGATTGCAAAAGTTGTTTGAAGACATTCCAAGGGTGAAAACGGAAGTAGAAGTAGGGGAGTATGAAGATGAAGACATACAGAAGCCATTTGGAAAAGATGGGAATGGCAGAAAAAGTGGTAATGAAGATAGCTTGGAGACAGTTGTCAGAGAGTATCTTGAGTTTATCAATGTTGATGTCACTGATGAACTAATATCACACGTCCCCAAAAGATGGATTATATATGAGCCCATGGTTTTATTCAATGCTAATACCTTTGATGGAGATGTTTGGGAACAGGTGCTTTCACAGATTGACCGGGTGGCATTCTTTAAGAATGTTTTAGACTGTAAGTTTTCAAAGCTAACGCATATTGCCATAAACCATCCAATAAATAAATCAAGTGTTATGCGAGTCCCATTAAATATCTTACCACTATATGGGGACTTTGGGCCTGAGGTATCTACTCGGCTACTTGAATCTCCGAGCGAAGAAGATTTTAAGAAAGCCTTCTGGTGTCATACCGTTCAGAATGGACTATATCAAACTTGGGCTCCTAAATTCACCATGTTCTCTAGAGGAAACGTTAAGGAGAAGAAAAGGCTTCTTGATGAGTTTAAACATCTCGAAGGTACGTGGATTCTCGATTTATATTCCGGGATTGGATACTTCTCTTTAAGTTATTTGAAGAATGGTGGAAAATTGATCTGTTGGGAGTTGAATCCGTGGTCAATTCAAGCATTAATTAGAAACTGTCAGGCAAATAATTTCTCTTATAAGCTCAATGCTACAGAGTATGATGAAGAAACTCGGGTATATATCTTCAATGAAAACAACGAACAATCTATTGATACCTTGAACAAGATTTTTGCAACCCCCAATGACCTCCCAATATCACACATTAACTTGGGATTGTTACCATCTTCCAAACAGTCATGGCCCATGACCAAGTATTTCATGGATCTTTCAAGCATAAACATAACAGTCCATGTTCATGAAAATATTCATATTCTGCAATTTGATCTGTTTATAAATGAATTGACCGAATATTTCCCTGGTACTACCGTCAAGTCTTTGAATAAAGTAAAGACATTTGCACCAGATATTTGGCATACGGTGGTTGACATAGAATCCAAATGTTTATAGAGTTGCATAATTAGCCATATATTTAGCATATTTAAGACACCATCTGTATATATACAACATCCTCAGTCCTATTAATGACCCTTCCAGGTCATGCACCGTGTCCTTCACCTGTTGCCGGAGCTGTTGCAGCCATCTCGCAACTTGATCAGGTAATCGCGACTATCAAAATGTCACAGCTCGGAGTTTGCATATGGAGATTACTGTTGATTTCCGTTTATATAAAGGGATATATTTGCATGAAGAACATGTCGAAAACGCTATTGAAATTTACTCAAGTCCAAGAACATGAAAACAGGGCCGAAGTCACAAGATAATTCCCCACCCAGTCACCTGAGGACCCCAGAAATCAGATCCCCTGCACCAGATGGCACCAGCCATTTCAATGAAGATAGTGAGGACGGTGAAGATCTCGAGCAAGGCCACCTGGAGCCAGTAGAACCACCGTACTCCATATTTACTAGAAAAGAGATATTCTTCATGGGAGTATTCATGTCTTATAATGCATACTGGTCAATCCTATCAAGTACATTATTCTTTCCAGCAATCCCAACTATTTCAGAAGAATTTAATGTATCAACAGAAGCAGCAAACTTAACGGTTGTAATTTATTTGGTATTTCAATCGGTGACCCCAATGATCTTGGCGGGGGCTGCTGATACCTATGGGAGGAAACCGGTGCTCACCCTATTATTATCATGTTACATTGGAGTCTGTGTAGGGCTTTCTCAAGTCACTGTTTATTGGGCTCTCTTGGTCTTGCGGTTAGCACAAGCATCATCTATTGCATCAACCATATCTGTTTCCATGGGAATGGTAGCTGATTTAACTCCTCGACTGAGTCGTGGTTCCTTCAGTGGGTTTACTAATGGAATTGTTTTAACTGGTCAAGCCATTGGTGGATTGTTAGGTGGGGCCCTAGTAGGAAGGTGGGGGGTATCGGGGGTGTTTTCATTCTGTGCTATAGGTGCTGGTGGTGCTCTTGTGTGTAATTGGATATTTGTTCCAGAAACCAATCGAACCATTGTAGGAAACCAATCTATTACCCCACCAAAATTTTATCATTATCTGGGGATACTTCTACTACCAAAGTTTAATCGTCGATTGACTAATGATACATCTACTTTACTACCTAAATCAACAGGAAACTTGGTCTTAAGTGCCCTTCGAATATTCTTTACAAAGATTGTATTCTTTTCTTTGTTTCCTACTGGATTAGCTTTTGCTACTTGGACTATGTCAATGACTGCACTTTCTACGGTGTTAAAAAATGATTATCATTACACTGATGTCCAAGTAGGACTTTGTTATCTTGCAGGAGGGTTTGGGTCGGTATTATCATCAATCACTGGTGGCTATTTATTAAATTGGAATTATAGACGAAGAAAAGCCTCTTGTGATACTCATAATAAACCGTTTATTATTCACAAAGTTCGATTAGAATTTACTACAAGAATTTCTGCCGTATTCATCATATCTACATTAGCCTTTGGGTGGTGTTTAAACTACGAAGTTAATATTGCCCCCATTCTTGTGGCTCATTGTGTATTTTCATTCACGGTGGTTTGGTTCTTAACAATCTTGCAAACCCTTTTGGTAGACCTTAAACCTTCTCAGAGCTCTGCTTCATCCAGTTGTTTGAATTTAATGAGAGGTGGTATGAGTGCCATATTTGTGTCTGCACAAGATCAAATAATTCAATCATTAACCATCGGGGGATGTTTTACCCTTTTGGTTGGAATCTATTTGGTATCGTTCATTATATTTCAGGTGGTTATTATGAGTGATAAATCCCAGGAAGAAAAGAATAACAATGAAAAAGAAAAAACTTCTGAGAATAACGACAATGTCGACGATGATAACTCTTCTGGGCCTAATAGATAAGTCTGATACATAATATATTAATATTGATTTACATACGACAATAAACAGGAATGGATTTTGCTGCAAAAAAATATTCGCAGAGAACTTATCGATTAGGGACCAAAGTCTGAAGAGCGTGGCGTAGTGCTAAGCACCAACTAGGAGGTGACCTTCAACTAGAAGGTGACCTGCTTCAACCGCTCTACAGTAAATATGTTACAGGAGAGTATATAGAAAAATGGCAAAAAAATGAGCGGTACGGGAATCGAACCCATGTCTCCTGCTTGGAAGGCAGAAATGTTAGCCACTACACCAACCGCCCTCGGTTGTTGGAAGATTGTTGATACTTCAAGTCTATAAAGGCTTAGAAACCTTTTTAAAAAAAATTCCCACAAATTGCAATTGCCTGTTATATTACCAGAGGTCAAGCTATTGCTGAAGTAGTACCTGTAGTTTGTCCATACAAATACTGAGAAAGTAAAGAGCCTATTTTCATGCACTACGTCGATAAACACTCGCAACCCCAGTAATCCTCTTATACAGATCTCAATTGGGCTTTCTCCTACAACAGAAATGCTCTAGATTTAGAACTTTCAAAGATAAAATATTATTAGAATGCATAGCATTTGCTAACATTTATTTATACTATATGATTCTAATTACCCGCAGCCCAATATCTTAACGAAAGCACCGGCCAACAGCTCCCAAGTTTAACAGCCATTTTTATCGCGAGAAGGATCACCCGCAACCACTCGCACCGAAACAGATTAGTGAACAGCACCAGTGGAAATATTACAATACAAGGACCAGCAAGATGCCACGGTTGGAAGAATGGGAAATAAAGAAATATTGGGAAATCTTTCAAGGCTTAAGGCCTGAAGGTAACAAATTGACCGGTGATCGGGTGTCGCCTATATTAAAAAACTCTCGAGTGAGTGATGATAAATTGTCAAAGATCTGGGACTTGAGTGATATTGATAACGATGGTAAGCTTGATTTCGAAGAATTTTGTATAACCATGAGGTTAATATATGACTTGGTGAACAATAACCAGGGTGGTGTACCTGAAGAGCTTCCTAGTTGGTTAATTCCTGCCTCAAAGGCACACTTAATTCAAGCTAATCAGGCCGTCAATACTGGAAGTTATTACAGCAGTAACGACAATAATGGATACGCCGATGATGATGAAGAAGAAGAGATTCTATCCGATGACTTTGACTGGTACATTTCTCCTACTGATAGAGCCAGCTACGAAACCATTTATAATTCCAATAGTGATCACTATGGACGAGTTAAATTTGATTCATTAGAAGGGTTATATAACACTTTGAGTAAAGTTCCAAGAGCTGATATTTCGTCTGCCTGGAATTTAGTCAATCCTAAATCGTTTGAAACAATTGATAAAGATCAAGTATTGATATTCTTACATATTTTAAATCAACGGGAAAATGGTAAAAGAGTTCCAAGGGGGGTTCCTGTATCATTGAGAGCTACTTTTTCAAAAGAACAACCTACTTATGATATTAATTCTGTTTCTGTGAATAAGCCCATGAGCACAGGAGGTAGTGGAAGGTCAGGGGTTAAAAGTTTTGCTACTGATTATTTGACCAAAATTGGACAATCTAATACTGTTAAAGATAATGGTACTGATTTTTCAGCTACTGAAGGGACTGATTGGGAAGAAGTTAGATTAAGAAGAGAATTAAACAATTTAGAGGAGTTATTAAGTAAAGCTAAACAAGAGACTGAAATGGATCAACTGAGTAATGATGAATTAACGATTATTAAACATGAATTGGAATTATTGCTAAATTACAAAGAAAACAAGTTGTCAAACTTGACTAAAAATGGTAATGATAACAAGGCTGATGACAAAAGTTTGGCTGATGTTAACAACGATATAGAATTGATCGAAAGCCAAGTGACTACATTACAAGAGTTTTTGAAACAAAAAGAGAATGACTTGTCTAGTCTTCAACAAGAACTAGCTGCTTTGAATTAACGGGCATAAAATGCTCTTTTATAAATATATATTGTATCTGTACTAGAAAAAGGAATACATATATACACTTATTTATATATACGTATACTGTCAAGAAATTTATGCAAATGATAGCTTATAAACTGGTAAGTGGAAATAGATTACAGTGGATTGCCAATGGCCAGGGGATGAAACGAGAAGGGATGAGTGGATTGGAATTGATTGATCTATTTTTTGGTGTCATCTTTTTCAGGTTCAGGTTCAGGAGTTGGTAATTTAAATGATTCAGGAGTAAAGTCAGTTCCTTCACCAACTTGTTCCCAAGCTGAATGAGGAACAGTGAAACTTCTAGAAGCTTGAGTCAATTCTAATGGTTCATAAACCACTCTCTTTTTCTCTTCATCATATCTAAGTTCGGTATAACCGGTGGTAGGGAAATCTTTTCTTAAAGGATGACCTTCAAATCCATAATCAGTCATAATTCTTCTTAAATCTGGATGACCTTCAAAGAAAATCCCAAATAAATCATAGGTTTCTCTTTCAAACCAATTAGCCCCTTGAAATATTGGTACGACTGAAGGAACAGGACTTATTTCATTGGCATAAGTTTTAACTCTGATTCTAGAATTATGACGGACAGATAACATATTATATACCACATCGAATCTGTTGGTTCTAGAAGGGTAGTCAGCAGCAGTGACATCCATAACTGATTTAAATTGAGCAGAAGTATGATTTTTTAAGAATACCATAACTGGTCTTAAAGCAGTTGGGGCAACATAAATAACTAATTCATCTTTCCAGACAGAAAACTGTTGGATAAATTTAGGTAAACAGGCAATAAGATATTTCCCAAACTTGTGTAATTCTTCACTGGTCTCTTTATATTTATCAGCAGGATTCTGTAATGGAGCATGAATATCTTTAGGTGGATTTCTTGGGAGTCTTCCTAAATCAACCAATTCATGATCATCATTATTAGTATTAAGTCTTTTGATAGAATTTTGGAATAGACGTTTGGTGACAGTTGGAGCTACTGCATGATTTTTCACTAGCCCTAAGGAATTTTTGCTAATAATTTTAGACCTTAACATGATAGAATACCAACTACAATGTCCACTATCTGAATGTTATTAGTGGGTTGAAAATTTTTGGTGCGTAATGGAATTGTTCATTTTTCAATTGGATAATATAGTCGTGTGTAACACATACATTGTTCTTGCACTGGTAGGATGGTGATAGATAGTACTAGTAGAAGTAGTGCTATACATCCGTAGTTTAGCTTAACAAATGATCTGGGCAATATCTGACCCCAGGTGTTTTAATCGTAGTCTTAAAGACCTCCTTTTAAAGGGACTAAATTTCTGTTTAAACTTGTCTCGTTCTCTTACACTCGCCCTTTTATATGTTGAGACTATTTAATTGTTGGTGCTATAAATGATCACAGACTATCAAAGTGCTTGAATAAGAACAATGGCTTATTGAGGGCTTATGTCTTTTGTTCTGATGGTACTGAAGTCAAACCCATGGCCCAATGTGTGGTAGTATACCTACCAAGGTACCCTATAGGGCGCTACATATATCACCCTCCCTATATATTACTATTACTATAAACATTTAAAACCAAGAAGGCGTGAGGAACAAGGAAAACCCCCTGTAGTCTGTTTGAAGCTCCTCTATCCATAAACCTTATAGTGAAGTAATACTTGTGTAACCCCGATGAATCGTTTTTGCAACCACAAGAAAAGCAAAAATCGAAAAACGAATGGCTGCGAAATCTACCTTTCAGAGTTAAAACTAATTCGAAGCCCCTAGGCTTGTCTACCGATCTCTACAATCCAAAATGAATCTATGGAGAGTCGTAGTAGCTTTGCAAACACTATTCATATGTTCCGAAGGCTATAAAAGACTTATGAAGTAAAAAGGGAAATATATTGTTGACGTTAATACTGATTTGATGGTGAAGTATAGGGGAGGTTCCAATAGACCAATAAGGCATGTGGTGTGTGTGTAGCCCCACTGGAGGAAAAAAAATTACCCTAAAGGTTTGAAAGGGGCAGAGAAGCAGGGAGGTAAGCCAAATGAAGGCCACCAGAAGTGGTTAGTCTAAATAACATACCTTGAACAGAGGTAACAAGGGACAACAAATATCGGTTGGCAGTACAGCCGTTGCATAATAACTACTGTGTGGTAGTTGGACCGGACTTTGTAGCCCAGTGACGATCGAACTAGTGATGTCAAGTAGTTGTCTTGTATTATGTGTCGGGTCTCCGCTTCCGAATTATCGTAGCTGCGGTGAGGCTATTCTTGACGCTTCGCTCCTAACTGAATATTATTTGCGTTTATTCTCCAGGAGGTCTCGTTCTATTGTTTCTATGAAATGTGCTCGGTCCTATTCCCCTTTGGTATTGTTCAAGCACATAAAAAAAACATTCGCTTCACCTCCTCGCCGATTTTGCGTAATGGTAAGGATGCTTTGGTCAAGTTTACTGGAATAGATGGGGGGATCTCTAGGTAGAAAATGGCCCTAAATGTACCTAGAACATACAAAATCAACCTGTAACGACTCTTAAATATATCTTATCCCTATATATAGTCTCAAAAAATTGATTATACTGGTGTAGGCTCGTACCTGTTTTAGGGCCCTTTGATGTCGAAAGACGTTGGTCAAGACACTAATTGACAATACTGTGCAGTAAAAATAACCATCCACGTATTTCAAACCATACGTTTTTTCTACAGCTATTTGATAAATTTCACTTTTGTTGTAACTAATACCCTATAAATACATATTGTTACAATAGCCTCAATCCGACGGCCCCTGAAGGGAAATATTATTAGGCACCTCTATCTGAATGATTCAAGGCCATAATGAGCTCCCAAGGTAAAAGACAGAGAAGAAGTTATAGTTGTGGACCATGCAAATTACTCAAGATTAAATGTGATTTACAATTACCCTGTTCTGCATGTCAAAAGTTTAAAAGAGAATCAAAATGCCGGGAAGCACCCCCAGACCCACCATCTCAGGAAGAATTAGTGGTGATTCAAGAACGGAAACAACGTATGAGAAAACGAAGGGGTGATAATCCTACACACTCTCATTCCCATTATCCACCTATTGATCAATTACCAGTAGGTTCTTCGATTCCTAATCCATCACGTCACGAAGTTACCCCTCATCCCTATCCTCCACAATTTCAATCACAACCTGACCACCAATCACCACTCCCTCAAGGTCTTCCTTATGGTTATGGCCCTATCGGTTCAAGTCTGTCTCCGGATGGTACCTATGGATTCAATGTAGCTGCAACCGCAACCACTGGTGTAGGGATTCCTCCTCAAGGGGTCCCTGGAAAAGTGGTGGCAGATCTGGGGATAATAAAGCAATCCTCCGATGATGTTTCCAATAGCTCCTCTGTGAGTCAATTTGATTCTAATATACCTCCATACAATGGCCCTAATATCCCATATGGTTCGAGTTTATTCTGCCAGATTTCATGTATTCCCATACTAGAAGATCCTACTCCACTTGACTCAGTGAATGATTATTTTAAAAGTAGGAACCTTGAAACTATTGAGCCGGAGATTATCAATGAGATTACCACTACGAACCAGGATAAGTCATTGGATTATCAGATTAATAAATACACTGCCAATACTATATCCATGCCTCGAGAGGATGCAAAATTATTAAAGCAAATATTCCCCAATAATGAAACGTTGTGTCGATTGTTTTTAGGTCATTTTAAAACTTTCAGGGAAGATCTTTTAGAATTAACTGATTATAATTTGATTTTAAGAGTAGGAATGGGGTTTAATAAACACTTGGCTAATTATGACGGTGAAAGTGATCTTGTAATTGGTTTTTTTGAGCATAATACTGTGGCTCTTTGTCTTTGTATTATTGCTACCGGTCTTATTGTGTTACCTCAATTAAAGATATCTAATCGATTTAGTAATAAAGATGTGATTAATCGGTGGATAATGGTCAGTAAGAGATTAAGAGAACGCAATAAGCGGACTGAAAGTCGTTTGGCAGTGCTCTTTTTAATTTTGTGGTATTTTTTAATAAACAATTATTATCAACAGATGCATATGTTGACAGAAGATCATTTCGAATTCAACAATTTATTGTCCACTTTGTTGTTTAATAATTTTTTCAAACAAAATGTTGTCAATGAAAGCGTTGATATTAACAATATGCCCGAATCTAGATTACAAGAGCATAAACATACATTGAGATGCTGGTTAAGGATGAGAATCGTTGAACTTGACCAATTGTATTTTCAATTTAAATCATCTTTGTTACAATCCAATAATACTTTTAGAGTTTCTGCTATTCCAGATAAGAAAACAATAGATATTGTATTTGGTCCAAACATGGAAGATTTAAACGATGAGATTCTGAAATGTTTATATAAAATGGCCAGTGGCTATTTTGACAGTTTTTCTTCAAAGGCAAAATCCTCTCATGGTGCAACATTTTATGACGGAGGCTCTAATGATAAAGCTACAGCAATACCTGTACCTGATATGCGAAAATTACTCACAAAGTACTTGTCAGTATACCGGGTAAATTATCAAATCATTGGTGATCTGATAAAGAAATTGGAAATGAAGATAAAGGAGCAAGGAACCGATAATATTACAATAGATAAACAGAGCCTTATGTTTTATTATAAAAACCAGATAGTCTTAATGGTGTTTGTAAAATGGTTAGGATTTTTAAAAATAGAGGTTGGATATTTTGCTTCGTTACGATATACCACTTACATGACGACAATGTTGGTAATGTTTAATCATTATATGTATTTGGATGGTTTAATTGACAAGCGAAGCAATGGAAGGGATAACTTGTTGAATAATTTACTTCGAGCACATTCAGCCCACCCGCTTCAATTTTTGATGCATTGTACGGTATTGCAGCAATTGTTTTTAATTATCATGAAAAATTTCATCAAAATGAGGACCGGTAAAGACAAGGAAGAATCATCTGATGATATAAACCTGGTAAATTTAGAAAGGTATTTTAGGTTGATTCATAATAATTTCAGAACTTTTTTTCAAAAATTCAAAAGGGATTTCGATAGCACTTTTGTTAAGAACGTTCCATTTCAAAAACATTCATTTGACTTAGTTAATGAGTTGATCACGTTCTACGAAACAAAGATAGATTACGAACAAAACTACGAACTGTCAGAATTTATCCAGTTATTATCTTTCCATTTGTCTTCAACGAGTTTAAATCTTTTAATAGACCTATATTTCGGGTGCAAATCAACCTTGTATATCTATGTGGGTAAGTTATGGTCCTTATTCAAGTTTCTAAAGACTACTAAGAAATCAGACACCATTCGATTGACCTCCAAGGTTAACTTTACAGATGAATTAATATTTAGCTATGCCGATAAATTTATTGGGTTTGAGCTTGATGAAGACATAGTAGAGGACTATTTGAAGACAGTAGTGGACCCAGAACTAGAACCAGGAATTGGTCAAGACTTGGGCTCACAAATAGATCCAATAACGGAAGCATAGACCACATAAATCGAGTCGTGCAACATAGACGAGCTTGTATATGTATATGTATATAAATAATCATAGAACAATGTATAGTAGTTATATTTGATTACCTCCATGAATTGAGAACTGGAGACTGGAAAGTTTTTTACGAGACGAGGTCCGGCAAAACATTCAGTTACGGAGGGTTTTGAGCCAGTGAGCAGAGGGAGGCTTACAACCGAGTTTGGCTTACGAGAGATTTTCGTCAAAGCTAAAAATACAGGAGAAGAATAGAGTAAACTAATGTAGTACGATACCCCAGTAGTGTAATTGGCTCCAACGTAACTAAGCACTCTAAAACATCAAGTATCAAAGTTTATGGTATTGTCTCCTCAACAAATCCGTAAACTTTAAAGCTTTGGGGGTATTGCCAAGAAACCTGGTCGGAAATGAGATGCATGGGGACCTAACGGTGCCTTATACAATCCTTACGGTAATTATGACGTATATAAATAGGCAACTATGACTATTAGCAATATCTTTACATATGATTGAATTAAGAACTTGGCGTAGGAAATAGAAGAATGGGAACCGTGTGCTCTTTACTCTGGTTCTCCTCTGTGAACATAATAATTTTAGTGAGCCACACGCATTACACATTGGCTCAAACCTGATCTGTAAGGCTGAGAAACAGTGTTGCCGATCACCCACACTTCGGTTTCAGGTACTTAAACAGGGGCATGCTCGACGATTTATCATTGGTATAACAATACACGTACATGGATTGTTAAAGCAAACAAAACATGACCATGTCTAGTTGCCAATTGCCAGTCATCTAATGTATGTCTTTCTAAGTTTTTCAGGTCACAGAGCCTTAGCCTCTAGACCGGAACTCACCTTTTGCGACCAGCCGAGCCTTTGAGATCAGTATTCGGTAGAGAATACCGGGGGGATTTACGAACTTCTCCTGCGATGGAGCACAACTATTTAAAGTAACTTCCTTTCCTACTTGGTTGGGGTACTTTAAATCCGTTAAAGGCTAGCTAACCCATCATGAAGTTATCTTCCTTGACTGTGTTGACTCTCGCTTCAATCCAAGCGGTGGCTGCAAGCTATATGAAACTAGGATTCAAAAGGGAAGAGGGGACTATGGGTATATACAATAAAAGACGGAATAAACTTTTTAAAAGAGATTCATTCGAGATGATTATTGAAAACAAAGATATCTATTATTCCACAACCTTAAAGATGGGGTCTCAGGGCGACGAGGTTTCAGTTGTAGTTGATACTGGATCCTCAGATCTATGGGTAATGGATAGTAATGTATACTGCTTTGAGCCTACTGCCTACCGTAAGAGAGGTGCTGAAACCTTTGAAGGTGAAAAAAGGGGTATCAGATTACCTGGAGAAAAAGCAAGTTCTAATAAATTGGAGAAAGGCAAAGCTGTTCACGGGGAGAAGTTTAACAAACTTCAAGGACAACATAAAGATGAACAGATTGGAGAAGGAGCACCTGTTCCTGAGGATTTGAGCACTGCTTTAGCTACTAGCACAAGGGCTACCCAATCATCGTTTGAAGATTTTAGTGCTTCAATGGTTGCAGAGTCAGAACCTGATTATACGACAGACCATTATAGTATTGTTAATGGTGTTTCAGTTTATGAATCTGGTTATGCACCGGGATATACTTATACCAATGATGGTGATTTATCGACTTATAATTCTTCAAATCAACCAATTGCTAGTTATACCTACGGAAATGATGAATCAAATTACTATTATGAAACTGCTTATAATGACCCTTATTATTATTCTACCTCAAGTGACGATTATGCCACTAGCTGTACCCAAAATGGTAGTTTTCTGACTGCTGGATCTGATAGCTTTCAAGTTAATACAACAGCCCCAAGTTTTGAAATTTATTATGCCGATTATACTGAAGCTTCCGGAGACTGGGTAACAGATCAAGTTAGTATTCATAACGTTACTGTAAAAGATCTTTCTTTTGCGGTGGCTAGTTCAAGTTCGTCCACGATATCAGTTTTAGGGATTGGATTACCGGCATTGGAAGCAACTAATGTTTATCCACATGGTAATGATCCATATACTTACCCAAATCTCCCATTCAAATTAGCTTCAGAAGGAATAATTGATCGAATTATGTACTCAATTTACCTTAATGAAGTAGATGCTAAATCAGGAAATATTTTATTTGGGGCAGTAGACCATGCTAAGTATACAGGAGAACTAGCTAAATTTTCATTAGTTAAAACTTATGAGGAGAGTTTTGATTTTGATGAGCCATCAAGAATGGCGATCGCTCTATCTGGGGTTGATCTCCTACACGATGGAAACAATTCCACTGTTGTAGATGAACCTGTGCCTGCTCTCTTAGACACCGGGGCTACTTTATCTTATTTCACAAGTCTGTACGTCAGAGAACTTGTAGAATTGCTTGATGCTACCTACCTGTCATACTATGGGGCCTATGTAGTACCATGCTCCTTAAAAGATTTCGAAGTCGCTTTTAAATTTGGTTCTACCCATATCAAGGTTCCAATTGAAGATTTAATTGTAAGAGATGTAGAGGGTACCTCTCAGTGTTTCCTTGGAATTTTGACAAACACTAACTATTTTGTATTGGGAGACAATTTCTTACGTCATGCTTATGTTGCTTATGATTTAGAGTCAAAGGAAATTGCTTTGGCACCTGTTAAGTATACCGATGAAGAAGACATAGAAGTGGCTGTTGATGGAATTCCAGGCTCGAAATCGGAAGACAATGGTAATGATGATGACAGTGCTGAAGATTTTAATGATACTAGCGGAGAAATTCTGGGTTCTGCTAACTCCTTATTTGTACCGTCTGCCGTGTCATTGATGCTTTGGTACTACTTTTTACATTTGATTTTTTAATCATCAAGTAATTTTAGAGCAAATACTCACCTGTTATTATTATGTATCTCATGTACCCAATAAATAATTGAGTAATTAGTAATTAGTTTCTCTCTGTTGTTAAAAGCTTTAAAATAAGAGTACACACTTTCTGGGTAGCCACAGTATGTTACTTCACCATTCCTAGAACGAACCAGGCAATTCCGGTCGATATAATCGCAAATCGTAAAAACCTTCCATAAATCTAACCTCGAAACCTAAGCATAATTGATTTTGCTGCACATGGTGACAATACTATGAAATTTAAAGCTTTAGTAACTTTCCTAACGGACCTTGTGATTGCAAATGCTCTTTGTGAATGCGCTGGAGGTGAATGATAGACTGTTCAATGGAGATGAAACAGAAGAACTAGACGACAACAATGACAAGGATAAGAACCGATTCTGTTACTTTGGGATCTTTGAAAGCTCCAGCAACAAGTCTTTCTTGGGAGCTAACTTCTTAAAGAATGCTTACGTGGTGGTTGACTATGAAGACTATACCCCCATTTGCAACAGTTAATTACACCACCGCACTGGATATCCACGAGATCACCGGATCTGTCACCAGTGCTTCTGGGGTATCTGAGAACAGTCCAAATCTAAACTCCAACACCCCCATGGAGCCAAAGGAGTCAAACCAATCCAGAAATACCAGCTCTAGTTCTAATACAAATACTAGCACTAGAACAAGTACTTGCTACTCCAGTGAATCACAGGGTCCTTCCCCAAGTTTTCAGCCTTCAGATTCATTAGCTCTGAATGATGATGATACCGATGATCCAGAGAATCTGGGCTCTTTCTTAGACCCCTCTTCTATGATCTTCAGCCTTTTACTATTACTATGGAGTGTCCAATAAGGGAACTTTTTTCGCAGTAATTACTAGTTTGCATTACTATTTATAGTAAGTCCCGTCAATGGGGAGCTAAATGACAAGAATAAGGTGAGGCCAAGCCTTGTAACTGTATTTTTCTTAGTACCCCGACCACCTAGCACCGGTAGCATCGATACTGCCAGTACCACAGTACCACAGTACCGCAGTACCACCAATCCCACTAGAAGAGACTACCAGTTGTTACGCTTAGTGCACACAAATATCGCTAAACAAGCAATATACCCCAGGATCTCTACATGTTCTATCTGCATAATAGCTCTAGGAACTCTATATGGCCACCCCATACGCCATATCACGGCACAACTTCCCACAATCATATATCCAATATGCCCACGGCAGATGTCATACCCATGGCCCTAAATCTAACGTCCCGGCAGTGGCTGCAATTAAAATGAGTGACGGCTTATATGCAGGTAGGCTGTTAGCATATCAAGAAGAATGATTTAAAAATACGCTATTTTTTTTTTTTTTTTTTTCAGCACCACTGTGGTATAAAATATAACACAACTTATCCGAAAGTAACACCACCAGTAGACATGAAATTGACTGGGTTAGTTACCTGTTTACTAGCGGTTCCTTTAACCGTTCCATTTGCAAATTTTGTAGCAGCAGACACCGCAAAGGCCGAACCTGACACAGCCAGTGGCTCGGTTGACCAGCAAGAACAAGCACACAACAACTACTTTAAAATCAACTTTGGGATTCATAGAGGAGACAATGCTTTAAATATGGCCCCTGGGAAAAGGGCCGAAGTGGTCAAACGTGATGATTTTACCATGGAATTACAGAATGCTCAGACATTTTATTTGACAGAGTTGAAGTTGGGTTCCAATGATGATACCGTTCAAGTGTTAGTTGACACAGGATCGTCTGATCTCTGGGTCATGGCACATGATGTCTCATGTTTTTCTGCTGGAAGTTCTTCCTCTTCATCTAGTTCTGCTAGGAAGAATAGAATTTATGTTGGCGATGTTCATCCTAATCCTTTGCCATCAAATAAAACTATCAGTCCTAGTAAATCCTCCCCTATTATGGGTCAAGGAAAGGATATTGGGGATGATATTTTAAGTGCTTTCGGAATTGAAGGTACAGACCTGCCTCTTAGTGGGCCTGATGGTGGGTCTGGTTCAGGCTCTGGTTCAGGCTCTGGTTCAGGCTCTGGTTCAGGTTCTGATGGTCAACAAAGTGCCAACACTTGTACTTCCTATGGATCATTTCCTACTGACAATTCAGATTCACTTCTGGTAAATTCGTCTGCCCCTGATTTCCATATTGAATATGCTGATGGAACTACTGCCGATGGGTTCTGGGTTCATGATAGAGTAAAAATTCATAATGCTACTGTTAATGATTTATCTTTTGCAGTGGTAAACGAAACTTCTTCTAACATTGGGGTTCTAGGTATTGGATTACCAGGATTAGAAGTTACTTATTCTTCTGGTAGTTTCAATAATTACCAATATGAAAACTTACCAATGAAATTGAAATCTGAAGGGATTATTGAAAAAGTTGCATACTCGTTATATTTGGGACATGATGAATCTAAAACTGGTACTATTTTATTTGGAGCAGTTGACCATGCCAAATACACCGGAACTTTAAGATCATTACCAGTTGTTAATAGTCTAGAAAGTCAAAACTATGACACTCCTATTAGACTCGAGATTAATTTAACTGGTCTAAAATTGACAAGTTCAGGCTCAAATACAACTGTTACCGATAATGGTTATACTGCATTGTTAGATACTGGTTCTACATTATCATACTTCCCTCAGTCATTATTGGAGAAGGTCGCTGACATCCTTAATCTTGAGTATTCCAACTCTATTGGAGGATATCTCATAGATTGTAATGTGGATGACTCAGCTGAAATCCTATTTGACTTCAGTGGTGTAACCATTAAAGCTCCATTATCCGATTTCCCCTTAAGAACCGGTTCTAATACTTGTATTTTAGGGATTTTGCCTCAAGGTTCTCAAAGTAATTACGTATTATTGGGTGATAACTTTTTGAGAAATGCTTACGTAGTTTATGATCTCGAAGATCTCACTATTTCTTTAGCCCAGGTCAAATACACTGATGATGAAGACGTACAGGTTATTAGTTCCGATATTCCAAAAGCTGAAGCTGTTTCTAGTGCTGTTACCTCAGCCCTTACCGGGGGTCCAGTTGCTTCCTCCAATGATCATATCTCCGTTAACGGTGATGATGGTGATACTAGCAATGAGAGTAATAATGATACTGATGCCGGTTATAGTATCCATCCAAGCATCTTTGTGGCCCTTGGTGCTATGTTATTTTCCATGGCTTTCCTCTAAGGAATTTAAGTTGTTTTTGGGTTATTTCTGGTTTCGTTAATATGATTGGTTACTTTTTAAAAATTTAGGTTATTTTATATATAGATTTATGTCCTATAAACGTTATATATGTGCATTCTATATTCAACGAGGAGTCTCTAATGGTATGTTTCGGATCTCAGATCCTGACCGCTTCAGGTGAGAGTTGGAAATCGGGTAGAAAATTTATGACGTTAGAGCGCACAATTTGAATTATTAATCTACTTCGGCTGTTCCCTAAGAGTGTGCTTTTACAGTCTTGTGTGATCTGACGAATCCCATTTTAAGAACATATCTGTTATCTCACCACCATAAGTGTCTCTGGACTCCATTCTATAAATTTGTCCACGATTTCAGAGATTTATATTGGAAATTCCAGTCGATAAGTAACATAGTTTAAACAGGAGTGATCTGTTAAAGATCTCAAATTTGCGATGGAAAGGTACGTTGAAACCCACTCACCACATGATATATGGGGAGTTGCATTGATGTTGTTTATAATACTAACCAGTCTTAGAAATCCCAACCAGGAACCTGGTGATTTAGGCTCCTCCTCGGGCAGTACACAAACTCCCACACGAGTGCAAACGGAAAATGCACAGGACTCAGAACAGTTAAGGGCTGAGAGCCACGGAACTGCAGAGACCCAGGGAGGGCAAGAGACTCAGGGAGAGCAAGAGAACAGTGATAATCAAGGCAATAACCACCCGCAAGTGCTGAATACTGAAGCCGATCGGTCCCAGTCACAGGGGCCACAAACTGCTAGCTCGGGTGAGAGAAATTCAGAGTTGGACCGGTCATTTGTCGATAATATAAATTTCTTGCTAAGACAAACAGCTCAACGATTCAGAAATAGTAATGGTGAAGGAAACCGGACCGGTAATAATGAAGGCAATCAAGGGAATCCTGTAGATGCTAATTCCACTGATAACGACGGTAGAAATAGTTCTACTGCAGGATCGGTAGAGACTGAAGGGGGTGTTGGCACCTCTAATGGGGCTATAATTATAACGGTGAATTATATTTTCTCTGATGAAAATGATCCGTCTAACCCTAATAGGACCGGATCTTTAGTATTGACATTACCTAACAATTCTGCTAATAGAGATCCCAGAACAATTGAAGAGCTTATTAGATTGGCGACCCAAATGGCATACTCTTCTATTATCAATGGAAGACCTCATGAAAAGGGTTTATCACTTGAGAAGTTCCAATCCTTTCCTCGTAAATCCCTAAATGAAACCATTAGTAATGAATGTTCTATCTGTTTGGAAAATTTCGTTAATATCAACGCTCCTGAAGCTATCCAGGATCTAGAAGATGCCAAGTCAAAATCTAATAAGAGAAGAAAATTAAATGATATGTCACTGAGACCTATTTCTTCATCTGATTCTGAGTTACATTCTAATGTCGATAATAATGACCTGAATAATTCTAGATCCGAGAATAGAGATAGGAATCATAATGACCACAGATCTAAACTACTATCTGCTTCTGAAATAGAGTTTCCTCATGTACCTGTAGAAATGCCTTGTGGTCATATATTTGGTCAATCCTGTTTAAGTGAGTGGTTAAAGAATCATACCACATGTCCCTTATGTAGAACTGCTATTTCTAATCCCAGAGATGGTTTAGATGCTAATAATGATCAAAATAATTCATCAGGTCAAGAGAATAATACCACCACCCATAACTTGGATTTTGCTGCAAATGGTTTCAGTTTCTCTAATATTGGTGGTCCCAACTCCAGCGGTGAAAACAATGCTACAACTTCTAATTCTAATTCTAATTCTAATTCTGATGCTGATAGAGATAATTCCCGAGGACATTCAAACATCAGATTCGTGGGACAGAATGGTTTTGATGAATTTTTGAATTTATTCAGTTCGGTACCAAACCAACGGTCTGAAGATGAATCAACTGGAAGACTCCCCCGTGTATTGTCTGACATGCTAGGATCTAATAGAGATTCAACTGATAATAATACCAACAACAATTCTTCCACTAACCCCAGTGTTTTTTCTAACATCTTGACATATTTTAGAAGAAGGCAACCTGATTCTAACACCTTATTTCCAGTAGGTGTAGCTAGCAGAAGAACCAGCACTGGTGTAGAAAGTAGTAATATTCATGGTGATGACGAGAGTATTTCTCGAGCTGCAAGATCAAGAAATACCGAAGGTTCACCAGTAAGAGCTTCAATGGCCATCCCAACACCAACCACTAATGAAGCTTCAACATCAAGGCTACAAACTGAACAAGAAAGATCCGATGCAGATATATTAGACTTTATGAACTTGAGAAGCCTCACTGATGATGCCCCTCCCCCTACATCGGCTTCCTCCACAGATACCAGTACACCAGCCACTTCTGCAGTGCCAGGTGGGGCAACCGACCAAAGTAACAGAGGACTGACTTCTCCTAATGTCAGCTCCAGGAGTAATGACAATACCAATAATACCCATGATACCCATAATACGTGAGACGTACAATAAGCAATAGAAGTGTATATTTATTTTATTAGGCCATCTATATAGAGCATAAATAGTTATTGATAATATGATAACTACTTAAAGAATTTAGCGTACCTGGATTTTTCTTCGCTTTTCTTGTTTGATAATGATTCTTCAGCTTTTTCAAGTTCTCTCTTAATGACTTCATCTTGGGGAGCAAGCTCTAGAGCGAATTTCAAATCCTTTATAGCTTCTTTAAATTTATTTGTCATGGAATATGCCAAACCTCTTCTATAATATCCCTTGGCTTTATCTTGAGTTGATAAATTATCCATTTCTAGTAAATATGTAGCATAATCAATGGTTCTTTTATACTCTTTCAACTGTAGGTTCACTAAAGATACATTCAAGTATAATCGTTTTTTCAAGTCATAGTACTTGACATACCATTCTGGCTCTTGTTCATCATCGGGAATATATTCCATAACATACCGAAGACATTTTACGTACTTGAACAAGGCTTCCTTCTTTTTCCCTTGTTTTAATAACATCGAACCACTATCCTTTATTATGTTCGAAGCTAGGTAGACCAGCTCGGAAGAATCTTTATCAATATGTTCATCATCATCAGGGTACTCCTCGTAAATATCCCCACCGATTTGATCATAGCAAGCATTATATACGGGGACTTCCATGCTATCATCCCATTCTCCACAACCTTCAATAACAACCATTTCTTCTTGTAAGGGAAAGTTGTCCTTATTGCTATTAACCCTTTCAATCTCTCTCACAATCGATTTCCCATGTCTGACTCTTCCAAAGACACTATGCTTTCCATTTAAATGAGGTTGAGGATAAGTGGTGATGAAGAACTGCGATCCATTGACACTAGGGTCTAAATTGGCAGTACATAATTTGAATGGCCCGTCGATTGGTTCATTGGCATTCTCTAGACCAAAGTTACCTTCGGGTAAAGTAGATATATTACCAGTTCCTGCTTTTTCTGTCATATATTGAGCATCCTTATGACAGTTGACTATGTCCCCTGCTTGAATTACAAAGTTCTTCAATGCCCTGTGGAAATAATTGTACTTATAAGTGATGGGTTTACCATCTTGATTCAGTATGGTCCCTTTACAAATGTTAAGAAAATTCTCCGTGGCTTTGGGAGCTAAGTCGTCATACAATTCCAATACGATTCTTCCCTTAGCAACACCTCCTATGGAAATATCCAAGTACGCATATGGTCTAACTATTTCGACTTTCATCCTAGTAGTTACCAAGAAGTGATGAGGTGGATTAGCTCATCTGTAGATCGCGATGAGGCTGCAAAAGGTTAATATGACACAAGACATGCTTAGAACACACCAGGAAAAACAGATATGATCTTTCATACTCACCGGCGTCCCAATTGACCAGCGAGCCGGCAATCTATAGGATAGGTGTTGTATTTAAACCATAAAACGACTCTGCAACGTAATAACTTAAAGACGGAATCAACGAGCATCACACGACCTCGTTTCCCATCTCACTACTTATATGAAGCAACCGGAGAGGAAGCAGTATAACCAGAATCCCATGAATATTTGAAAGATGGGTCTAATCAAGCCAAGTTTCAATAGGGGAATACTCTCATCATGGAGAAAGGGTCATGTATCACATACCTGGAAACGATTCAATGGAGGTAGAAGCTATGAGTCAGTGGTCTTCAATGCTCGAGAAGATGTTAATAAAGCACTTGAAGTACAAGATAGATCATCATATATATTGGCCCAATACATTCCAGGGCCCGCTAGAGATGCGTTCCTTGCTATTAGAGCATTCAATTTAGAAGTTAATAAGATTAGTGGAGGAAAACATTCGGCCACTAGCCGGCTGGAACAGGCATCATCCCAATTATCAAGTACTCTTGGAGTATCTACTTCTGATATGAAATTCAAATTTTGGAGCGATCTCTTAACTAAAGTGTTCACAAACCCCGATGCAGATACTAACATTGGAGAACCTACTGCCATATTGATACGAGATGCTTTAAGAAATAACTTGAACCTTGAACTATCATATTTCCATCAAATCTTACAAACAAGAAAACATTTTCTTGATAGTGGATCTTTCAACAATATCGAATCCATTTGTTCTTATGGTGAAGGAACTTATTCCCAGTTGAATTACCTTACTCAAGGATTATTACTTTCTCCAGGGATTTCTCCATCAGTAATTAGTTTATTGGAACATTCTAGTACTTTACAGTCTTTAACTAGTGATGTTGCTGCTCATCTTGGCCAAGCTACTGCTATAGGATCTATGATCCTTGGAATGAATTACTACTCTTCTTCCAGAAACAAGATCACTCTACCAATTGATATCATGACCAAGAATGACATGTCACAAGAGTCATTTTTTAGACTTACTCAGGGCCATTTAACTGACCCAACTGAGATTCAACAGGCTAGAGAAAAACTTAAAAATATTGTCTATGAAGTAGCCATTACCGCCAATGATCATATTCTTACAGCCAGAGATAAATTATCCAAGATCCAACAGGAAGTCAAAATGGTGGTAGCTGACAATCCTCATGATAAACTCCTCCAAAAACACCACAAAAACTGGAGAAGAAACGTTCCAGATGTCATCTTCACTCCATTCATGGTAGGAATCCCCACGTCTTTATACTTGCAGAAGTTGGAAAAGAACGATTTCGACGTTTTTGCCAAAGATTTACAAAAGAAAGAATGGAGATTGGCATGGAATTCCTTTAAGAATTACTATAAAAGAGCCATATAACGGCTCTTAAAAAGCTATACAATGGTCAGTAAAACCCTTACAAGTCTATGTAACTTATATGTAAATAGCTACTCCTTACCAATGTCGTTAGTACACTGGTAATATATATCGTATTTATAGTCCTAACAATAACCCTTTTGTGTAATCTTTTGATGGTTCGCGTCCTTTCGTTATCTTGTTGATTTGGTAGGCACATTTTTCAGTCGACCAGGTGTCAAGAGTTCCTTTGCTAAAGCGTTTTCCTCATTATAATATCCCAATTCAGATTTTATAATGTCCGGTATAGAAGGAGTGAACTCTAGTTCTATTCCTTATAGACTATTTAAGTCTCCCACTCCCATGGGAATGTTGTCAGGACCTCGGGCTGGGGTTGAACCCACCCATCCCAAGTCGCTTACTACTTCTTCTGTGGCTATTGATCCCATTACTTTGACTATAAATGAGTGTATGATTATTTCATCGGCCATGAGGAAGGTGAGTAGATACTCTCAGAGTGGAGTAGCCGCTATTTTAGGAGGTGGTGATATATTTGGTGAAGATGAACTGCTCAGTAGTAGTTTAGGTATTTCGAATAATATGAGTAATAATGGCATGGGAAGAAATAATTCGGTTAATTCCAATCCGTTATTGTCGAGTTTTTTACAATTGAGATCGATATTGGTCGATGCCAAAAGTGTGTATGATATTGATAGCTTGACGATTCTTCAACCATTTTTATTGGTGATTAAATCTTCTTCCACTTCTGGTCATATCACTTCTTTAGCATTAGATTCGATTGCTAAGTTTTTGAATTATGAAATTATTTGCTTTAGGTCCAAAAATCTTCAGGCATCATTAATTCAAATCAATTCTGCTCTTACTCATTGTCGATTTGAAGCTGCAGATCAAAATTCTGATGATGCTGTTCTATTAAAGGTTTTAAGGTTAATGGAGACAGTTATCACTTCACCATTATCTAATCTTTTACCAAATGATGTGGTTAGTGAAGTTATTCAAACTTGTTTGTCCTTGGCTTGTAATAAAAAGAGAAGTGAAGTTTTACGAAAAGCTGCTGAAATGACCATATCTCTAATTACTGCTAGAATTTTCCGTCAATTGAAAGTGATCGAACCGGAAAATGAAAAACTAGAGAACTTGCAAACTGACTTTACCGGTAATCAATTACCCGAGGATGTTATAGGAAGTGCTAAAGCGGATGTGTCTGTTACTGACCTTACTGCACAAGATGTAAAAGAGAAACAACAACAGAGTATTTCGGAACAAAAAAATGATCCACAGGAGGGCGACGATCGGGCTGTTATGCCACAAGACGCCGCTGATGAAGGTGAAAATTCCGGTGAATTGAAGGACCAAAACGTATTCCCTTCAAGTGATGTGAAAGTTGATAATAAAGAAGATGAAACTACAAGCCACGAAGAATCTTTTGGTATCCTCTGTATTAATGAATTTATGGGTATTCTAATCTCGATGATATCTCCTTCAAATCAATATCAGCATATGGAAAGCACCAGAGTTTTAGCATTAAATCTAGTAAACACTGCTATCGAGGTAAGCGGTAGTGATATTCCTAGACATAAGTCCTTGATGAGTTTAATAGCAGATCCGGTTTCTAAACATGTCTTGCTGCTAATAACTACTGTAGATTCACCTCCATTGCTTCAGGCTGCTTTAAAATTGTTTACTACTATGGCCATAGTATTGGGTGAATACTTAAAGTCTCAAATTGAACTTACTTTCACTTTGCTCTTCAAATCCATCTTGCCTGACCAGACCGATAAGAAGAATGATGCATTAAAAGGAAATGCGACTGCTGTTAATACTCGTCTTGCATCTTCAAAAGAAATGCTTTTGGAGTCTATCTCTTTATTATGGACAAGAGAACCTTACTTTTTCACTGATTTATTTATAGACTTTGATTGTGATTTCGATAGATCAGATTTGGCCAAGAAGGTATTGGAATTTATTTGTAAGTTAGCCTTGCCCGAATCTGCTCATATTACCACTGATAATGTACCTCCAATTTGTTTGGAAGGATTGTTATCGTTTATAAGTGGCATAAGTGATAGGGTAAGGTTAAATCCTAATTCGAGACTTACAAACTTTACTGATCTGCAAGTACCAAAACTTATTCATAATAAGAAGAAGAAAAATTCCTTCATCAGATGTACTGATGCTTTTAACAAGAAACCATCTGAAGGAATAAAAGAACTTACCAAAGAGGGATTCTTAAAAGACAGTGAAAATATAAAAGAAGTGGCAGAATTTGTGTTCAATAAATCAGCAAGATTAAACAAAAAGGTTTTGGGGGAATTCTTAGCTAAGCCTTCGAACAAAGAGATCTTGAGACATTTCATTTCCTTATTTGAATACGAAGGATTAAGAGTTGATGAAGCTATCCGTTTACTTCTAAAAACTTTTAGACTTCCAGGTGAGGCTCAGCAAATCGAAAGAATTGTTGAATTATTTGCTGAAAGGTATGTCGAATGTCAAAAAGACTTCCAACCCGAGGGTGATGAAGAATTTGTAAAACCAGACAGTGATTCTGTGTTTGTATTATCATATTCTATTATCTTGTTAAACACTGATTTACACAATCCACAAGTCAAGAAGCAAATGACTTTAGATGCTTACAAGAAGAACTTGCGTGGAACTTTTAACGGGGGAGATTATCCAGACTGGTATTTAGCTAAGCTTTATGCTTCTATTAGGGATAGGGAAATCATCATGCCAGAAGAACATCATGGGACCGATAAATGGTTTGATGATGTATGGCATAATTTAATTTCCTCACAAACAGCTAGCTTCAAGACTTCCTTGTTGAATGATTTACATAACGATGAAGTCTGTTTATATGATAAAAACATTTTCGAGGAAAATGTTGAGACTGTCCTTGATACATTGATAAGTGTGTTCAAGGAAGCTACAGATGATCACATCATCACCAGGTTGATGTCTTCCATTGACAAATGTGTAAATATATGCTTATTTTATGGCATTGACAAGTCCATTGATAGATTAATTGGGTTATTAACGGACTTGACCTTATTGACCAGTAAAGAGAACAACAAGCCTTTGAGTAACCCTGATGATAATGTTAGAGACGAGATACCTATAACTCAGATTAAAATTGAAAAGAAAGACGAGGCCATAACCGTTAGTGAAATGGCAGTTTGGTTTGGTAGGGACTTCAAGGCGCAAATATCGACGGTGGTGTTATTCAGGTTGATTAGAAAGACCGATTGTAAGATTACTCCATCCTGGAACAAGGTGTTGCGAATAATCTTGACCCTTTTTGAAAATTGTTTAATTAATCCTAACTTATTTGTTGATTTTCAAAACAAGTTGAAATTACCTCCTTTGCCGAAAGTCAAGCCACGTTATATAATCAACAGGAGCAAACCATTGAAAGATTCCGGTATCTTATCCACCTTTTCATCTTTCTTGAAAGGGTATTCAGATGAACCACCAGAACCTACCGATCAAGAAGTAGAATCTACTTTATCAAGTATTGATTGTGTTAAATCATTAAATGTGGCAACCATTTTCAGGACTATTGCAGAAGGCGATGAGGAGGGAAAGAAACTCTTGGGAAATTTATTGCTTGATATTGTTCCAGAATATAATGATTCTAATAAGAGGTATTTTGAAACTGAGACCTTGTTCATATATGAGATTGTCGTTTGCTTGTCATTATTGATTAATGACAAAGCATTACTCAATAGAACCTTGACTAGTATCCATGATCTTAAAAATTCCAATGATATCAGTCAAAGGGGTCATATCAGATTGATTACTTATAAGTTATTAATTATAAGAGTATTCGAAGTTGATGAAGCTTTATTGACTGAAACTTTCCATGCTTTATTGGCTTGTGATAAAGAGGTTTTGACCAAAAACGGAGAGCACCTGATTCTGCCAATAATTTCGTTAGCAGATGATGATTCATGGTGCTGCAAGAAAGTATTTAACTCTGAGGACTTCTGGAAGGTCTTGCGACTTTTTGGTAGCATTCCAGTGTTTGCTAGCTCTGTCTTGTCCTTCGCAGACTCCTTAATTAAGCAGGCACCAAGTGAGATAACTCCTGATAACTTTATGTCAATCTTGGGACTTTTAGATGAAATATCTTCAATTGGAGCTATCGCAGCTCAATGGGAACAGGAAACTGAAAAGTTGATAAATAATGGCCAGAAGGCAGAGTCAGATAACAATTATTTAAGGGAACTAATTGAATTATCTAAGAAGTCTATAAGTTTGACTTCTGAGTTTGTTTCAATTATTGACAAAGAAGGGTTTGATAGCGCTAATGGTGGACATCCTTTAGTTCAAGCCCTAGCACATCAATGTTTTAATCCTTGTAGAGAAGTTCGGGCCCATGCTTTAGGGGTCTTGAAAGCTACAACACTTACCCTAATTGACAGCAACAATAAGGTAATGCCATTTGGAGTATTTGAGTATGGATTATTCCCATTACTAGGAGAATTAGCTAAGACTTCAGTATTGCAAACCGATCCGTCTGGATTTGTAGATACCCAAATGGAAGCATTATCTTTGGTCAGTAAAATCTTTTTACAATTCATTGGATCCTTTGATGAAGATGAAGTTAAAACCGTGTGGTTTGGGATCTTAGATGGGTTCAAGACCTTTGATGATATTAGACAAAAGAGTAACAAGAATAATAACTTGATAAAAGAATCAGGTTCAGAGTTGCTCAAGAATATGATCTTGGTGTTGCAGACCAGCAATGTTCTTGAAAAGAGTAATCTGGAGGTATGGGACACAACCTGGGAAAGGGTTAACATATTATATCCAAGCTTGAAGAAAGATTTGGCTCCTAATACTGACACTGACAAGAGCCAGGAACCGGCTCCAGTGATCGATAAGGACCAACTGCCTAATAAAGACGATTCAGCTACGAATCCTGACCAGGTTACAGCTTAATTAGTACCACTTAGTAGTGGTGACATTTCAAACTATTATCACTCTTTATAATTTATAGAGCATTTCAATACTACAAATCATGAAATATAGTTGCAATAGTTGCGAAATTTTTTTTTCTTTCATTTCATTACGATCAGATAACCATGGCCAGCGCAAAAACGTATACAGCTAGAGCTGAAACTCACGCTTCACCAGTGGCTCAAAGACTCTTCAAGCTTATGGATACCAAAAAGACCAATTTATGCGCTTCAGTTGATGTCAAAACCACCAAAGAACTTCTTCTGTTGATCGATAAACTCGGTCCTTATATATGTTTAGTCAAGACCCATATTGATATAATTGATGATTTCTCTTTTGAAGGGACTATTGTCCCATTGAGAGATTTGGCGAAGAAGCATAATTTTATGATTTTCGAAGATCGAAAGTTTGCAGATATCGGGAATACCGTGAAGTCCCAATACGCTGGAGGGGCATTCAAGATTGCCCAATGGGCAGATATCACCAATGCCCATGGGGTTACTGGATCAGGAATCGTCCAGGGACTTAAGGAAGCTGCTAAGGAAACCACCGAAGAACCTAGAGGTCTTTTGATGTTAGCGGAATTATCATCTAAAGGATCATTAGCATACGGAGAATACACCGATAAGACTGTAGAAATTGCCAAATCAGATAAAGAATTTGTCATAGGATTTATTGCACAAAGAGATATGGGAGGACAAGAAGAAGGATTTGATTGGATTGTCATGACTCCAGGAGTTGGTTTGGATGATAAAGGAGATGGATTGGGACAACAATATAGAACTGTAGATGAAGTTATATCAACTGGTACTGACATCATCATTGTAGGAAGAGGACTCTTTGGAAAAGGAAGAGACCCCCAAGTAGAAGGACAAAGATATAGAGATGCTGGATGGAAAGCCTACAGGGCCAAAACCGATCAAAATTAAGATCCTATGTACAACGTCTATATACATAATAAAATGCTATATACAAAATAACTAATTGAATTGATCATTTTCAAGTGAGGACGATAATCTGGTTCTCATGATTTCAAAAACCAATAGTCCGATAGAAGTAGCGGGGATTGTTGTTAAAGCATTTTTAACAAATCCTTTATAACCCAATTGGAACCAAGTTGTCTTAGCTCTTCTTTTCATTCTTAAAGCCTGATAGTAGGTATCAATATAAGAATTATAATAGACTTTAACAAATGGACGACGGGCAGATACCTTTCTAGAAGAATTATAAATATCTAAAGCTTCTAATCTAGATAAATGAAGGTTTTGAACTTTAGATATTGGATATTGAACTGCTAATAATGCAAAAGCAGCAGAAGCCCCAGCTATTAGTACAAAAGACGATCGTAAGATTTTAGTCAGCCTTCTTTCTTCAAACTTGACTAACTCTTCATCAATTTCATAATGAGATATGGCCGCAAAATGCTTTCTGAAAAATCTTTTAACTTTTCTAAATGCTGAAATGACACTATAGGACATACTATAACCTTGATTTTTTACGGTTTCAAAAGTGGAAAAATAAAAGGCAAAGCCAATACTCTCTTTAATAAAAGAAAACCCATAACCAGCAAAGACACCAGCTAATCCAATCTCTTTTAATTTATGTAATCCATAAACCCATAGATTTTGATGATTACCATTGATCATATCAGCAGTGGAAGATCTAGTGTAAATAGCATCAAGAGGAGCAGCAGCCAATGATTGGGCAAACCCAGCCACAAACCCAGCTTTCCAAGTATCTATTGGAGAATAATTGGAATCCAATATTGAAGTAGATTTATTTTGACCCTTTTGTATTTGATCCAATGATGTCAAATAGGATCCATAAAGAATCAACCCAGTGGCTGAATTGGCAATTAATGGAGGTAATACTTGATCAGGGATAAACTTCCATCCCTCCTTCTTAACTGCATTTATAAGAAGAGCAATGGAAGAATGGGTGGTAAATTTCCAGGGCTTTAAATTAATCCCATCGTGTTTATCAGCTATAGCTCTAACATATGCTAAGTAATCAAATCTGGAGGGTCTAAAAAGTTTGACCGGGGTCCGGAGGTATAATGACTGGACTTGGTAGATGATGGCTCGTATCCCTGCTGTGGACACCGTAACAGCTGGATTATTATTCTTATTGACATTAGACTGAAGATCATCAGACCCCCAGGAACCATCTGTTGTAAGGGAAGAATTTATATAAAAGGGCGGCGATATCAGCTTTAGATCTCGGATATCATCATTGTTTCTATCCACCACCATAGTTACAAGAGCCGTAACTATGACGTTTGCTGGTATATCCTAGAAAATGAATGGATGTTATGGTATGAGAGTTTGTAAAATATATCAATACAGATAAGAGTGATGAGAGAAAAACAAGCTGAAAAGAGTGAGGAAATCAAACCTGTAGTAACGTCATAGTATTAGCATTCACCTATTACAGATCTCTATAAAGAAAAATTTCACTCTGTTTAAAATACCTTCTAGCATCTTCATCAATTAATACTAATGACAAGTAAGTTCTAGTGGAGAACTTTTTATTTACATCTCGATAAGTAGGTACCAAGTCAAACCCACCTAAAAAGAGTCTGATGGGAATAGTTTCTCCTTTAGCAGGAGCTCCATCCATGATCTCAAATCTTACAACCGTTTCACTATCGGTAACTTGATTTGGAGGAGCTCCTACTGTCTCTCGTTTTATCAATGATAATTCCATATGTTTTATCTTGAGTCTAGCTAAAAGGAAATATATCTTCCCTACTATAACATCTTTTAAGGAATACCTTGATTTCAGATATTCAAACTCAATATGTAAACAATCCAAGATCCCAACATCCATTTTAACATTTCCTTGTTTTGTTTGACCACTTTTAACAGGGGCTTCTGTTGGGGGTTCTGTTATTTGATAAACAAATAGTTCTTTTTCTCTGGTGATTTCGGATGATGATCTTCTGGATACAATCACTTTAACATAATACCGTAACTTGACATTCTTCCCTCGATAACTCTCGTATTGCTTTTCCACATTCTTGAATTCAAATGGATATGTTTCGGGATGTGATAACACCGAAGGAGCAGCCAATTCAGTGGCCAATGAAAGAAATTCACTGCTAACTATGGAATCGGTGTTGGTATCAATAGATCCTAATAATTGTACTTTAATTCCCATATGTTCTACTTTCCTGCCCTCTTTAGTCCTTATGGTGATAGCTCCTTTGACTGATTCTCCGTCTTTATACACGGGCAATTTATCAATTCTTCCTTGTGGACTTTTGATTTCCACATGATTTCTAGCATCTTCACCGTCTAGCCTGATCTCTATATCCAAAGGAGCTTTGAAAAACAATGACATCGTGGTCCTCGGTGGTTAGCGGATGGCTAGTGACTAGTGGTAAGTGAGTAGATAATTGTGGTAATAGTTGTCGCATTGTACTGGCCGCCACACCGGCACACCACTGGCACACCACCGGCACATTGAATTCTACCCAGATATATAGTTCTTCAGACATGTAGTATTTATCTATGTACCTATACAGATCTATACCTACTGAGATACGTATTGTAACAAATCAACCACTCTGGTGGAGTATCCGTATTCATTATCATACCAGGCAATCAATTTAACAAAGGTAGGACTCAACAAGATCCCAGCTTTGGCATCAAATACACACGATTCAGAGGAAGTGATGAAATCAGTAGACACCACACTCTCGTCAGTGTACCCTAAAACACCCTTTAAGGGACCCTCAGAAACCTTTTTAACTACGGCACAAATGTCTTCGTAAGTAGTAGGAGTAGCCAAGGTGACAGTTAAATCAACTACTGACACATCAGTAGTTGGCACTCTCATGGCCAAACCGGTCAACTTACCTTCTAATTCAGGTATGACTTTACCAACAGCTTTAGCAGCACCAGTTGATGATGGAATAATATTACCAGAAGCAGTTCTACCTCCTCTCCAGTCTTTATGAGAGGGTCCATCAACGGTCTTTTGAGTGGCAGTCATAGAGTGAACAGTGGTCATCAATCCTTCCTTGATACCAAAATGATCGTTAATCACTTTAGCCAATGGAGCTAAACAATTGGTAGTACAGGAGGCATTGGAAATAATCTTCATATCTGGAGTGAAGTTTTGTTCATTGACTCCCACTACAAACATTGGAGCATCTGAAGATGGGGCCGTGATCAAGACTCTTTGTGCTCCAGCATCAAGATGCTTTTGAGCTCCTGCAAGTTTGGTGAAGATACCCGTTGATTCGATTACAACTTCAACTTGAAGTTTACCCCATGGGATATCCACCGGATCCCTTTCTTGGAATACCTGTATGGTTTTACCACCAATAATTAAATTATTTCCTTCACATTTAACGTCACCGTCGAATCTACCGTGGGTGGAATCATACTTTAACATATAGGCAGCATAATCAGGAGCAATAAATGGATCGTTGATAGCCACTACTTCAATATCTGGTCTGGTTAAGGCAATTCTTAATACCAACCGGCCAATACGACCGAACCCGTTAATTCCAATTTTTACCATTTTTATTAAATTATTTGTTTGTAATCTAAAAAGTATATTCCATGAAAGGGTAGGATCAGATCTATTTATACTAAATATTTCGCCACAAAAAAAAGAGTCGTCACCCAACGGGAAGCAATAACCACTCCACCCAAAAGAATTTTGCACCCAAACATCTGGTGACAGAAAATCAGTTGATGCGAAGAATCATAACCAATCTCTACTACAATTGACATAACATGATTTAGCTTCAGCTACTGTATATTATTATATTATCAATCTCTGGTTCTGTTGGGAACCCATCTCTTATACAAGATTTCTGTGACACTATACAATTGACATAGCTTTACAAATTTCTGGTGATCATTAAAAGTTTCATTAAATAAAATATCGTTAAAGTCGTCATCATTAGGAATATTCACATACGTCAACACTAAATTCTTCTTAACACTTCCAATTACCCTGGAGATGGTTTGTAACTCAATGAGTGATTTATCAATCGTTCCATCCGTAGTCATGATGAGTATAGCATGCTCAGCGTGAGAGAACGGTGGACCTCTCTTATACAAGATATAATCACACCCAAACTTGATTCCTGATCTGGCACACCATCCAAGCGACCGGTAATGATGGTACACTATGTAGTGAATGATAAAGCTATTGGTGGGTTTTGGTTTGGGACCCGAATTACAACAACGAAAAAATAGGTCATAATTGGATCCCAAGCCATTCACATCGACTACCCCAAGTGCAAACTTTAAAAAGAATACCTCCACTGGTTCTAGTTGCAAGTATTCCAAGTCTTTCAGTAGTTTCATCTCCTGAGGATCTACAAGCAATTGATCTTCCTTCCTCATTTGCTCATAAGGTAAAGTAGTTTCTCTTTCCTGTTTGATTCGAAGTTTATTGTTCCTTCTAAAATCAATAAGAGTCTGCTTGATGATAGATAATTCTTGCATCTCATCTTCAGTAATACATTTTTGTTTTCTTTTCTTCTCCAATTCCTGCTCTTTGCTTCTCTCTGTTTTGAACTTGATTCTCTCTTCCCTTCTTAATTTGGTAATCTCCTCATTACTTAATTCAAATGGTTCATTTACTTGCAAATGTAATCTTCTACTGGTTCGACTAGCCCAAGAGGGATCAGATCGTGAGAGATTTCCTTTACCAAAGAATCCCATATCCCATAATCGTTCCATATCACCCTTGTTGTCCACTTTAAATTCAGTCTGGTTCTGTACCTGAATGTTGGGGATCAACCCTTGGGGCACTGGCTTTGTATATAGTAGTAAATACTTGAAAGCGAAATGGACCCATGAGATTGGATTATGGGGGTATATTTGTGGAAGAGGACCATAAACATCGGTCGAGAGAGTAACGGGAACTGGAGCTACGAATTTCTTTTTGTTTCCACGCCTTTTAGCCATTGGGTTTTCCTGTAAATTTCTGTTAGTATTATTGGTTTCAAACATGCCACATGTATGAATATGATTCTTCAGATACCGTTGTAGTCTATTGAGAAATCATGTGCTTCCACAGACCAGAAGGTCGTCAAGACACTAAATAAGTCATCATCACTTAATCTTATTTCATATATCATGGTTCTAGAATAATTGTCATTACATACAAGTTCAGTTAAAGTTATCTACTCCATACTTGTAGTAGAAAATTTTTCAGTGAGTGAGAGTTTCCAGAGAAGAGTTGAACTGTTCACATCCGGGTAAATATGGCTTCAACTGGCTGGCAAAAAAGGTTGTAGGGCAGGGCCTGATAACCCTGTACCTGCTGGAGGATCTTGTTAACTTCTGTTACGTGTTTGGAGTATTTGTAGGTGGGTATGAAAGCGACAGGTAAAAATAAAAAACACTGCCGATCCCAGGAATCGAACCTGGGTCCCTTCGGCCACAACGAAGTGTACTGACCACTATACTAGATCGGCTAATTACAGCTCAAAAACAACGAAACACAATACAAAAAGAGAGTAAAGGGTCCAAACAAAATTAAATAGCCCGCAAATGCCAAAACTAACTACATAGCATTACTTCTAGGGCTACCAGTAATCTATAAGAGGTGTTAAACATCCAAAAGGATTCATAATGGGCTCGTTAAAGTCTCTTCTATTGCATACTTTCTTCATTCTTAACTGATGAGATTCGCATTTTCCACTTTATCTTATCGCAGAATATCACAAACTCGTTTCAATAGCCATGGAAGACGAGCCATTCTACTGCCAACGATGTTCGAATCCACTCAAGATCAGTGACTCGTTACTAAACCTCAACACTGTCCAGGTCAACTTGCTACGGGACAATCGAAAACCAAGGTTCAATGATGAATATCATCATGAAAATCTAGCTAACAAGAACGGGAATGATGATGATGACCACAGCAGTAAGGACAATCAACAGGACCAAGATGATTTGGATCCCACGCAATTCATATCCAGTGACAAGCTTGAGTTCTACAATAGAATCAATAGCAATGCTGAACCAATGATATACCATAATGATGCTAAAGATAATGACAATAACAACATCGTTTCGGTGTCTACATCCTTAACTTCCAACTCCTTTGTGATGCTTTCTGATGACGTTGATGATAAAAGTGGGAAAGAAAATAATGAAAGCGATGATAATGGGTCGAAATATTCTACCAGCAAGGACCATGAACAGGAAGACTTGCATATGGATCAACACCATCCGGGGTCCATATCAACAAGATTACGGATTCTAAAAAGAATATTTGAAATACTATCCAACAATAACGAGATAGATCATCCGTTATGTCAAGATTGCTCTAATTTATTGATTGAAAATTATAAGATGAAATTCGATCAGAGCCAACGAGAGAAAGACTATTACTTGAACTTTTTAAAGAAATTGAGAGATCAAGGACAACAGATTAAAACCGATGAAATTGAAGTTGATTCTAAACTACTTCAAGCAATCAAAGAATTTGACAACTTGAAGGAGCAAGAAAACACTAAATTGTCAGAATTGAAGCAACTAGAAGAGACTAAAGATAAGTTAGAGGATCAATTGAATCAACTAAAACAAGAATATTCTAAATTGGAAACCCATGAATTGAAACAGTTGTTGGGTCTCAGAAATGATCTAGAATTGGATTTATCTTCCAATATTAATAAATTAGATCAAATCAAATCGCAATATCAAATCCATCTAAACCATTTGGACAAATTAAGAAAATTCAATGTGTATAACAGTTTTTTTCAAATCTCCTGTGATCCTTCTAATAAGTATGGGACCATAAATGGGTTTAGATTGGGTTATAAAATACCATGGAGTGAGATTAACTCTGGATTGGGGCAGATTGTGCTATTACTAATATTTCTCCTCAAAAGGTTGAATTTAAAATTGCATCATTACAAACTAGTTCCACTCGGTTCACAGTCTCAAATTATTAAGATATCATCATCTGACGATCACCAGGATCGAATCCATCCCCATCAACTGAACTCCCAATCTGGAAATCATGGGAATAATGACCAGACAAGAACTAGAACCGTGTTAAATCTCCACTCATCTAATGAATTTTCATTAGGAAAGTTATTCAATTTCAACAAGTTCGATGTGTCAATGATAGCTCTTTTAGATATATTGTCACAAATTCAGGATAAAATTTTACAAATTGACAACGAATTGGAATTACCTTACAAAATATCTCCAAAGAAAGATACCATTGGTGATAAGAGCATTAGAGTAACATCCAACGGAGAGTGGACAGACAGTTGTAAGTTTTTGCTAACCAACTTGAACTGGATTTTGGCTTATACCTCCGTACACACCACCCCCACTCCCTTATAGATTCCTTATGCTCCATGCATACAGCGAGATCTCATTTTTTGCAGCAATGCAGATCACTATATAAATATCACCAGTTCTACACACCAACAAATACATAGGTACAAGTAACTATATACCAGCACTCTCTGACATTTAGGTACAATTGGATCGAGTCATGGAAAGGTCTGACCCTCCAGACCAAGGTTCCCATTCTGTAACCGAAACCGGGACAGGGTTGCACAACAGAACTACCATCAATCGTTCGTCCCCTGACTACTCTTATGGCAACCACGAGTCCCTTGACAGGACCAGTTACCCGACACACCAATGGGGGACCCCAATAAAAAGAATTGTCACCTCCGAGTTTGAAAAAGAGACCTTATTGCCAGCAATTACATTTGCCAAAGAGTCTGGTGATACATCACTTTTATCAGGAGTTCCTTCAAGTCAATCAGATAACTTTAGTGTTATGAAGACATCACAGGCACTATTCCAGGTAGCAGGAGATACTCCAGAGATTCTTAAGAGTTCTCCTACTTCTGACAAGCCAGGAGGATGCCATTCATCCCAACCACCTAGCTCACCTGTGCAGTACAGGTCCAAGCTCCCACTGCAATACTACACATCATCTCCATTACCTTTACTGGTAAACGATTTTGTTACCAGTGACTATGTCCTGGGCACAGCTACTCCGAAAGAGGGTCCAGTCAGGTTTGTTGATGTCCCAACCGAAGCTGTTACTGGTGGTACCAACAGCAACACCAGCAGGAGAAGAAAACGCAGAGCCACCAGCACCACCAGCACCACCAGCACCAGTAATGTTATAGGTGGTAATAGCCCTGGCTCTAAACCCAAAAAGAAGGCTGTCAGGTCGACTTCTGGGTGCTGGACCTGTAGAATCAGACACAAGGCATGTCCTGAAGAACACCCAAGCTGTGGCCAATGTCAAAGATTGCATTTACCCTGTGACTACTCCAAGACCAAACCAGATTACATGGTAGTCCCTCATTTACAAGAACAGAAACTAGCATTCATCAGATCAATAACTGATAAATACAAGAGGCTAAACACGTCACTTAGAAGAAGAAAGCAACCCCAGATGTCCTGAAGGCTGTCTTGCTCAAGAGGATTTTACAGGATACTGTCAAATACAAATTGCGGTAGACCACAGTTCACGCCTTCTAATTGGTACCTTATGACGCCAGCAATAAGGTTAGTAACAACTGAACACCGTTAGTTTTAGTTTTAGTTACGTGCCCAGATAACAATTTTTTTTTCACCAGTGGGAAGTCGCTGGGAATCGCCAAACCGAAAACCTCAAATAAACACGTACCAGAAAGGAGTAGCCTAACTCAAGACCTTTGAAACACTTATACTAAGTTTGATCATATCATATACTTAGTAAGAAATCCAATTAGATCTCAAATATCTGAACGAATCGGTTGGTATTGACTCAAGGTATTTTGTTTGCGGTTAACATTGTGACATAATGATTCAATTTAGGACCCCTATGATGGTGATTACCATTTTATGTTATTTGGTTACCATGGCCAATGGGTTTTATTTACCGGGAGTAGCACCTACTAATTATAAACCCAATGAAAAAATTCCATTATTGGTCAACCATTTAACTCCTTCTTTGCATCATGTTTCTCAAGATTCAAAGACTTATGTATATTCATACGATTATTATTACCCAAAATTTCATTTTTGTCAACCTTCTGAAGGTCCTAAAAAGCAACTGGAAAGTTTAGGTTCGATTATATTTGGTGATCGTATATTTAATTCTCCATTTGATATTAAAATGTTGGAAAATAAACCATGTACCAAATTATGTGAAAGTATTTATTCAAGACCTGATTCGGTGTTTGTTAATAGAAATATTCGGGCTGGTTATAGTCATAATTGGATTATTGATGGATTACCAGCTGCTCATATTGTACAAGAAACAAGAACTCAGAGTAAATTCTTTGGTTTGGGTTTCAATATTGGTGAAGTAGATGAAGAAAATTTTGCACATTTGTACAATCATTTTGATATTGAAATTCAATATCATAAACGTAGTGAAGATAATTATAGAGTTGTTGGGGTAGCTGTAATTCCTTCATCATTAGATAGACAAGGAATTAAAGATGAAAATGATGAAAAACAGTTATGTAATACTGAATTACCTCCTGTTCGTTTAACTAAAGAGAAGGAAACAAAAGTGATTTATACTTATTCAGTTACTTTCACCGAAAGTGAAACTGCTTGGGCTACTAGATGGGATAAATATTTACATGTTTATGATCCAAAGATTCAATGGTTTTCATTGATTAATTTTTCATTAATCGTGATTATCTTGGGTATAATTATTGCTCATATCTTGTTAAGAACTTTGAAGAATGATATCATCAAATATAATGAAATTAACTTGGATGATGATATTTCTGATGAAAGTGGTTGGAAATTAGTTCATGGTGATGTTTTTAGACCTCCAAAACAGAAAATGTTATTGAGTATTTTAGTGGGATCTGGAGCTCAAATCTTTTTAATGGCTTTTGTTACCATAGTTTTTGCTTTGGTTGGTATTTTATCTCCTTCTAATAGAGGTTCTTTGTCAACCTTTATGTTTATTTTATATACTTTTTTCAGTACCGTTTCATCATTTGTGTCCAGTTATATTTATAGATTCTTTGGTGGTGAAAATTGGAAATTGAATGTCGCTTTGACTCCTATAGTTGTTCCAGGATCCTTATTTTTGATGTTGATTTTCTTAAACTTTTTCTTGGTCTTTGTTCAATCATCTGGTGCTATTCCTCTTGGTACAATGGTAGCTATTGTTGTCATTTGGTTTGTCATTTCTATCCCATTATCGGTATTTGGATCATTATATTCCTTTAAACGTCCTTTAATTACGGTTCCGGTCAAAACAAACCAAATCCCTAGACAAATCCCTCCACAACCATGGTATTTGAAATCCTTACCTATTCTGTTAATTTCAGGTATTTTCCCCTTTGGTTCAATTGCTGTAGAGATGTACTTTATCTATACATCCTTATGGTTTAACAGAATCTTCTATATGTTCGGGTTCTTGTTCTTTTGCTTTATTTTGATGATTATGACCACTTCTTTGATATCTGTTTTGATGATTTATTATTTGTTGTGTTCAGAAAACTATAAATGGCATTGGAAATCCATTTTTATCGGTGGTGGGTGTTCAATCTACGTATTGTTACATTCCCTCTTCTTAATTGGGGGTCAACACTTAGGAAACTTTACCTCGATTGTATTATACGTTGGTTATTCCGTGGTGATTTCTGCCTTTGTATTTATTTGCTGTGGTTCAGTAGGGTTCCTTAGTAGTTTTGTTTTCATCAGAAAGATTTATTCTCAAATTAAAATCGATTAAGAAAAGCCCTTCTTTTTTATATTTATATAAAGCACGTACTTGCAACAAAGTAATATATTCATACTTGTTTTCTAGTCAATATCAATAGAGACTCAACAGAGTTACATAATTTAAAAAAAGAATTATATTCGTATAAAATACATAAGGGAATGGTACTTTTAATAATACAAATCTAAATCAAGAAATAAACAATCCAGAAGTAAGTACAATAAAGCCAGCTCAACACAAAGAACCTATTAGGTGATTTCTACAACCAACCATCCACATCTTCACGTTGTACAAAAGGTAAAATCACTTTAAAAAACTCAAACTTCCAGTTTACCAAATCAACTGAATCAGCCAGGGGATTATTGCCAGAATTATTACCCTTATTAACATTAGGTAAATTAAACATCAAGTTATAGTTGTTCAACTTATTGCTGATCAAATTCAATGAAATTTGAGATAATATTTTCAAATTCACATTTAATTGAACATTCATTTGATTATAGGCATTTAACAAATCATTATTGACTCGGAAAAGCCTGTTTAAAAGATCGTCGTTCTTGATGAAAGGAACCAAGGAATCAATGATTAGCTTACATAATTTGATCAACTTATACACTTGATTGATTGATAAGTTTAAATTTGGCTGTAACAAATCAAACTTATTAGACAAATTTCCAATAAAGTTGCTGAGATTTAATAAATCTTGTGACAACGACTTTATCAACCGGATCAACTTCAATAAATAGTCATATAAAATTTCATTTTTCTCTTCATTATTATTTGAATTAAAATTTAAATCGTTGAATAGATTTGAAATTTCAATTAAAAAGTTGATCAACTCATATTTGTTATTCACTATAATCAAAAACAAATTCAAAAAGCTCATATTATATTTGTAATTAAAGTTCTCGTTGAAGCTATTCCAAAGGGTTTTATCTAACTTGAAATCTTTATCCTTCTTGAAAACAACCTTGTTACGCTTGACGATTAAATCATTGACAATATTATACAGTTTGAAAATGTAAATGTTGCTGAAATTAGTAGGAACTAAGTAACTTAATTTATCATAAATCAAACAATTCAAATCATTCTTGATCGTGTTTTGAATCCCAAAGCTCAAACTGTAAAAATTATCAATGACCAAGAGACAAAAATATAACTTTGGCAAGTATAATTTAATATTGTCATAGTTTAAATCGTGTAATTCTTGAGTACTCATGGTTTCAAATAAGTCATTAAAATTTTCCAATGCTTTAAAATCATTGAATATTGATAAAGTCAAGGAAATCCCCACCGAGTAAATATTTCCACTTAATAGAATGGCGTAATTATTCAACAATAACGAGCTGAAGTATAACATTAAAATGTTATCGTTTAATTTAACACCCGAGTTATTAAATGGATATAATGATAATATCCTAAAGAACAAATTAATGGAATTATTGAGGTTCAAACTTTGATAATCATTTAAATTATTTAAAGATTGGTTAAACAACTCGATTACCAAGGACGTTTGTTCGTCAAGTTGAGAATTGGAATAGACTTCGATTATATGTAAAATATAGTTCTCGTTGAATGGCAAGATTGGAAAATTATTATGGAATGTAGTATAATAGATACTTAAATTCTGATCCAAAGTTTTAACATGACCCGAATAGTTATTTACATTGCTTGCATGATCAGGCATATAAAATACACCCGGACCTTTGTTGGCATTATTATTTTGTGAAGTGGAACCACCAGGAGGAATTGGAGGCATGTGGTTAGCATTATTATTATGAGATTGAGATCTTTGAAGCATTTGTGGTTGTTGGGAGGAATGCATACCAAGTGAAGGTGGTGGTGGTGGCGGTTGTGATGAAACAAGCTGAGGGGGTGGTGGTAAATGTGGATGTGAAGGACCGGAAACATTTGGAGGAGGTACTAGAACCGATGGATGAGAATTGGACCTCGAGTGGGAATTATGAGGGGGCATCCCTTGAAGTGGAAGGGTCGAAGCAGTGAAAGATGGAGTCCCGGCCCCATTAGGGTGTATTGGAGGATAAGTATTCATAGGACCCGAATGTTGTGGCTGTAAAGGATGTGGTTGAGCTTGGGATTGATTTAAATTAACCTTTTTAATTCTACCATTCAATGAAGACATAGAACTAATAGAATTCCTTGGAGACAAAGAACTAGAAGAAGCTCTAGAGTTCTTCACCGAAGTAGCCAGGTAAAACTCGTCATCAGAATCACTTACCACCGAGTTTTGTTCTGATGAAATCGAAGGCTTTAGACTGGGAAGTCTAGACCTGGAGCCAGTTGTAGAACTAGAAGAAACCGAATCAAGTGAAGCCCTTCGAGATAATTCCCCTTGAATACCATCATGATGATTATGAGGCATTTCATAAGGAACTTTCCAAAACGGACCCTGAATTTTTGGACTATTAACACTGGTATTGCTATTATTATTATTATTGTAATTAGCAGCTGTGGGAGTTAAGGAAGCCGAAGTGGTTAAAGGAGACGATGGTGACGGATTTAAAGGAGGTAATATCAGAAGATGGTTGGAGTTAGGAGCATGAGACGAATTAGGTGGAGGAGGTGGTGGTGGATTATTTGTGGATGAAGCATTGGAACCTGGGGCAGTAGGGGTTGACTGAGTTATAGGGGGTAAAATTATATGGTTATTCTTCTTCACATCAAACGAAGATTTCCTGACCCCTGAATTGGAATTCTCTAACTTTTCTTCTAGGTCCCTTATATATCCCTTTGAAGGACCTCTTTTCAAAGGAGTTCTAGAAAAAGTACAGTTCTCTTGGTTCTTAAAACAATTATCACACTTCTTGGTAATCTCTTGTAAGGAAGTACTATATTGGGCATTACACTTTATTTTCTTTCGACGACACGAGTCACAAGCTCTGGACACTTTAGACCGTTTCCTGGGAGGATTATTTCCATTCAAAGAAACAAACTTCAGATCACTTGAATTCTCCTGGTCATATTCAGCCATAGATTCAGAGCCAGCAGTGGTATCGTTTACAACGTTGGAAGTCCCAGGATCATCACCAATGGCTTCTGTAGACCCTGCAAGTTCCCTTTCACCACCTTCTTCAGTCGGACTTTGCTCCTGGGAAGTGGCCAACGATTTCATGCCTGTTTTTGGGGATCCCTTAGCTTCGGAAGTCATCCCCACAAAGCACCAACACTTAAACTTTTAAGGATAAACGATAAACAGTAAGCAGTAAACACTAGTATCAACTACAAGCTAGCTTCTAGACACCAACAAGGAGTTTACTTCAACAACAACAAATCCTAATGGTTCAAGTTTGCAATACCAATGGTTCCTTTTTTTGGGGGTGCAACAGAAAAAATTCTCTACGTTCTCAATGAAAAATAATTCCCGGAAAAACTTTTTAACTCCACAACTAACGATAAATGGTAACAATAGACACAATAGTATTCGATTGAATTTAGTGTCTGAGACGCTATAAGTTCCCCAAATGGATTTTAATGGTATAAGAAGTAGTTGATTACAATTTATTCTCGCTGAGTACCTCTGGAAATCTTCTGGGGTTTGCCAAAGAGGGGCACTTACTGATGGGTACTGTCGTGGCGTCCTCAAGAAGCCATTTTCTTAAAAAGTGGGGGAGATGTTTGGTCGGAATTATGGAAAAACAACGTTGTAATGGGCTGAGAAGAATAGAGAGAATTGCACCGACAAGGCTTTGAGTTTCCGTTTACACAAGCTTAAGGAAAGGAATAATACTTGATGAAGCAAACCGTATGATTCCTAAGCCCGACACAGTACAGGTAAGGATCATTCCAGCTGGAGCCTAACCGTGAAACCAACCTCTTATAGGTCGTAAGATCTATTGACAGATTTGCGGAACCCGCTTTAGGGAAGTTTGCCGGGGTAACGGGAGAATTGCAGGTCGTGTGCGGACCCAGGATGTACACTTCCACCTACGGTACACTTGGTCCGAGCTATGAGAGATGGTAGAGCTCTTGGTGTAACTCTTCTTCTTATTCTAGGTCTAGCAATACATTTTATTATATATATAGTCATTAGTCATGCTTTTCTGGTATTATCCTAGGTATAATACCACATCCCATTCTCGGATCATTTCCATCCAACTGATGGGGTCTTGGTTCTCTCTTCTTTTATTTACTTCTATCATCAACTGTTTACTTCTCCAGTATGTCAAATTTTTATGCTGTTCACTTAATTGGGTGAAAAAGGAGTTTAAATCTTGGTTCAAATTATCACTTGCACTAATTAGAATGGTCCAAAAATTAATCATAATATCTTTATTAATCTGTTGTAATTGTTTAATTTGATTTGCCACGGATTCAATTAAATGCTGGTGGATTTCATTTTTAATTAACCGCTTGAAATAGATCTTTAAGCTTTGATGAAATACTGCTGTGCTATATGCTAAACTCTTATGCCATTCACTCTTATATCCTCGTTCATGGGTTAACTCCCATTTATTAGTCCATTTCTCTAGCTTGTCTTCATATTCACTGCATATTTTAGGGAAATTCCTGGGATACTTCTTTTCATTGTAGAATACCCGTTTATGATTCGTCAAGTTGACGATGTCGTAAAATAAGTTCATTAATGATTGAGGAATCCCATAAATTAAATAAACAGAATTGACGGTTAACTCATCTGCTTCTGGTTTAAATCCTATATCCTCTGTATAGTCGTTATAATCTGTCTGATCAATAAGCCTCCGATTACTTTCAACAATGGTCGGTTCCTTGAAATCCTGATCGGTATCTGGTTCTAATTCGTGCTCTTGCTCTTGTTCGTCTTCGTCATCATCCTCTTCATCACCTTCACTATCATTATCTTGAAACTTACTTAAGTCATACGTATCTTTTAAATCTTCGTATCTATCTAAATCTTCGTCACTCATTTTGTAATTATAAACGTTAATCCTTTGAGTAGATAAAAAGAAAGTATACATGACCTTAAACAAGTTCGTCAATACCAAGGATACTTGACCGAGATTTCCAATATTGTGTAATGAATATTTTTGGTTCATGAGGATTTCCCCTATAGAAAATAATAATTCAAAGTTTTCAAAAATATTATAATAATTATCAATCTCGATTTGCAAGATTATGTTGAGTAGCAACAATAAATTATATTCTTGATTTTCCAAATCAATATGATTGTCGTACTCGTCTAAATGGTAATTTAATAAATTCAATCCGATCTTCCTTAGGGCAATACTTATTCTTAAATGGTCATCTATATCATCATTTTTATCAACTGAAAACTTCGTCTTACTTCTATTGAAGCTGCTGATTCCTATAACCAATAAGAATGTTATTACTTTTAAGTTTTGAATCAAATTAGGAACATTATTTTCAAGATCATCAAAGTTCACCCGTAATTGGTTTTCCAAGGACATCCCACTTATCAAGTGTTCAAATAAAATTTGATTTATAAAAGGCTTCACCACTCTATCCCAACAATTATGGTTATGGGGAACCTTAACCATTCCAAACCTTAAGGTGGTGAAAGAATTCATTAAATCAACAAAGATTTTTGTCATTAACTTACCTTCCTTGTTAGTAACCACCAATTTCTTCAAATAATTCTCTTTTGGTTTCCACTCATCCGAGTCAATATTAGGAAAGTACGTAGGATAACTTATATGATAAATATTCTGATCATTAATTCGATATTCGGGGCCCTTAATTCCATAGATCGATAACTTGGCTAGCTTTATGAAGTCATCGTGAATCAACTCTTGTCTGGCCCCATTCAGACGAACTGGTAGTGATGTTGATTCCCGTTTCCTTTTCTTTGCAGGAACATTACTTCTCACTTCAGAGGGAATCAAATGGTCACTAGAACGCTCCGGATCTAGTCCCATCTCATCATCAGATTCTGCATCAACCCCCAATGGTTCTTCCTGCTCCTCAGTCTGCTCGTACTCCTCAGGGTTCATTCCCTCAACAGTATTTTCGTCCTCCACCTCGGAGGCTCCCAGACCTCTAGAATTTAATAAATAATTTACTTTAGGTACCTGCGATCTATTGCTAATCTTATAAACAGAAAATGGCCCCACTTGACTGTTAAATTGTCCTACCTCAACAGATTTATCTACCTTGTTAACAATTTGATCTAGCTCCTTGTACGTTTCATACAACATCCTTCGAGGAAATGCTTCCAACTTCATGGTCATTCGATTATTCCTATCTTCCTTCTCTCTTTTCTCGGCAACATCAATCAATTTACCCTGTCGTATTGTTAATGCCTGGTAAAATGATAGCCTAATACCATAACCTTCACACTTCAATCCGGCTTTCATGCATCGGTCACATCCAGGACGGTTGGTGTCACACTTGACCTTCCGAAACCTACAGGTCCAGCATCCGTTGAAGTCTCGCTTACCTCCCATTCAACAAGAATAGACCTTTTTTTTTGTGTCCTTGTCTTATTCCGAAAACTTGGGGTTGGATCGCGAGTGTGGAAAAATCAGGTTGAAGATAAAGGTCCGAAATATCCATTTTATTTATATTTAACACACTAGCACTAGACCCCAATTGATACTCGATGTCAGTAAATCCATTACTAGAAGCCACGGATGAATACAATACAAGTATTCCTCATATCTTACCCCACTGTGATGTTTATCAAATCCAAGTTGGGAGTAAACTCTTCAGATTAAGTGGGGTTTCGTTATCTTCAGATGGACCGTCTCATCTTACGGAATTCTTTGCTCAGGAAGAAAACAAAGACAAGGTATTATATATAGATAGAAACCCTGAAGTTTTCAAGTATGTAAGTTTACATTTACAAGGTTACTATGTAATTCCAGATAATGATGGTATCTATGCCTATTTAGTATCTGATGCTTTCTACCTTGGGTTAAAGAAATTGCTGGAACTTTTGACTAAAGATTATGCATTTGCTAGGATTGGGGATGTTCCATTTAAAATCCCTAAAACTTTATTGAATACTCCAGGAAATCAACCAAATTATTTTTCTATTAATGATCCCTTAACGTTTGAGAATTTACCTATTTTTAGGGCAGGGAATTTTTTAAGACCCCCTCCATTAAAGACAACAAGCGTTTTTAATAGATCTTCAGAGTTATTTAAGGATTTGTTGGAAATCCTCAGAGGAAACACTACCGTTATTAAGGGTCGCCATCATCGAGATTTGTTGGTTAAGGAGTGTAGGTATTATCGATTACTCCAGTTAGAACAACAGATTATTAATCACAAAATTATTCTTAATCCTTATAACCGGAATGTGGAAGAAATCATAATCGGTATTAATGATATCAACCAGAAAGGATTATCTTTACCTATGGCCAGACATAATGAACAGGTTGAACTTCAATATCAAAGACCTTATTTAGCAAGAGAACCAAAACGTGATTTGATTTTCCAGATCTGTAATGATTGTTCTAATTCTTTTTATGACGTAAAAATAATCTTGAATAAGTCTTTGAACCTAGTCGTTACCAAGTTTTCTAATCAATCTTGTTATAAAGTTAAAAAGTTATTTGAACCGTTTATTCCGAACATTGGATTTATTTCAGATGATTCTGATCCTCTGAATCCTAGTATTACCTTCTTAACCTCCCTCACAAATTGTCATTGTGTCATTAATGGTATGACTATGAACGAAAAATGGTTAGATGATATTTTTCAATTAGAGCCTGGTGAAAGTATCAATAGAGAGAAAGACATACACGGCCCCTTAACCGATGTCAAGAGTTTCACTAATAGTGAAGTTTCTGAGCATGGATCTGCTCCAAAGAAAAGAAAAGTCTCAGAAATTAAAGGTGATATTATTGAATTAAGAATCTCCAAATCTCTTTGGAAATTATCTGTTCTTGAAAATCACCCAAAACTCACCGGTGTAACCATTGAAGCTTTTACTGACAATAATTCATTTACTAAGGGTCATATTGACTATCTATAATGTATATTAATTGTTCTAGAAGTAGTATAAAGATGAAATAAATATTTTATTGTAATTGTTGTTATACTACTGAGGTTCTACGCAAATATTTTGGATCGGCGTAGTAGTAATCTTTAACAACCACTTTGAATTCATCCGTATTTGGATTGTAGCTATTAATTTCAAATGATGACAAGTCTTTGACAACGATATCAGCACCTGAATTCTGGATCCTTTCGGGATCATAAGTGGAACAAATACCCACAATCATGGCACCAGCTTTCTTTCCAGCTGTAATACCTGCTGGTGCATCCTCGAAGACCACGACACTTTTATGAGGAGCATCATATCCTAATGCTTCTCTAGCATTAGTGTATCCTTGAGGATGTGGCTTACCTTGACTGACCTTTTCAGCAGTTATGAAACAGTCTGGATTTTCCAAGGTTAATAATTTCAACCACTTAGAGGCCAATGGTAAGGTACCAGAAGTAATAACAGCCCACCTTTGGTGCTTATTATCCGTCTGTTCTCTGGATATCTTTTCAAATTGTTTTACCAATTCAACAGATCCAGGTATTGGTTTGGCATATTGCCCAAAGGTATCAGGGATTTCACCTTCCCATTTGGTTACCTGCTCCTCCACTGCGTCATCTGGGGACCATTTTTGAATGACATCAAACGTTCTGCACCCATGACTGGTCTTAATGATCTCTTCGGCATCAACATGAGGTCTGGTCTCAGCAAATTGCCTCCAGAATTCTGAAATGGCCCCAGTAGAATTTACCAAGGTACCATCACAGTCAAATAATGCTGCGTGAACATAGAAGATAGCTGGTTTCTTAGTGTAGCTTGTCATGATGACTTTGACTTTACTGATTCTTTAACACATAGCACATATACCTTAGCGGGAAAGACTTAGGCTTTTATAATACCGATATTAACTCATATCAATTTTCTTTTCTTTCTATACTTTTCTGTATATTTCTGACAGTTTCTTCTTGCTAGTGTGGCAGAAACATTTGTGTGCAGGCATCCGGGACAACAGGGATATAAGTTATACCTGTTGGAGCGGGTTAAATGGCGTTGCCATCTTGCCCCTGTGATGTCACATTACAAGAACCCTGAAACAGTGTGTGTATTTTACATGATTTAATTGCTGCAATTTATTTTTCCTGTGCGGTTGCTGCACAATGCCCGAAATGGCTACACCTTAATTAACCTTTAACGTGGTTGCTACTGACAAAAAAGGGCCAAGGGGTAGCGCTATAGTTACCGGGTCAATCTCCTCGGAAATAATTACCTCTAAGTTTACAATAGCTATTGTTAGTAACATGCTCTTCTAATTTTTGCATTCGATAACAATTCTAGATCCTTTTTACCGCAACGCCTCCATATAAGTAACGACAAATGAAAATACTAACAACGCCAAAGAACTGAAGTGAAGCAATAAATATAGTCAAATGGTCGAATCCTGTAGCCCGAGAATTCCCAACAATTGCTCCACCGGTTGGCAACAAGGCAAAATTAAATAATGCAACAATATTTGTGAATGTTCCGTAACGAGAACTGAAGTCCTTTATTGAACTGATTTGTCCTACACAAGTTGGTGCTGATTGGAAATAACTACCTGACGTGTAACCGAAAAGAGCTGCATAAAGGAAAAGTCCTGGTCTTGAGTGGCCAACTACAGGGGGTACCCAGCATAGAAAAACCGCTAGACAAGCAACTATATTGGAGACCAAGAAGAAATTGAACCGGCCATAGCGATCTGAAAGACACCCACCTGATACTCTACCGATAATAGATGTTGAGTTTAAGACAACTGGTAAATAATAAGCCAAATCTGGATCCCATCCGTTGGCGGTAGCATATGATACCAAATAATTCAATGTTAAAAAGAAGTGCCCACTATTTCCCATACATCCTATCAATAAAGTCAAAAAGATCGGGTCCTTCAATGTCCGGTAACTGATCTGTCTCAATGCTCCCACTATGACCTCTAACCCCGAGGCCCGTGAAGCATCAGGTAATAAGCCTAGCTGTTTCCTTCGATCATCAACTAGTAAAAACCCACAAAGTATTAGAGATAAACTAATAAAGCCTAATATACGGATGGCCCACCCAAATCCAACTTTACCAAATAATTGTTGGAGAATTATTGGAATAATGATCCCCCCAAATCCGCTTCCAACTAAACTACAGCCAACAGCTGTCGACCGTCGCTTGAAGAACCATTGTGTTAAACTATTAATACAACAACAAAATGAAAGCGAGGTCCCCAATCCACATACCGCATAGCTCAATATGAATTGATATAGTTCCTTGGCTATAGAGAAGCACATTATTCCAACGCCAAAAAATGCTATACTTAAAGCAATCATCTTCTTGGCCCCGATAAAGTTGAAAAGTGGACTAATTACTATGATTAAAGCAAATGACATAAAATTATAAAATGCAAAGATCCATGAAACATTAGATGTGGTTTCATCTACAAGAATATTGTTGGATATGTAATTCTCAATGGTTCCGTTAGCATTTGTTATACCCATACTACCGGTTAAGCATAGGAAGCATCCAATTACCACCATTATAGCACGTCGACCCCCGTCGGGGTACTGTTCCGACACCAGTTTACCAGCAATTTCCTTAGTGATCTGTTTGTGTTCAACACCACTAGCTCTAATACTCTTGTCATCTTCCTTTGGTGTAGTAGGAGACTCTGTTACTTCTTTAGTTTCTTCGCTAAAGACTTTACCAGCATCTTTAGTACTCTCCGGGTGCATGGTGGTATGAGTAAGATTGAAACTTTTACTACCACATCCGACTCAACTGTCTCTCCAGAACGGAATTTCTTATCTACAGCCGCACTTTTGCAACCACTTTAGCGGAAGCGGGCCTGCCGAAGATGTTCGTATATATATATATATTCCTTTTGAGTTCTATAGAATTATTTAAAATTTTGGTAAGCTAACTCGTAACTAAATAGTGTCAACTAATGTTAATCTTGTGCGTAAGTTAACCCGTTTTGTTGACGAACTTTGTCAATGATTGACATGATATATGAGCTCTCTTTCCAGGGCATGATATTGGATTCAAGCTTACCAACTCTAATCATTTCACCAGTTTCAGCAGCTTGGTAGAAGAACCCTTCCATGTTCTTGGCATCACCTTCAAAAGGATATTCCTTTTCTTCAACAACTTCACCAGAATTTAAAATGATCTTGTAGCCAGAAGGACTAGGGGTTTTGCCTATTTGCAGAACAATAGCTTTACCTTTTTCCCCTTCAATTACAACAATTTCCCCACCGGTATCCTCATAAAGGGAGCTGATTGCAACAGCTTGTTGATTGGCTTTCTTATCATTGATCCAAACAGTGGTAGCAAAATCAACTTCATCTTCCTTTTTACCAGTCAAACTATCAAGGGTTTGAGAGGAAGTAATTTCCCAATCCTTCAGAGGATCCGAATTAGGATCTAAGAATAATCTGCAATAAGTTAAAGCATAAATTCCGATATCTAGAACAGCACCACCACCTAATTTTTTATTGATAATTCTATGATCGGGTTTAACACCCCCAAGGGCATTGTTAGAATAATTACCAGTTACTTTATTGATTTTCCCTAATACTTTATCTTGATAAAGTCTTTTTTGTAAATCCAAGAAAGCAGGGAAGAATCTAACCCACATGGCTTCCATGAAAAATTTACCATTCTTTTTTGCAGCTGCTAACATTTCATCCAATTCTTTACTATTCATGGCTGCTGGTTTTTCACATAATACATGCTTACCCTTGTTCAAAGCCTTGATAGTCAAGTCTTTATGAGATGGATGTAATAACCCGATATACACAGCATCAATATCATCATCATCCATGATATCAACGTAACTCGATACCTTAGGGTTATGATACTCGAAGTCGCTTTCATTGAAATATTCTCTAACAAAGTTTTCTCCTTTATCAATGTTTGAACATCCAATTCCTTTGACAAAGTGCTTCAACTTAGAAGGTCCTTGAGGTCTTTGACTAAGGTTTAAAATATCATTGACAAATCTGGCAGAAATCCCACCAGCACCAATAATAGCCCAATTAATTGAATCAGATTCAGCCATGGTTTATAGTTATGTTTACTTTTACTAAAAATATAATTTCAATTTCACCCAACCCAATACTGCCAGATGCTTCCCTATTTATACGCTGTTCCACAATAGTTAATTCAAAAGTATTCTTGCTCTACAACCACTTAATTGCTACCAGCTCTCAGTTGAAGTTTATTCGGAGAAAGTCCGTTGCGCAAGCGGAAAGGAGGACTACTTCACGAGCAAAGATACACGACAATGGAGAGAAGGAAGGCCAGGAGAGTTAGGAGAAAACATTAACCAGGTGGTATGAGGAAAGAGTATGTGGTTCCAAGGTGGCTCTTGGGGGATAACGTGAGTTCTTATGGGATAATGTGGGGCCACCATAGGACGATGTCTCATACCATTGGGGCCCACCGATCGTGCCCTGTAGGGCCGCAGATGGGGCCCTTTAGGGCAGCAGCCGGTGCCATGGAGGACCTAGCCCGGTAGGGCCGAGCCCACACTAACTCTGGTGGCACCAATGCTCGCACCCTCAATTCCATCGATCGTGTCCCGTCCAAGCCCTCCAACGCTCACTTTTTTCTTCGAGTCCCTAAATTCCATTGACCGGTAATTAAGAATACCTTACACTGGAATCAATTGCCAGGCATTTCAGAACTTGACTTTCGTGCAAGTAATACATCAATCAGGGTTCACTCATCCCGAAGGCTTGCAACTTTTAACCGAATCCAAGATTTTAATATCCAAAAACTGCCCCTAAAAACACTTCTATCAACACCACAAGCATCAATAACCAACACATCACTAATAAAGCTATGTCATATTCCGGATATCTTGTTACTGCTGCATTGGCAGTCGTTGGTGGATACATGTTATTCAATGGAACCGGGGAAATGTTCAATGTTGGAGAGTTTTTGGAATCCACTTCTCCTTATATGTGGGCATCCTTAGGAATTGGATGTTGTATTGGAATGTCAGTGGTGGGAGCTGCATGGGGGATTTTTATAACTGGTTCTTCAATTATTGGTGCAGGGGTTAAGGCTCCAAGAATCACCACCAAGAATTTAATCTCAATTATTTTCTGTGAAGTGGTGGCTATTTATGGATTAATTATGGCCATTGTATTTTCGGCTAAATTAACTTATGTTCCAAGAGATGAATTATTTACTAAAGAGAATTTATATACGGGGTATTCATTATTTTGGGCTGGTTTAACTGTAGGGGTTTCTAATTTAATTTGTGGGATTTCTGTTGGTATAACTGGTTCTACTGCTGCTATTAGTGATGCTGCTGATTCTTCACTTTTTGTGAAAATATTGGTGGTTGAAATCTTTGGTTCTGTATTAGGATTATTTGGATTGATTGTTGGATTATTAATGGCTGGTAAAGCTCAAGAATTTAAATGATTTCTTGGGTTTCAAAATATATACTCATTATTCATTTCGTATAGCACTTTAGTATCATTAGACAATAATTGATTTATTAGAATATTATCTACTTATTAATGATCTCTACATGTATTTATTTATTTGTTTATTTATATAAGAAGTCGTCTACTTATGATTATGGTGGTGGTTATTTATGTACTCATTAACTATCAACTTCCATAAATTCAGGATTCTTTCTCAAAATTACTACTCCTTCTAATGAATTCGATAAACTAATCCATTCATCATTATTTTCCAATTCTGCTCTTTCTCCATGGTTTAACAATACTGGTGTTGATTGTGTTACCCATCCAGTAATGGTCTTTGGTTTACCGGCTTGTCCAACAACATCAACTGCTTGTCCAACTCTTACATTAACCTTGATAGGGTTTAATTCCTCATCTACAGTAACCAACATCCTTGGCTTAACTGCTGGGGTCAAGTAGTACAATAATTGATGAGTAGTTTCGGTGGTAGAATCATTCAAGATAAAATCTTTAGGATTTAACAATAATACTGCCATGGTCAACAATGATCCTAATGATACTTTGGATATTATAGTTCTTTCAATATTAAATGGTGTTAAAGTTAAGGTACCTTTACCTAAATGTAAAATCCCTTGAGCAATTCTGACCATAAATAATGAATCGGGTGATTTAATATAATATGAAGCTAATTGTCTTAATAATTGAGCTAATCTAGCATTATTAGTTCCTGCTCCCACTAATCCCATGGCATAAATTGCATTTTGAGCCACTTCTAAATCTGGATCATGACTGTATCTGGATAAAGTTTCGAAAACTTTCATTTGAGGATTAGCAGTCGAAGCTAATCCCATAGCCAATGGTACAGCCCTTCTAATTAAAGAATTTCCATAATGCATCAAGTGAGAAAAGTGACGTAAAGTCATGTCCAGACCAATATCTTCACCCATAGCAATTAAGGCTACTCCTAATACGGCGAACCCTTGATACATTTCATCTTCTTCAAAGTCTTCTTCATCATCTTTGTCGTCTTCTGTTTCTTGTGGTTCTTGTTTTGGTTTATTATCATTTTCTCCATCAGTCATATCAACATCATTATCATTATTAGTACCATTTGCATTAGCATTAGTAGAGTTAGCTATCGGAGCAGTAGTCTCACCATCTTCAACGTTATTGTTGTTTTCTTCATTTTCTTGGTCTGCTTCACTTTTTTCTAATTTCTTTTCTTCAGCATCCTTATCCACTGGTTTAGCAGTACACATTTGTAATAATGACTGGATTTGTAATACATTCCCGGTACCAGCGTAGGCACAAATATTAACCAAGACTTTTAATGTCTTACTGATAGGATGTTCAATTGCATCAATAGTACCTAAAACATCTTCAACTTGTTCAGTTTTACCCATGTATAAAAGACCCAACCCTAAAGAGATTAAGGTAATAAACTTATTGGTCAATTGAGCAAAATCTCTTTCCAATAAGGTTTGTAAAATGGTAGAAGTAATATCACCATGACAAGTACCAACAAATACATGACCAAGAGCCAAAGCTGCTAAACAAGAAATTTCTAAAGAAATATCTAAATCAGAAACTAATGGTAATAATAAATTCAAGACTTCTTCGTTGGCAGTACCAGCGAAAGCTATACCTAAACCATTAATAGCTGAAGATTGTAAAACTTTCTTTGGATCATTGACATATTCTTGTAATAAAGCTAAAGCAGCATCGACTTCATCATGCACATTGGCAGAAACTATACCAGTACCTAAAAGAGCACCAGCTTTAATTTCATCATCTTGGGAATAAGTATACTTATCTAAATATTGTAACCCATCATTAACGTTCCATTGATGAAGAGCTCCTAAAGATGCAGTAGTAGAAGTCATACCTGGACCTTTAGTTTTAAAAATCCATGATTTATTATCCTCTTCAGTTTGAATTAATTTATCATTACCAAAACCTAAATTCAAAAACCCATTTACAAAACTAGTAGCCAAATTTTGTTTAGCAGAATCAATTGATCCAGAGTTACCAATACCAAACTTAGTATTCTCCAAGTGAGATTTATAAACATCTTCAGGAACCTTAGGTTCTAACAAGTTTAATTCCTTAATTAAATATTTGAAATAATCATTCAATTTTACATTTGAAATACATTCTTGTACTTCTTCGTTATCACCAGGGTATTTAAATCCATTATTCTGTTGAGATAAAATTAACCCCAATTGTTTATGAATCAATTGATCATTAGTCAGGTCAAACACTTGGTTAATTAAATTCTCATCATCTAATTTAATAGCCAAGGTCAAAGCTTGAGTTAATTGATTATGAGTTAAATAAATAGAATAAGCAGTATTTAAAAAGGCAACATCATCAGGAGGAGCCAAATATGGAACACAACTAATAATATAAAGACATACTCTATGATAAGTTGATTCATCAACAAATTGAGGTAATTTTTCAATACTTTCAATTTCTAATAATAAATCAATCGCATCCGCTTCAGCATTATGTTTCAAGAAAAATGATACAATCTTCATCGATAATTCTACCAATCGACCAATCAAAGCATCATCATTACCTAATTGATCCAGATACTCTTTACCAATCTCAAGAGCCAAATGTCTCATATATTCATGACCCCAATCTATAATGGTATTATCATCATCACACAATAACCGGTACTTTAAAGATTCATTTTTACCATCATCCGAATATGTCATGGCTAATACCGATAATACATCGGCCAATTTAGGTAAAAGTTCTTTCACATTTTGCCATTTATCATACAATTCAGTTAATTGCTGATAATGAGGTCTTAAAAACTTTAATGGTTTGGGAACCGCCGTCAATGAAGTGGTGGAATTCTTGATATAGTTTTTCAATGAGTCCAAAAACCCTTCATAGTCTTTGGCTTTATACTGACCATCATTTAACTTCTCAACCAATGTTTCTAATTCATCCTTCAACTGTTGGTCTTCCTCACTCAATTCTTCTTCTTCAACAGTGGCAACTTTCTTCTTATCAGCAATTCCAGCTCCACCACCATTGGATCCCCCGCCACTGGGTCCACCATTAGTGGCATTATTGGTGGTATTTTTGGTAGTTTCGTCCTTAGCAGGTGCCATTTTATTCCTGTTACCTCTACTTTAACCAGTATTTAACAGTAATGATTTAATCGATGGCAAACTGTTGGAACTTTGGTCGCGGAGTAGTCTGCCCACCAGGTGCGCGCGGATTTGTTTATTGATCTTTAAGCATTTGTTAAAGTTAATATCAAGTGATATAGTCTGGTTACCATTAGTAGGGCGTGTTTTCGTTGGTTATTTGAGTTGAAAGTTTTGTACTGCCACCAGTAATACTTTGAGTTTGTTTGAACTGCCTTGAAGTTTGTTTGAACCGCCCAAGTCATTCGTTTATTTGTGGTTACTATTTACTCCTCGCTCATTATTGGTTATAATTATAGCTGTAGTTACAACAACGGGTTATTGTAACGGGTTATCAAGGTACTTTGTTGACTGGTTGCTATCAAAATAATTGCTCGTCATGGACCGTATATTCTACAAGACAGATATCACAGATGAACCAAGTAATGTCCCGGTATATATATTCGATACATCATTTCTTCCTGATCCGGAAGTAATTAATTATGATGAGTTTATTTTAACTTTGATGACAATTTTACCTAAGGAATCATATACATTGATTATGTTTTGTAGTGGATTAAATAAGATTAGTTGGATATGGGGGGTTAAATTTTTAAAGAAATTTTTAATTGAGGATAAAAATCTTCAAAATCTTAATAAAATCATAAGTGTTCATGAAGGTTGGTTTATTAAAACCTTAACCTCTATATTGACTAATTATCATTTCACGAGAAAAAATATTAATATTATCAATAAGTTATTGGAAAATTTCACTTTCAATACTCCTAATTTTAATTCTCATTTATCAGATCACTTTGGTAAAAATATCATCATAAATTGTTCTTCCTTATTGGAATTAAATCATTATGTTGATATTACAAAGTTAAAGCTATCTTTAAATGTTTATAAGCATGATTATCAATTAGAAAATCCTCCCATTAATAACGCTTTTACCTCGGTTAATTTTTTTAATGATGCTATTGATGAAGATAAAGAAAACTATTGGTGTTCATCTTCTCATTCCCTTAGCCTGGTTTTAAGATATCATTTGTATCAGAACTTTAGTATCATCAATCATTACGGTGACAAGGTAGAATTGATGTTTTATAAACCAGGTAATAAGCTTAATAGTGAAATCTTTATCAGTTGTATCAAGCGTGATCAATTGATTTGGATTAATGATTGGGATTTATATTGTATAGCCACTAGTTTTAAAAAGTTGATTGGGGATTTGCCAACCTTGATTCCTATAGATTTGATAGAACTCCCCATTAAAGATGAAACTTTAATACCTAATCTTCGAAAAATTGTTGATCATTTATCTAAAGATTTACAGATTATTTTAATCAATTTGTTCCATTTGTTGCATAAATTAACCATGAATTCAGTGACCACTAAATTAACTTCTCAGTTATTATCCAAAATCTTTATAAACTGTTTAAGTCATCAAACCTATCTGAAACTGAATGAACCCAATCTTATAATTGTCAATAGTTTTATTAAAAAATTAATTGAAAATTGGGATGGCATTGGAGCTTATATGGATTTGAATACTTATTCAATGGATAAATTATTGGTTGATACCGAACCGGTTAATGATAATGAAAATTCTTATATCAATTATGATTTAACGATTGATGAGTTTGATAGTGATGACACTCAATCTCAATCTCCAACTGAATCTACTGATGAGTTAGTAGATTTGAATATCTCCCCTAAAAAGGTGTTGACTACCAATAATAATGTAAGCAATATTGGGACTGGATCTTTACAGTATATGAAGTCATTACCTGTCATTAATTCCATTCATGCAGCCCCTTTATCACCATCAAAAAATGAAAATCAGATCAGTAATAACAATTCTGTTTCTGTTCAATACCCCCCACAAAAGTACAAATTCAAGTCAATGAATTTCAATACTCAACCCAATAAATTAGATTCAAAATCTAGTTATAGTAGCATGAATTCCAATGGTAATTCACCTGAGAAGTCAGTAAAGAAACCAGTCATTAGAGGGGTTAAAGTAGGAGAATTGGCTAAATTATATGAGGAAAGAGCACAAGGATTGGAATTATTAAGAAGTTTATAAGAGCATTTATTTTTATAAAAATACAACGTTTATTTGTAATATTGTTTTCAAAGATTGAATTCATTACAGTACACACTAATATACAAAAATTATAAGCGGCATAAAAAAACAATAGAGTAAACAGGAAATGGCAAACAAGGGTAACAACAGATAAAGAAAAGAAAAAAATACAACAAAACAAGAAAAACAATTCACACAACTTTTTTATAATTCAACTAATCACCAACTAATCTACTATCGATATTATCCATCGAAATTTGATCATTGTGATGATTATTATTAACATTAGCTACGGCAGCCATAGCAGCTACAGCAGAAGCTGAATTGTCATTTTGATATTGATCATCTAAATTATTATGTTGATTGTTTTGATGTTGTTGAACAGCAGCAGCAGCAGCTTGTTGTAATCTCTCTAAATCGACATCATTAGGGTTTCTTTGTTGATAAAGAGTGTTAGGATTGGTATCATCAACTTCATCATCTTCAGCATCTAACCCAACTTGATGGAAAGAATTAGCATTATTTCTCTTTCTAAATCTTGAATCATTATTGTTACTATTATTTAAGAATCCATTTTCTCTCTTTAATTTTCTTTTATATCCTCTAATTTCATTATAAATATCTTCTCGTTTAATTAGAATATCAGGATATTGTTCTCTAATTTTACTCTCAATATGAGAAGGTTTGGTACCAACTTTATATAAATCAACAATCAACAAATTTAATTCAGTAGATCTCTTTCTTAACATAGGATGATTAGATAAAGGATCTAATTGAGGATGATTATGTTCATTACAAGTAGTTTTTAATACCCAAGTTTGATTACTTTTTCTATAACTAGCAGTCATAGAGAAAGGACATTTTAATTTTTTAGTTTTAGTATTTGGATCCATTAAATAATTATCATTTGAATAAGCTCCAGTAGCATTAGCAAGTTTTTTATTTTTTTTATCTCTATATCTACCACCTAATTCACAAGTATAATAGATAGCCTTTTTATTAGAATGAGCAATAACAACTCCAAAACCATTATCTCTAGCAAATTCAGCAATGAAATCATTTAAATCTTTACGATCATGGAAAGTTTGCTCTGGATAAGGTCGAGTGATTAAATTACCTTCAGCAGTGATGGTATTTTCAGTAACAGGATAAATCTTCAGTTTAGACCCAATTAATGGTTCAGGAATTTGAATATTATATTCATTTTCATCACTAAACCCATGAGCTTGTCCCATAGGTTGTTGTTGTCCATGATGTTGTTGATGATGAACTTGCTGTTGATGATGTTGTTGTTGAAGGTGTTGTTGTTGTTGTTGTAATTGTTGCAACTGTTGTTGTTGTTGAAATTGTTGTAACTGATGATGTTGTTGTTGTTGAGAATGTTGCCCGTGGTGTGGTTGACCTTGTTGAGGATGTTGTTGATGCTGTTGTTGATGATGTTGTTGTTGTAATTGTTGTAACTGAGCATCAGTCAATGGCATCTTCTGGTCCAACGAATGATCAACCATTCCCACCCCTTGTTGTTTGGCAGCATTTAATAACTGGTCGTCAATATTTTGAGCGTAATCTTCTTCCGACATGATCTAGTGAATGATTCTAATATGTAAACAAACTATCAATAGAGGTTCCAGTATTGGTGTCTCCCTCCAAAGTCAGTCAACAAACAAAAAAAAAAAAATAAAAACAGTGCCACAAAAACCCCCGAAAAAATTGGCTCTGGGAGATACAAAGTTGTAGGGATAAGCAACCGGTAAAGACTTTAACTGGTAATATACCACTCCACTAACTATTAAAGATGGTGTGGATGAGAAAATAAGGATGTGTATTGGTAAAGATATATTCCAACTAACACTACTTTTTGATGATAAGTCGTGTTTGGTAATTTGGCCAATTTATATAGTTCGACGACCAGCAGGGGGGAAGCAACTGAGGGAGTGGACGAATCAGAAGTGCGTCGTGGGGGTACCGGTATGACAAGTGCGGCCGCGCTGACTGGTGCCGCGCGGGCTAGGGACGGTGCCGGTGGGTGCGAGTTGGACCCGCTAGTGTCTGGGTGCGGTCTACAACTAGTATATCTATTCTAACTGTCTAAATACTGGCGAGCCCATGTAGGCAACACAAAAGACATTCTATGTACTTCACCATTATAATATCTAACCATTTGTTTATCCATTTCCCTCAAAGGTTCCGTAAGATTCTTGGTTTCATCATTAGTCGCTACCAATAACCCCAATTGACCCGAAGTATACGAAGGCATATAGCATTGACAGTACTCCACATTATTAAATACCGTGTTACATTTTGCCAATAAATTCTTTAAATAATCGATATTTAACCAAATATTTTCACTACTTTGCATAATAACAATCCCATCTTTAGTTAATGCATTTTGTAAAAGTTTAAAATAATTAACCTGGAAAAATTCTTCTGCTGGGCCTTCTGGATCTGACAGATCAGTAATAATGATGTCATATTGATCTTGATTATGTCTTAAATATTTAAATCCATCATCTATAATTATTTTGATTTTATTATTAGTAAAGATTTCTGGTTTGGCCATATCTGGTAAATATTTCTTTGATAAACTTATAACTTGATCATCTATTTCAACCATAGTTATTGATTCAATTATTTCATGCTTAATTAATTCTCGAAGTACTCCACAATCTCCTCCTCCAATTACTAATACTTTTTTAGGATTAGGATGAGACATCACTGGAACATGACTAATTAATTCTTGATATACAAATTCATCTTTTTCACTACATTGAATTATCCCATTTAATACCAATACATTGCCAAATGTGCTCGATTTAAAGATGAGAATATCTTGAAATTCTGACTTGACATGATGCAAAATCTCTTCCACCTTTAATGAAAAAGCTTGTCCAGGGAAACTATCTGAATTCATCTCTTGAAACCAATATTCTCCCCGAATCTCTATAATTGACTCATGTTTAAATTCACTTAATTCTATCATTGGTGTACCCTGGTAGAAAATTTTTTACATTGGACACCATTCTTTATCTACCAGTGCGGACAAAATTTCGCAGCTGGTACTTACTAAACTACCCATCTACGGTAAGGCCCATGTTTGTATTTCCGGCCTTTAATAAGAGCTATAATAATAGAAAACGAACATATAAATGTTGTCGGAAATGCCGATCAAAGCGTGTTCGATGTGTGATAAAATCAACCGATTATGACATTCATGGCTGTGAAAACTGTCGTCTGAATGGCGTCGTTTGTGATTTAATCAAGGAACATTTAAGAGGAAAAGCTGTGGATGAGTTGAAGGAAGCTGGTAATCCTTCTCCTTCAAATTCCCTAGACCATATTGATTCCCCTGGCTCCTCAGGATCTCCTCCTGGTGCTCTGAAAACTGCTCTGGTCCTGAAGAAACCCCAAAGGACTCCGCTCCCTCATGTACCTCAGCCGTCTGCGGTTGTCCAGAGCAGTAGTCCTGTCAACGGTTATTCTCCGAAGGTCGGCCCTGAGCTTCAGCCGTACTCTGCTTATAGAGTGGGTCAACCTCCTCAATCATATGATGCTAAAAACCTCCTGTCGGAGCAGGTTAATCTGTCTATGAATGCTTCTGGTTATGTTGGTCCATCTGTCCAGGGTACTCTGATCCAGTCCATACCACAAGCACCTCCAGCTGCTTCACGTATGACTCCTCAAGATGTTTCTCCCATATCACAAATGCCCCAAACACATCCCCTGCCACTGATGCCTCAATCTCGGTCTTCGTTCTTCCATCACACTTATTATCAACAATCTCAACAATTTCAATATGAACAACCATCTCCAACCATGCCTGCTGCTTCAGGTATTCAACAGCCTTTCCCTTATCAATATCCAACGTATGCTCCCCCAAGAGTAGTTCCCTATCAACAGTTTCCTCGCATAAATCCTGAACCTCAACAGCAGTCTCATTTACAGAGCCCTCAGGAACCTGGGAATCTCCGTAAGAAAGCCAAACTAGGTCATGACCAGAAGATAGATGCTGAGTATCTCAAGATCCATTACAATTTTAATATTAGTTTATTGAAAACTAAGTATAGTTTAGCTGCGATCCCCACCAACCAATATGACCCGGGGAGTAATCCGTGGTATTTGTTGGGCGAATCTGAAAAGAACGAATCTGAAAACCCCGGTAAGCAATCGAAGCCCGTCTTGGGAGCTATTAGATCTCCTCAAATGTGTGAATTTCTTATTGAAATTAATGCATTCACCTTATCTGATTCTGAATTTGTTATTTCCAAAGCCCAAGAACGACAACTTCTTGAGCTTTATTTTGAAAAAATCAATTTATTATTTCCTATCCTTGATGAATCAGAATTTTGGGACAAATATAATAAAGATAGATTTAGTACCATCGTCATATATTGTGTTGTCTTGGTCATCAGTCGAGATACCTTAAGTAGACCTATATTGGAATCGGTATTCAAATTGAATGAACAAGAAGGATTATCACCAGAAGCATTGGAACAAGAATATTCCACCAAATTACTGCTGTTTTTAGACAGGTTAGAATTGAAAATTAGGCAATTATTATTGATATTACCTGATCTAGGTGACAATGACAAAATGGTCCGATTGGTAACATTTCTTTTATTGAGTTTAAATTTCAATAATAATAAGTTTGGTAATGAGCAAAGTAGTCAAGATCTATACAGCAGTATAAGTTTAGCATTTGCGTTGTTAATTCATCGAAACTTACTACACGATAAATTATCAAAAGAGGGACATATTGCCAGGTCCAATTATTTGAAACGATTATGGTGGATTTTGGTAATGTTTGATCGATTTAATGGTGTCCTTAATTCAAAAGCATTTCTTATCAAAAGATCAGATTTTGATATTCCTTATCCTCAAGAAGGCGATAACTCAAATGAAGAAGGGAATATGTTTTTTTCAGAATTATTAGAAAACATTAAAATTCTAGAAGAAGTGGTTTTATTTCTTTATCAACCCAATCAAGATTTTAAAAAAATCAAACAATATGAAATGTTTATTAATGAAGAATTGAATAACCTGAACGATGAAAAATTTAAGGATCACTTGACTAAAGTGTCAAACAATAATACCAATAAACGATCATTAATATATTCATCTCAAGTTTTCATGATGAAAAAATTTATAAATAATCTTATAATTCTCATAATCAATGGGTTTACCATGCGGATTGAAAACCGGCAACATGAATTCAGTGATATCATTATGAAATGTTGCAGTAACGTTATCAATCATTTAGCATTGATTACTCGATACAATAAAGATTATGATATTATTTTACCCATTCCCATTATTCCAAGTTTATTATCATTATTCTCATCTATTATGTTAAGATATAAATTGAAAATCATATATTTGATAAATTTAAATCGAATCAACGCAAGACCAGATATTAATGCTAGTAAAATCCGATTAATTAATAGTTTATTTGAGAATTACCATTTAATCTTGACCCAAAATTTTAAGAATTGGTGGTTTATAAAACAAATTCTAAAGATCATGGATATATTTATTAAGAATGCAAGACCCACCCTGGTCTATCAAGTGAATGATGAGAAATATCTCCGATCTCAAGATGATAAAAATACAGGTGAAAGAAATAACAAAGATGATAAAGATGAGAAGAAGCTAAGTAAGTTAGATATCAGTCTGATCATAACTCAAGAAGAAGTGGTGGCACCTCCAGTAGTTAGTATTTCATCTCCGACATATTACAGTGAAGGTTTAAATCACGATAAAATATTTGAGAATCAAGGCACGCTTTCAATCAAAACCGAAAAGAAAGGGCTCACCCCAGATAGATCAGGAATTAATGAATTTGAACCTTCAACAGATCCTCACAGTGATCAAAAGTATATCACTCCAAAAAGTATCACTGAAGAAATCCCTGCTGATACTATCGAAACCACCAGTGGCATATTTAAAGAAATTGAAGATAAACGATTACTTGATTTCATCAATGACGAATTCTTTGCTGCTAATAATTTATCCGAATTCGTCACAGAAGATCCTACCCTAAAAGATTTCTTCGCCGCCATGTAATTTATGTATTTATATGTATGTATAATAGTAACAATACCCCAGAGTTGCAACGTTGTACCTGTTTTTCGGCCCCGTGTGTATATAACCATCTCATACGGCGATTGTGCCAGATCTCACACTATCACCATATCTATGTCGCACAGGTGCCACATGAATACCACCACTGATACCCTTTAACCGTGAGACTGGAAACAGTCAAATCTCTGTCCATATACTTTCTATTATCTCTACTCCCTTCCATATAACTTTCCTGACCTCTTGAACCCTTTGAGCCCCTTCTGGGCCGCCCATGTCTTCCCAGGAACCCCTCGGGACCATGCCATGTCGCAATGGTTTGTGTAAGGTGTGTCGCTACCCATTCCATTGTCAAGTCTGTTAGACGACTTACGCACTTTTTTTTCACTTGATGATCAAATGCTAATCAAACAGTTGAGGTTTTTTTCTATCCCTTGTGGTTACTCGAGTTTTTATCTGGATACCGTTGTTGGAAGCATATATAAGATGGGACAAAAAATGAACCTGGTTACGCTGACAATATTAAATCTTCCTTTAGTTCGAGTGTTACTCCTGTTGTTAGCGGTGGTGTTGTACCCCGTCAATACCGTTTTCTTTGGTGGCTCTGCTTTAGTCGATAGTCCTGAAGATAAGAAAGCTGGTAAATTGAATGGTAAAGAGACTGGGGAGGAAAAACTAGCTGATAAGAATAGCTCCGAAGAAGTTGGTGATGAAAGTGGTGCTGAAATTGATGATGAAGATTCCATTACTACGGTAGATTCCATTACCACCACAAAGTTATTTCCTACTATAAAAGCTGCTGATAATGAAAAATGTTTGACATCTTCAACTATAAAACCATGTTCGACTGGTTTATCTACCAATTATTTACCATATAAGAATGAAAGAGGTGAAATTGAATGGGCTTTTACTGAGAATTTATCACCTGTTCATCAAGCCAATGGAGTTAGTCATAAGATTTCTCCAACGGTTTCAAATTCTTCCAATTCAAATTCGTATTATTCTGAAAAAGTGTTTGATATGGGACCCGCCAATTCTGGTGATAATTTGACTCCTAATTCTTTAGATACTCCATCTCCTCCAAGTTCTTCCGGTAAAGGGGTAAGTAATGGAGATAATAAAAGTCATCAATGTCCCCATTGTGATGCCACTTTTAAATTAAGAGGTTATTTGACCAGACATTTGAAAAAACATTCCGATAAAAAGGCTTATTCTTGTCCATTTCATAAATTTCTGTTGTATATTGATGAAAATGATGTTACTCATAAATGTCATCCAACTGGGGGGTTTTCTCGTAGAGATACTTATAAGACCCATTTAAAATCTAGACATTTTAAATATCCAAAGGGTACTAAAACTAAAGAAAGATCTAAATCTGCTGGTTATTGTTCCATGTGTGGAGATACTTTTCCTAATTCAGAAATGTGGTGTGAAATTCACATTGAAGGTGGTGAATGTAAATTTTTACCAGTAGGGTTTAAGGGTAAATCTAGAATTAAAAATCGGTTGAAGAAGCAATTAAAAAAGAGAGGTATTAAAGTTGATTCATCTGAAGGTAATGGTAATTTTAATATATCCAATTATATAAATAATTTGGATTCTTTAGATAAACTTGGGTTAGATTTGGATGGTGATTTGGACGCTGATTCTAATAATGACTCCAATGATACCGAATCCTTTAATGATGATCAAATTAAATCTGAAAAACCACATGATGGTAGTTCTAGTTCCCCTCATATTATCAGTGATTATAGTCAATCACCAGTATCAGAACATGGAATGGTTCATAATCAATTTCCTGTTAATGGCTTGTCTCCTCAATCTAACCATAGTAATACCACTCATGGTCATGGTAATGTTAATGTTAATAATTATCATGATTCCCCTGATGATGCTCAATTACTGTCATCTCCAGAAAATCCTCAACATTTCGCTCCAAATATGCAAACTCATCCACAACAATACAATTTTATTCAAACTCAATCCAATGTTAATACCATGAATGGAAACGTTGGCTTTGAAAATTTTGACCATTCACAATCTAACTTGGGATCTGGTGATGTGCTTGATGTTTACGCTAATGATACTTACATGTATAAGATTTTGGATTATGATGATGAATTCTGTCTTGATGTAGAACAGTTAAATCAGTTCACTCCAAAATCTATGAATTCACCACATTCTCCCCAATCTTACAGTCAAAAAATCCAACCAGAACAACAATTAAATTCACTTTATAGTGCACAACAACCACAAATTCAAGCTTTTAATTACCCACCAGTTCACACAACATCATTTTCCTCAGAATCATCACAAACATTACAATATGACCAATATCCACAACAAGTTTCAGTACAATCACAGCAACAGGGAATGATATACCCACCTCAAAATCATCATCAGGAACATCAACAACATCATCATCAACCTCCACCAGTCCATTATGCTAATCACCAACAATCGCAACGCAATCAATCAGCCCCAAGTGTGAATATGAATACAGGGATAAATTTAGAGAATGTGTCTTTCGATCAATACAATATGCCACCTCAAGCTCAATATGTTCAGTACTAAGAGTCTAGTAGTATCAAGAATAGAAAAGTGAGAGAATGGTGTATGGTTGCATGAGTATTAATGTTTAAACGAAGTTCATTTAGTTCATTTGTTAGGGTTTTCGTTGATGATTTATCTAGAGTAGTTTACTTCAGGTCTATAATTCTATTAGTTTTTATTAATGTATATTATGTTTTTGTGAATTTGAATTGAAATCTATATTGTTGCCGTAGACGGAGACGACGTTTTTTACTCCATTGTAAGAATAAACCTTGGTATATTGTTTAGGAGTAAGATTTCTTAGCATAACCAGAGGCGTCTTCTACCGTATATTCGTAACTCGTTAATCAAATAATAAATCTATATCTGTCTTCTTTTTCTTCTTCTTCTTTTTCTTTCCATCCTTATCATCATGCTTCCGTTTCTCTGACTTCCTTACTGCTTCAGATTTCGATTCCAATTTTGATTTGGAACCTGAATGCCTATCTTCTGACTCCAGTTTAGAACCCTCACCAGATGACTTTATACTGGTTTTACTCTTACTGTCCTTGGACACAGTATCCTGCTCTTCACCATATCTTTCATGTGGCCAATCAATCTCCTCTCCTAATTCCTCGTCTACCACATCCATATCAACTTCCTCAGTTGGCTTCTTCTTGGTATTCACCTTGTATCCAACGAGAATCTCATGGATCCTACTGAGACTACTCACGAGAGAAAACCCCAATAGTAGAAACTGTCCCAATGCTATTATCCCATTGAACTCATAATAACATTTCCTGAATATGTTTTTATGAAATAATTTATCAATCACCTGCTGCTGTAATGATTCGTGTTGCTGCAGTTGCAACACAACTACTCGCTTCACATGACTTAAGAGCAACCGGAAATACTTCCACCAAGTCAGCAATCGATGTTGGTTTTTGTTTCGATGGTTAATCAACTGTAAAATACCAACCTCATTGACTAGTTGTTGGTAGTGGTCGTCATTCAACATGATTATTGTATTCACATCGATGGCATCGCATCGCAGTAAATGGCTGCCCCGATGAGCATCTGTGGTAAAAAAAAAATCTTCAACTTGTAGTAATCAGACCTGGCTACAACACCATGGGGATCGTAGAACAAGTGAAGGAATTGGTGGCTGAATCCCAATTCGAAGATGCCCTTACGTTAATGACATCAAACCTAATTCCCAATAAAGATAACTTGGAATTTCTACAAATATATGGAGAGATTTTATTGGAGACCAATAACTTGGAAGAAGGGTATAATATTTTCCTTAAATGCTGTGAATTAGATCCTACTGGTGAAAAGGGGATTGAAAAATGTTTGTATTTGGGACAAATTATTGGTGGAAGAGATGGTTTGTCTGCATTGGACATGGCCATTAATCAATTAACAACTCAGTTGAATCAGCATCAACAAGAGGATCATCCTGTTGATTCTACTAATGATGCCCAGTTTAATCATTTGGTGAAGAAGTTGAATGAAGCCTTATTTGCTAAGATTGAAATCTGGATGACTGACTTGTGTATGGAACCAGAAGCAGAGTCTCAATGTGATGAGATCATCAACTATTCATTATCGATTGATAATTCCAATCCTGAAACTTATTCATTATTATCATCTATTCGTATAAGTCAACAACAGGTTGAACAAGCTAAGAAAGCTATTAATAAATCATGGGATTTGTTTAAAGCTAAAAAGGAACAACTTGAAAAAGATCAACCCCAAAAATCTCAAACTGAAGATGAAGACATAAAGAATGCCGAGTTAATAGATTTAATTCAACCATTATTAACTTTGGGGAAATTTTCAATAGAATTGGAATTATACGATTTAGCATTGGAAATATTATGGACCACTCAAGATATTAATGATCAAATCTTGGAAATTTATTATTATGAATCTCTATGTCATTTATTCAAATTGAAACTTCAATATTTTGTGGCTAATCCACCCCAAGAACAAAACCCTGAGTTTGATTACAGAGATATTTCCAATTTGGACATTACTGAATCAATTAACCCTGACACTTATAATGACTTGAAAGTTGCCTTGACCAATGGGTACAAGATTATTAACACTCAAGATGATCTCGAGCCTCAGTTTAAAGATTCGATTAATGAGTTGTTAAGAGATTTCAAAGGTCCTTTGATGAGTGAATTGATGCCTCCAAAGGTTAATGATGATGACGATGACGATTGGGAAGATGAAATCGAAGACAATTAATGATTAACTATACAAATTATTGTACAAAATAGATGTATAAACTATGCTAATGCTAAGGCTAATATTAATACAATACACAAAAGGATTTAGTCTAGATTACTATTCCCCTTTTATACTCTTCCAATTCCTCTTTAAATTCGATCAATCTTGACTCCAAATTGGCTTGTTCCTTATTGAGAATTCTATTATACCGCAGAATCAAATGAAGTAATACGCTAATGTTGCTCCACCTCCCAAACATTCGCCGTACAAGTAGTGTGTATGCTTGTTGTCTTGGTAATAGTATTTCCATTTCAGCACTCTGTGATAATATCTCAACGATGCTCAATTGTGTTGCCCATGCTACCAAGGGTATATAAACCAATGAAGTCCTATTCATCTTAAATAAATGGTAGGCAATGTTCTTTGCAGCCGTTAACTTATGTTCCTTACTAGTGACTCTTTTAATAATAAATCCATTAATTATTAGTCTCGAGATAAAATGAACCATTTTATAGTTATAATTTGAATCGGGAGACTCCAAGTCCATTATATTGAGATCATCAGCCTTATTGAAACTTTCATCCCAGTTGTTATCATCAGCTTCAGAGCCATACATACTAAACTCCTTGGTCATTATTCGTTCAATATCTTCAATTTTATCACAGCCAATGACCATTTCTAACTGGTCAAGGACCTTGGCAACATGATAACCTCCGAGAGGAGTTTGCTGTTTTGGAAAGATCTTAGCTTTAAGACAGCTGTTGACGTCATTAAAGTTGATAAGTGAGTTCATTGTCAAAAAGGATTGGCATGTTAACCATACTGCTTGTTTATGATTATCCAATTCACTTTCAACTTTAACTGTATGCCATTTTAAAGATATACAGCACTGAATTGCATACAGTAAATCACTGGCATACATTTCTGCATCTTCAAAGCTAAAAGAATGATCCAAAGCCAACAATAAATGGACAACCATTCCGATAGTTTTGTTTTTATCATGAAGTAGGGGCAAATGAACTAACAAATTGCGTATTTTGACTCTTATTTGTTCCGTCTTCTCTGAAGTTAACTCAGTTAACAAAAATGGGTTATCCAAGTGGCTATTGGTTCTACCAAATATTCGTTTAGCTATAGGTTTACTCAATCTATCTTTCAAACTGATATTTAAAATAGCAAAAATTAAAATTGTTGGAAGATTACCTGAATTAAAATCTTCCCAGAATTTAAACTCTTGAATGATCGGAAAAACCCTATTTACTTTAACTAAAAATACCAGTGAAAGATCCTTAAGGTCATTGGTATCAACTAAAAAATCAGGATCAGCTACTTTAAAGGCATTCATCGCTTGTAAGTAATGGAAGCTTGAAGCACTTAACTCTGGTGCCATACCAGTCGCTTCCCCTTTACGTTCAGTTAGAAACAGCAGCTTAGACTTCAGGTACGGCCCACACATCGTAAAGTTGAAGTTATCTTTCAAAAATTCTTCAGTAATATGTGTACGCGAGGAAGGATTACTTATAATAGTAGGGGCATTGATAAAGGTTTCATTCCCATTGGCAGGACTATCCGACAATACCTTCTTGGGATCGTCACTGTAATTGTAACCCACGATTCTATCAGAAGTATTATTCAACTTCTGATTTATAGGAGGATCAAACAGGGTAATTGGTAATGTTTCAGTTTGTTTTTGGTCAAAGTGATCGTGTTTAATATCATAAGGTTTATTTACTGGTGGATCAAAGTCTTGAAGAGACTCTTGGGACAAACAAGTCACATCTGTAGCCTGGCGCAGAGCTGAACCTGACGAAGGACTTATCACACTTTCTGGTCGTGATAATTCAAGCTCTGGACGCTCTAGTCGAGGTCTCTTGGTGTCTGAATTCTGGGGCCCGTTATCGTTAGACGTCTCAAAATTAGTTATCAAATCACATACCCATTGATGCTTAACACAATTATCACATCCATTGGTTTCATAACTCTTACTTATCTGACACTTCTGCTTCTTGTTACGACAATTTTTGCAAGCCAAAAAGTTCTTTCTTCTGGTACTATACTCGTTATTGAAAGCAGGAAATACATTCATTATAGATATTTATTTCCCCAATTTCGCGAGTTTTGAATAAAGCTATCATTTATGGAGTTGTATAATAATGTCATCTAATCATCGACCCACTCTAGAGAGTAAGAAGGGGAAAAAGAGGCCAATAGGCGATACTATTGTTCATGCTAGAAACCTTCCTCAACAAACCAAGTTGAAATATAGATCAGATGTTCCGTTCAAGGATAGTATAATACTGTCTGCTGGTGATGACAAGAGGAGATTAGTGGCTGGTGATGAGGCTTATGAGGATACCAACAGCACCGAGAAGTATAGCAAGGATACTTCTGATACAAGGGAAGCAGAGAAACAGTCTAGTGATACCTCAGATGGCCCTAAGAGCCTGAAAGAGGGTCTGGGAGATAGCCCCAAAGATAGCCCAAAAGATAGTTCCAAAAACCCTTCACATAGTCTGGAAGACGAAAGTGATAGCGAATACGACGATGAAAGCGACACGGAAGCATTGTTACAAGAGTTAAATAATATCAAACGAGAAAAGGAAAAGCAAAAACATCAACAGGAGCAGGAGGATCCCCTTGATCATCAAGATAATAAGCTTAAACAAAACCCACTAATGGATCCAAATCCTAACAAGAAAAGTTGGAGATCATCTACATTTAAACACAAAAAATCAAATAACAATGATAAGAATTCCACTCAAGATAACTTTACTACCAACTCGATTGAATCAGAATTTCACCAGTCATTTTTGTCAAAATATATACGATAAGAGTTAGCAAATACTTATATTAAATATACATAATACACGTAATAATATTTCGAAAAACTACAAATACATTACTTTGGCTACCAATTAGATTGGTTAAACTTTTAAGTTAAATCATCACTATGGCTCAATCTAGCATCAAGGTTGGCTATATCCTCTTTCAAACTAGCTTCTTCTACGGCTTTTACCAATTCCTTAGTACACTTAGCAATATCATAAGAAATACCAGCTAATCTTTGTTTAAATGATCTATCAGCAAAATCCAGATCTTTTTTATCTTTGGAAGTCTTACAAATAATATTCATACGATGACAACAATCTTCCAAGTTTTGAACAACCCAACTTCCGTGTTCCTTTAATTGAGCATTCCTAGTTTGATTCATAGATGTGTTAGTGGCTTCGGTCATTTGGGAAATAACATCGGCAATAGCTTTCGATTTATCTCTCAAATCACCTCTGGTAACATTAGGCTTTTTAATGGCTGCCAATAACAATTGAATGGTAGTAATGACTTCAACCGTTTGATGTTCCAAATAAAGTAACACTTGGGTTATCGTATTATCTGGATCATCAATGTCGAATAAATCCACATTGAAGGTAGCGGCCGCCATGGATTTTCTTTGTTCTTGTCTTTGTCTAGCCTGGGTTGTTTGCTCATCCTCACTACCGTCTTCATCTATGTCATCTTCATCTTCAGTTTCCACTGGAGGTGCTTTGGTTTTATTGACAATTTCTTTTGGATCTTCATTAGATATAGTGACTTTCTTTCTTGGTTCAACTGCATCCGTACCATTTAACGATTTTAAGGCTTGTTGATTTTCCATCATAGGTTTGGTAGAAGTTTTGGAAGTTTCTTCATTGATCTCATCATGCTCTATAGTAGCATCAGAGGCAGCCGAAGATGCAACATCTTTTTCGTCATCGATGAGCCCATTTCTAGTAGGAATTTGTGCTTTGCTAGGAGAAATGTTTAAATCTTCTATTTCATTTTCTTTCGAAGGAGTCGTTTCAGCAGTAGAGCTCAAAACATTATCAGTACTGGTATCTTGTTTATCATCTAATACCGAATCATCAATTGGATGTTTTGAAACTTCTGATTGGGATGATGATTGAGCTTTATCAGGAGAATTTTGTTCGGTGAAACGATCTCGTATACTTTGGAATATTCCTTTTCTTCCAGTAGACGTAGGTTCATTTGCCCTACCATCCGATTCTAAATTCCTGGATTCTTTGTCTTCATCTTCATTCATTAAAGCATTAGCACCAACAGCAGCAGCAGCTCCAGCTCCTGCGCCTATTCCAGCTCCCATTAACTCTTCCTTATGATCATTCTTTGGATTTCCAAATTTAGATGTAGTAGTACTTTTTGGCGATTTTTTCATTTCCAATGATGAGCGGTCTAAAATAAAACTATTACTAGTTGATTCGTTTTCTGATCCTGGTCCGAAAGAAGTTCTCTTTTTGCTATTTTCATAATTAGTTTCTGAAGGTGGACTTTCAAATTTTTTAACCCTGTCTAAAACGTTAGAGGTTTTGGTTGGGGTAGTTGAATTCCCGAGGGAGTCAGTCAGTTGTTGAAATTTTGAGGTAGAATTATTGAACTTGGAGCTAGCGGAATCATTCAACTTGGATGTAGCGTTCGCACCATTTGGGGAAACATCTCTTGAACTTTCAAGTGAAGCGGTGGAACTATTATTTTTTAATCTGTCAGCCATTCTTAAAGGTCTAACACCTAGACTACTAGTATCATCATCATCTCCTTTAGAATTGTATACTAAACTTGAATTAGAACCGTTGAGGTTTGTAGCTGATGTGTTACTAGGAGGTGGAGAATAAACATTTGTAGCATTCAATGCATTTGAGGAATACAACAATTCTTTATTCACGGTGATATTATCATCATTCAAGGAGATTTTGGATTTACCAATTAAGTCACAAATGGAAAATATTAATTCATTGATTGAACGTTCGATCACAATCTTTGGTAAAATATTAGAATAAATGGTAAAATACCTAGTAACACTCAACACATGACTGGCACAATCTCTAACATTAATCGAACTTTCATTAGAATTCAAATGATTATTTTCCCCTTGGTTAGCAATATCATTAGCCAATAAGGATACAATAGAAATCTTTTCAAATAAGATGTCAGAATTGAAGTCTTTATTATCAAGATACTTTAAAAATGTATCAATTAACGAATGAAACTTAGTAACCAAATTGATAGAAATTAATCCATCCTCAGTGGTCAAAGATTGCAATTGTTTAGAAGATAACAAGTTATTATTGAATTCCTTTAAAATCTTACTTGCTTTTAAGTCTTCATATTTCTTTTGCCACGTCAATACATCATTTCTCAAATGAATAAAGGATGATTTCTTTTCGGAGGTTGGTTTAGAATCTAAACTAGAAAGTTTTTCTAGGATCAGTTCCATTTGTTTATTTAATCCATGATTTGAAGTATTTTTATCGGATGGAGAAATCGAACCGGAACCTGCATCCAAATCTTTAGATAAAGTATTCATACTATTAGATCTGGTATGATCTTTAGATGAGGCATTTACTGAATTCTTTAATGACTGATTTTCCAATCTCAAAGTAGCATTAAGCGATTTGATTTGTTCAAATTCCTTGAGTAATTCATTATATTCGGACCTATCTTGAAGTTTCTTTTCATAATCATCTCTCAACTTACTATGATTATCAGTTGCCTGTAAGAGTTTAGATTCATACATGGATTTATCGGAATCCCATTGAGATCTTTCTTTATCAAAATCTTCAAGAGTTTTGGTAAGGTCATAATTCTTATCTGAAGTTTGATCATATTGTTGTTGAACTCTTTCCAATTCCGACTTCAATTGTTCATTTTCTGAATTGACATCTTTTAATTTTTGGTTCAAATCTTCGATGGCTGCTGAGTGATCGATAGCTCCATCAAGTATGTTTCTCAGTTTTTGTGGTGATTCTGAATCTAATTCTGGTTGATCATTATCGTCATCATTATTATCTTCTTCTTCACTTGACCAAGTAAGATTAGCCTTAGTAGGAACCACAGTCTTATTATAAACCCCAATGGTTTGATTAGGGACATCAGAACCATTTGAGTGTTTAGATATATTGGAATCGTGAGTGGAATCATGAGTGGAATCTGCTGTAACCGCAGCAGTAGCAGCACCAGCAATAGCACCAGCACCTGCTGCCCCGGCAACAACAGCACCACCAGTATTACCAGAAGCATTATCACTATTAGTATCAGTGACAGTAGCATTATCAGTAGCACCCTTTTCACTACTGGTACTAGTACTACCTTTATGACCAAGATCTGATTCTACATGCAAATTTCTCCGTTCAATCTCATAAGAGATATCTGATACCAAGTCTTTAAACCTACTTTGTGGTAATGATGATAATTTTTGTCTAGCTTGATTTCTTTTAGGATGGAAAGAAGATTTAGGTAATAAATAATCGGGTTCACCTCTTGATTCATCAATTCTTCTTCTCAATTCATCATAAACATCAGTACTCAATTCCCTAAACTGAGCTTCAGATAACCTTAATAATTTTTCCCTAGCTCTAGCAGCTCTAGTAGAATTAGGTCTATTCTTTGAATTTGAATCATCAGAGATATCTAAAAATTGTTTTAGAACTCGATAATGATGAACCAATCCGTTATCTGACATATTTTGTTACACTAGAAATAACAGTGGGAACACCAACAGTAACACCAGGAACAGTTGTAATAAGTTTTTGGAGTGAGGGTTCAACCACTTGATGGGGATTATTCAAGTCCACAAATACGCTACAAGGTAATAAACAAGAAAAGTTTTTTGAAAAACATTCACAAAGACGCGCTGAAATTTGACACGATCCTGCAAAAAAAAAAGGCCACCAGCTGCGGTGGTGAAGCGAGAGCGGGCCTGGGGAAGTGGTGAGACATGCTCGTGGCACTGCTCGTGGCACTGCTCGGACAGTCACCGTGGTCCGCATCAGGTCCAATGGTAGGATGCTCCTTATATATTATCTATGTACAAATTCTAATTACAAGATTAATCTATCACTTCATTATTCTCCGATTCAATGATTTGTTTGGTTATTCCTTCAATGGCCGGAAAGATTTTTTCATCTATAAAAGTTTCAGCTATTACTTTTCCATGAGTATAATTAATGGCCCCAATTAATGCATAGATCATTTGTGCACTGACTTTTAATTCTCCACTGGATTCAAAGTTTAATCCTTGACTATAACTGTTCCAAAACATTATAGAATTCAATTTATTCACTTTGGCAAAAATTCCTAATGCTAATCTCCCCGTTAATTCTTTAGCCATTGGTTGTCCTAAAACATCTAGATTCTTATTATTTATAGCTAATTCATTGGTGGTTTGTCCTGCTATAACTTTTTTCCCCAATTGTAGATTTAAAAGTTTAGATCCCATAGCACTTAATTTTTCATTATATGGCTTAATCCCATTGGCAAAGGATTTATGAGTTATTACTTGTAATGCTAATTCATCATTTATCTTATACTTATCCAGTAAAAACTCTTGAATATATTTGGTATTCTCTTCAATGTTTTCATATTTATGCCCTTGAGAGCTGGTAAATACTTGTTCTGGATCTTTTTTCAATCCAGTTATCCTAGGGCCTTTATGTAAATAAATACTTCTGGTTCCTGTGGTGAATATTTGCCGGGTTATGGTGGTAGATTTGGTATTTATGAGACGACACAAAGTCATAATGAGAACTTTATTTTGGGGTTTTAAAGTTTCTAGTAGCCTTTGGGTTTGGTTATTATAACTACTTCCTCCCTAATCGTACTGAAAGTCGTATCTCCCGTAACCTTGATTGATTCTCCTACTGTACAAACTGAAAAATTTTCAGAGCTTTTCCAGACTTCTTGCGCACTTTTTCCCTCCAAAAAGGTCCTGTACACAAATGCTCCCTCATCAAAACCTCATCTCATCAGTGATTAATTTTCATCTTGGTGTAATTAATCATGGATATATTTCGGGTATTATCTAGAGGTGCCAGTGTTAAGAAGAGTAAAAACTTTACCACTGACTATGCATTGCCTACCGGGTCCCAAAAGGCCCGTGACCAGAAGAAGGAAGAGTCTTTAAAAAATGAAATCGACAGAGAAACCGATTTTTTTCACACCCACAAGCACAACCAGGTTCTGATGATGGAGAAGGATGGAGGTGATGCTGGGGCTGATGCTGATGTTGATGGTGAGGATGACTCTGAAAAGAATATTCCACCATTGAAAATAAGCTCACAAGAAGACGCAGTCACATACAGAAAGGCCAACAGGTCTAAAGTATCAGGAAATGATATTCCATTACCAATTGGATCATTTGAAGATTTAATCAGTCGATACCAGCTTAATTCTAGGTTATTAAGAAACTTGATTGATTCTGAATTCATAGAACCTACTACAATTCAAGGGGAATCCATCCCAATAATCCTCGATGATAAAGATTTGATTGCATGTGCCCCTACTGGGTCCGGGAAGACATTAGCATATTTAATACCAATTTTACAGAAACTTCTGTTCAATCCTGTGAAAAACTCAGGCATCAAGTCATTGATTATAGCTCCTACAAATGAATTAGCGACCCAGATCCATCAGAATTTAGATATTCTACATCGAGGATTGAATTTAAAGATTGGAATCTTATCGAAATCTTTAAGTAAAAAGATTGAAGACAAACAGGTCAAGAGTGAAAAATATGATATATTGGTAGCAACACCTTTACGGTTAATTGATTTAATCAAAAAGGAATCTATTAATTTATCTAAAGTAGACCATTTAATTATTGATGAAGCAGATAAATTATTTGACCAAGGATTTCTCCAACAAACTGATGATATCTTAGCCAACTTATCAAATAAAGGATTAAAAAAATGTATGTTTTCTGCCACTATTCCATCTGGGGTAGAAGAAATTGCTCAAGCTATTATGATAGATCCTATTAGAGTTATCATAGGTCATAAAGAAGCAGCCAATAATACTATAGATCAAAGATTAACTTTCACGGGGAATGAAGAAGGAAAGTTGTTGGCTATTAGACAATTGATTCAACAAAGTGAATTCAAGCCTCCAATTATTATTTTTTTGCAATCAATCATAAGAGCAAAAGCATTATATCATGAATTATTATATGATAAATTGAATGTCGATGTTATCCATGCTGAGAGAACTCCTAAACAAAGAGATGAAGTGATTAAAAGGTTCAAAAATGGTCATATTTGGGTGTTGATTACTACGGATGTCTTGGCTCGAGGAGTTGATTTTAAAGGTATCAATTTAGTAATCAACTACGATGTCCCTCAAAGTGCCCAGGCTTATGTTCATAGAATTGGTAGAACCGGTAGAAATGGGAAATTTGGTAAAGCCATTACTTTCTTCACCAAAGAAGATAATCAATTAATTAAGCCTATAATAAATGTGATGAAACAATCGGGTTGTCAGCTGGGATATTCAGATTGGATGGAAAATATTGATAAATTATCGAAACATGATAAGAAAAAGTTGAAGAATCATCAAATAAATCGAAAAGATATTTCCACTGTTCCTAAAGTGGTAAGACAAAAGAGAAAACAGAAACAACAAATGATAGAAGCCTCTAAAAAGAGAAAACAGAGTGATGGAATTCAATCAGAACCCCATCAAAATGAATCTGATTAAAGTTCATATGGCATATAATACATATATCATTTAATACCAATTTATATTTACGATAACCTCTTAAATATGTATATTCTATGTGTAAATTTTTGCCGAAATAAATATCACCTGAACATCTTCAAGCTTACTTTACTGACCTTCTACTTAATGATGATGTTCACCGGAAGTTGGGTAACCAAAGATACTTCTTCTTCCAATTATTTCTCCAACTGAAAAGAAGGCTAATAATTGAGTACCATAAATCCCAGCTTTATAAACACATTCTTTGGTTGGTCTGAAAGCAACAGCTTTTTCGAATAATTGTTTCTGTAAGGTAGGATTTTGAACATATTTGAATGCATTAGTGTATACTTGCTGGAATTGAGCAACTGATGGTGGTGCTAAACCTTCTTTTTGATAGACGATTTTTCCAACCTCAGCTCCAACTTTTCCCCAGTAAACCCCTTGGTTAACGAATTGGGTTGATTTGGTGACGACAGAGTTTACAATACCAGTGGCTTTACTGACAATGGCTGACATTTTTTATAGTTTATGTCTGATGTTTTGAGGTGTTCTAGTTGAACGAAAACTTTTTCACTGTATCGGGTTTTGCAATTCGCACCAATTAAAATTGAAAAAATCACCAAAACCATCGTGTGAGAACCACAAGCTACCACACGGATGGTTGCAAAATTATATACTTTAACATATATTATTCCACATTAGTCGTTAATCTAAATACTACAACAGGACTCCAAATCTATCAGGCCAAATTACGGGAGCAGCTAAACTCCATCCATAAAGAATAAAACACACCCAAGAGCTAATAATCTTGAGCCAACTAGAAAAGTAAGTTCTTCCGACAGGAATAAAATCACCAACTTCATCTTGTTTAACATTAATGGTTAATAAAGTAGCCACATATTGAGTAGCTAAGAAGAAAATTATATGAAATAAAGCATAATTATATTTGACACTAGTTCTCTCTTCATCATCACCTCCTTGATTATCTTCGTCATATAAATTCAATTGATTTAATGCACTTTCTGGTAATGACCCTTCATCAACTGCTTGTTTAATTGCCTGATATCTCATTTCATTTCTTCCACTAGGTTGGGAACTTATAAATCCATCAGTGGAAGAATTCAATTCGGTACTACGCTCATCATCAAATAATGCCGAATTAGCTGCTGCTCTAGTAGTAGTATAAGCAACGGCTATGAAAGTAAACATAGCTCCTAATACTATACTGGCAGTTCTAGTCCCCCTTGATCTTACTAATGGATTACAATATTTATCATCTGGCTCAGATGCTACAGCACTCATTACCAAATAAGTACAATAAAATACAACCATTGAAGATTGAGCTAATCCAGCATGAGGATTAGATTCTTGAATGGTTTGATTAATTGACATCCCAGAGATTATAATAGCAAAAATCAAATTAAAAGTTATAGCTGTTTTGTTCATCCCACATCCTTTACCAGCAAAGAATATATACATAAGCACAGTCAATACAATACTGGCTATGTACATGAGTAATGTCCCTCCAATCAAAAGATTCTTCCAAAATCCAGCATTATATTCCCCTTCCCCTGTCAAATCTTCTAATTCAATCTTCTCCAAACAAGTTTCTGCCCAAGCGTGAGCAAAATCTACTAATAAAACTAACCCAATTCCTAAAAAGATAGTTGAGAATACAATTGATATATGATTACCATAAAACACAAAAAACCCATCAGGAATCAACAAAAAGTTGATGGCCAATAACAAAACATAAAGAAATGATTTCATCTTCCACCATCCATTTTGTATGGCTGCTCTTGGATTAGAAGTTGATGTAACATTAACAAGTAACCCTGCTAGTATTAAATGGAATATCCCCAACGCCAAATTTATCCGATGAACCGATGCAAAACTTATACATTCCCCACCTTCTGGCCCACATTTATTATTTATAAACCCAAAAGTTGCCTTTTCTAGTTTGTGGACAATAAAAGGAGACAAAACAACCCATGAAATAAGCGAATTAAATAGTAATAAAAAGGCGTATGTAATTCTGGTTAGGATTGATGATTGGAAAGTTCCTCCTATGGAACTACAAAAGGCTGAGCATGCTGCAGCCCCGAAACATGAGGCAGCAGAGGTTATAATAGACGACGAGGCGGCAATTGGTAACGATACTAAGGCACCCATGGCTGTGGAAATGACACTTTTCTTATCAGAGAAGAAAAAACTATCAAGGAAAAAAGTGCGAGACCTGTCGTGCTCCAACCGGCTTGAACGGGTGCAAAATTAGTTTAACTTTAGTTTACTTGATGAATTGAATCTATTTAATCATATTTACATTACTCAAACTCTTTAAGAGCCTGTTTCCTTCTCTTATCCATATCGGTTTTAATACCAGCGCTCTCAGCCATCTTGGACCGCATGATCCAGTTATAAATGTTCTTCAACTTGGAATTGGTATGGGCAATAGCTGATACTCCTTCAGCACCTTTCAAAGATGATAAATCAAATAAATTCGATTGTAAATTATCCACATCTTCAAACATATATTGATCGTCTTCTTCGTCATCTAAATCATCGGAAATAAAATGCTTAGGATCAACCAACCCATAATGGGCAAAAATACTAAATGTAAAATTGGAGATCAATTTAACAATTGGTGATAATGGATAAGGAAAAAACGTATATAATGCAAATTGTTCGGATCGATCTCCTTTAATGATGACGGTCTCTAAATGAGAGCTTTTGTTAGGGGACACAACTTCTCTAGGTATTGAAGTAGAAGAAGATGGAAGTGGTGATAATTCACTTCGTTTTAATTTATAATTCTTCTTCTGGGACCGCTTCCGATTAAGGGAAAAAGGTAATAAATAAGACTGTCTATCATTAGTACCCTCTTTAAGGAGCCTCAAATAAATCCAACTTACCATAAACCCATTGACGGCCAAATTAAACGATATTCGAAATTCTTCACTCAATAGTTGTAATATAAACGTAACCAATAATAACAAAAATGGCAAGTACTTAACCTTGATTCTTAACTTTCCTTTAAAAAATAAAAAATAATGAGACAGGATTCTTTGTTTAATAGATATGAAAAACCCCATAATAACTGCCATTGGCGTTACCACCACTGGTGGGACCTCTTGAAGTTCCCAAAATAATTTATAAATATTGAAGTATACGTATACCATTAAATTCCCAAGAATGATATTACAGAGAATAAATTTGGTAAACTCCCTTGCCCCCCACATGTTCTCCAAGTACTTTCCCAAATAAAAAATCGTCACAAAGCTCATAGTTAACCCAATAAAGTTCTCTTCAATGAAACTACTGGTGATGATAACCCAAGGTCTTGTGAGCACTGCTGATTTGGTGGGAATAAATGTTAACAATGGTACGTATAATTCATGAGGATGCGGTACTTCTCCTGTTTCTTCAGCGATATTGTTCACTTCATGGGCTGTTTTCTTCGATGATGATGCCATCAATATAAAGTAGGTATAGTACTTCAAGATGAAGTTCAACACCGATATGGAGCTCAAAGCTACTAGGAATATACTGGTAACCTTCGGCACCTTCATGTTATTCTCTTTATACCCTCGGTTTCCAAAATCTACTGTGTTTGTGTGTAATATATCGTGTCTCCTGGGATGCAGTGTGCTATGTTGTAGTGTAGTGTAGTAAAGTGTTGGTGCCCGTGTAAGGCTTTACCTTGTGTGTGAAATGCGCAGCATTTTTGAGGATTCAACCTACTCAATTACCATGAGAGCTCGGATACAACCAGGGTTTAACCGGATCTTCATACGGTTCCAGGGATCTCAGAGTATTCCCAATGTGAAGAGGAGACCCACTTTTAGAGAACTACTCAAAACTCCCACAACGAAGTCCCTTTTGTTGATGGTATTGTTTGGGTCTACCGTCACAGAGATGATTGCCAGAAAGAGAAAGCTAGACTCCTTACGGGAATCTCATCAGGTGAAAACCCAGCTCCTTCAAGATATTAAGCAAAAGTTGGTCAGGGGAGAATCTGTTGATCTTCAGCAAGAATTGAAGCTCTTGAATAATTTATCAAGGCAAGAGTCTGATCTCGATATGGAATTTGATCAAACCCTACAAGAATTGTTTAAACTTGAAGAGGAGGTGTCACGAGATAACAAAAATACAACTGGCTCTGGTTCCACATCTGAAAGATCTTCTAATCATTCTGACCACCTGAAACTAAAAAAATTCTTATAGTAATGTATTCCCCATGTTTATAGACCAATATATATTAATGAACATAAACTATAATTTACAAATTAAACCTAAAACAAAATACACTTACAATCATGGCATTATTACTTTTCTAATAGTTCTTCTATGACTATCACCTGTTTCAATGATCTTACCCTCTTGCACTAGTCTAGCAATAGAATCTAAAAGATCATTATTTTCAACCCGAAGTGATGATCTTTCATTAACCTTAATAGATAATTCATTAAACCTAAGGACATTATTAAAATCTCCCAAGACTGATAAGATTTCATTATCTAAATCTTCTTGAACTCTTCTTTGAGCAGAAGTTGTACCAGTTTGAACCATGTCCATATCAATTCTACCAGTAATTGGATCAGTAGCATAATCTTTAATAGCAGATTTGATTAATCTAACTCCTTCTTTAACATCAATTAATTCAACCGTTTCTGATAATCTCATTTTAGCGTGAGCTTCTGCTAGTCTAATCATTGATTCCAATTGTCTAGTAGTTGCTGTCACTCTTCTTTCTGATGCTCTACTATCATCACCTAATTTTCTCATATCTACATATGCTCTAACTAATTCATTTTTACCTTCTTGTGTCATTACCGGATTAATATTCTCTTTAGCATATTGGATATAAGTTGTCAAGAATTCCACTGGTAAAACAAAATTATTGGTAACTTTATCAGGAACATCTTCCAAATACATATCTGTCAAATGTCTAGCCAAATGCCTATCAATTCTTTCATCAACTTTATCCAACATCAAATATACCAAATCGAATCTAGACAATAATGGGGGTGGTAAATCAATATTAGCTGTCACAGGTAAGTTAGGATCATACCGGGAATTTATAGGATTGGCGGATGCTAAGATTGAAGTTCTAGCATTCAAGGTAGTAATAATTCCTGCCTTGGCAACGGAAATGGTTTGTTGTTCCATAACTTCATGTAATACTGATCTGGTACTGTCAGACATTTTATCAAACTCATCAATACAACAAATACCTCCATCAGATAATACCAAAGCCCCACTTTCAAGGACCAATTGTTTGGTATCAATATCTCTAGTTATATAAGCAGTCAACCCTACCGCTGAGGAACCTTTACCTGATGTATAAACCCCTCTAGGAGAAATTCTATGGACGTATTGCAATAATTGAGATTTAGAAGTTGATGGGTCTCCACATAAAAGGATATTAATATCTCCTCTGTATCTACCACCTTTTTTAAAGGTTTTATTAGTACCTCCAAATAATTGTAATAAAACTCCTTTCTTAACATCATCCATTTCATAAATTGAAGGAGCCAAAGATCTAGCCAACACTTCATATAAATCATCTCTTTCACTGATTTCTTTAATTTTTTGAATTTCTTCAGCAGTGATTTTTTTAGTCTGTTCGACTTCTTGTTCTTTTTCCGAAGCTTCTTGTTCTAAAGTTGTAGGATCAGCACCCAACCTTTTCTTATCAATCTTCTTAACATGAACCACATCTAAATAAGTTTTATACAAACTTTTAACTGCTCTCATTCTTGGATTGGGTCTGACAGGTAAAGATCTAAAGATTCCACATACTTCAACTCTATCCCCAGCTCTACAACTGTCAACTAAATCATCATAAACACATAAGTTGATTGAATGAGGAGTTTGACCATCAGGGACTAAATCAGGAGTTTCTTGTAATTTAATAACTTGTTTATCGGCAAAAGAAGATCTATTATGAATAATCGACATAGAATTGGATTGACCACATACTTGTCTTGGACATTTGGAAGGTTCTGAAATAACCCCACGATCAATTTCTACCGCAATGGTATGATCACACGCATTACATTTAAAGAAAGCGACCTTCATATCTGGTATAACAGCAGTAGCTCTTAAAACAAGACCTTTAACACTAACCAATTTATCAATATCATTAGGATTTAACTCTCTCATACCCTTTTCCACAGCATTGATATTATAAGGACGTACGGTATAAATATTAGTTTCAATATCATCAACATTGGTGGTAGTTGTATCGTAACCATTATCATCCATCACTAATGAAACCATACAATCTTTAGTGGTTTGATCCATAATTGGAATCACTTCTTGGGGATAATTTAACAATTGATAGTATAATTTTCTAGTAGAAGGGTAAGCTAATAAATTTTTAGCATCTAAATTTAAATTGGTCAACCCTAATTCTCTCATATTATTCAATTGTTGAACATAATATAATTCATTATCTTCAAAATTAATATCTCTTTCATCAAACATTTTTCTATATTTATACTTAAAAGACATCAAGAAATCTCTGAAAGTATTAGAACAATCTTGGATAGACACGTTGGTCCCCCAAATGACCCTAACTGGTTCATCATCATGTAAGTTATCCGAAGCAGGGTTTGAAGATGATGAATTTAAGGGATCTCTAGGTTGTTGAGAATTACCCTGGCTACTCCCATTGGAATCCACAAAAGTCCGTCTACGCATTGGCGATGATATATTATCTTGAATATCACTTCTGTTATGTCTTCTGATAATTCTATCAACATCACTAGTTAACCTATCACTTCTAATTCTTCCAGACCCTCCATCAACTTGATTTGATTCAGAGGTATTACGTATAGACGATGAATAGTGTAATGGGGAGGAGATATCATTACGTCTTTGACTGCTAGGAGGATTTCTATTACCTCCTTGATTGTTATGGTCTGATGGTAATTGGGAAGAGGAGGAATTGAAGAACAATGGAGATGATGGGACCGCTTGACTTTGAGTGGGAGACTGAGATCCTGTTTCTCTTAAGCTTGGGTCTTCTTCTGGTAAGTCATCGACATTACGAATTGGTGACGAGGACATTATAGAAACTTAAGCTATAGGTATGTAATCAAAAAAAAAAAAGTGCAGTGTCTGATAACTTTGTATAGATTTTTTTTCAGACGCGTCAATTATTTTCATTATATTTCCTAAAACGGTTTAATTAGTTTTGGAACCACACATCTCACGCAGTGCAATGGGCAGGTACCACAAGCGTACGAGGAAGTAGTGTTTGACGTATGAACTGCTAGGAATAGACCTGTTACCACAGAACTGGTACTACAAGAACTGGTGCTACAAGCTTAGTGCCATGACACTTATCTGAGATGTCAGAGCTGCTTGTGCCATTACTGTTACATCTGGCTGTTCTTATTCCCGGCTCAAACCTCCCAATTTTCGTTCAGCATTTACTTGTGGTGCTACTTTGTTTTCCCAGTATATCTACGTGTAATAGCTTGTCTCCCTGTCCTAATAACCGTACGAGTAATAATTCTGTGTTGCAACTTGTTCTCTAAATTGGTGGTTTTTTTTTTTTGCAGCCGTCGAATCGCGAGAAATGTTTACGTTTTTACTTCACATCAAGCCAGTGTGGAGTATGGAATTGAATCACCACACCCAACTCAAACCAGCAGATTCCAGCCGCCTTAATGTTCATGATGATAGCACTAGGCATAGACTGAGGCGGTCCAGGTCTTTGAGCCCACTTAAATCTGACCAGTTTGGAATAAAGACTGCTAGATTATCTCCTATTAGAAGAAGTGGTTCCCCAATACGAAGACTCCAAATATACGAAATAGAGCAGGAACACGCTAGAAGGCTGCAACGCCGCCGCCAAGACGATGGAGGACTTGCTAGTGGAACGCTGGGGAATGAGGGCCCGCGAGCTAGCCATGGGACAGAAGCTACAGGTGATAAGATGGACCCATCAAGGGCCAATGATCCAGACAGAAACCTTCCCAAGAGGGTCAAATTTAACCACGATTTAGAGTATCTTGAAGATAATAATCCTGAGGGTACAAGGATTACCACTATATCAAACAGCAAAGACTCTGACAATACCAAGGATGATATTAATGTTATTAAATCAGGGTTGTCTGATTTGTCTGATGATTTAAACGTCATCAAACAAAGACAATCGATGATGCTAAATAAACTAGATTATATAATATCCAAGTTGGATTAGAGGTCATATTATCAATGGATGTGTATTATAATATACTACGGTTATCATTAAAAGTCTATATTGTTTGTAGTCTGTTGTTCTGGTGCTTGGGCATTTTTATTAGAATCATTCCCATTAGTATTGTCTTCCTTGGAGTCGTCTTCAACAGGAATTCCCCATTCTTCTATTTCAAATTTCTTTCGACCATTTTTGAAAGCATACTCATTAGTTTGAATTGTCATTAGTCCTCTTTCAGATAATACTGGAAGTTTTAGTATATTCACTAATCCGTGTTGAATTTTGGTTGGTTCGTTCTTGTAAGCTCTTTCAATTAATTGAGACATTTCTTGATTGAAGGGTTGTAAATGAATGACTGAATCTAACAAGCTTTCGATAGTAGCCATCAAATAAGAACTTCTAGGATATAAATCAATTGGTGAGGACATTAAAAGTGACAAATTGTTACCATATTGTTTAAGCAAAGCTCTTAACCCATGAATGAATGGAATTATAAATGTAGATTGAGACATGTCAGGAGTATATAAAGAAGGAATTAGCAAGTTGGGTATTATCAATCTTATGGTTTTTGATTTATTTGATTTGATTTGTTGGGTAATTATGGTCCTAATATTAGCTAAAAATCTTTTATAATCATTACTTAATGGGATAAAACTAATATCATTATTACTAGGAGGTGGTTTTATCCTTTCTGTCAAGTCAAACTGATAATTATAATTTTCATTTACTTCAGATAAATTTTCTTCTTGAACTCTTTTATTTAGTCCATACCTCCAAGCAATTTTTAAATCTCGTTCTTGTCCAGGAACTGGTTGTTCTGATTGGGCCAAGTTGGATACACTAATCTTTGATTCGTTTGAGGCAATCATGGCTTTCTTCTTATCTTTACTTGACCCTTTATAAAGCCCTGGTAATTCTTTAACCCAATCGGAACTCATTCCTAACACGATTACATGACAGTTCATTTGTTTGCTTTCCTTGTCTATCCTATTATGCATAATACCTTGAGAGGCAAATGCTCGGAGCATAACTGCAGCAAAGTCGGTGGTCCCTGATTCTTCTATCAATAATGAATGGCCCAATGGGATTCCTTGGTGTCCCAATATCTTATCCAAGTCGTAGGTCCCCGTAGATATAGTTGGTTGGGAGGTGATAACTGATGGTCTAATACCTGGGTTTTCTGGTTCTTTTGGCTCTGGTTCATTTCTAGTCATGTTTGTTGGTATATTTCCTGGTGGTCCTCTTCCGGAAGCAGTTGGATTTACAGTCCTTCCAGGAACTGCTGGATTTCTTCCTGGAACATTTGGCATTCTTCCTGGCACTGGCTGTGCACCGGTCGTTGGAGATGCTCCATTTGGGGTTCTTTCCGGAACCACTGGGGCTCTTCCGGGGACTGTTGGGGCCCTGTTACCTATAACTTCACCTCTCTTTCTAAAAGACATCGGTGGTATTGCAACAGTTCTCTAAAGGTTTTAGAGATGATGAGAAGTGAAAAAAAGTTCATCATATGGGGTCGTGTGGATGTCAATCAGTCCCCAGATTAATATTAATGCTATATTAAAGGTAAGGTATATAAAGAGTACATGTAATGTTATACAAATGCAGTAGGGTATATCTATGAGTCGCTCTGGGCAATAGAATCATCGACTGATTTAGTCTCAATTGAAACTGTATCCTTGGAGTTTTTTTCTTGACTGGAGTCTTTCTCTAAACTAGAGTCCTTCTCTAAACTAGAGTCCTTCTCTAAACTAGAGTCCTTCTCTTGATTAGTATCAAACTCAACTAAGCACCGTTTAACAAACCCAAGTAATAGATCACTTCTATCGTACCAGTTATCAGTCAAATCTAACAGATAGGAATATTTCAAATTGTTGAGGAGATACTTTATATGGTGGTGACGCTTTAAGCTTAACCACAACTTGATAGACATCAAGTACCATATGGCGGATTTCCTCAACTTGTTGTTATAATTATGGGGATATTGCTTGGGGAGGAGCTTGTGAACATTTTGGTAATATTGGTGGTTATCTTCTTGTTCTTGCTCATGTTGTTCCAGGTGATCATTAAAGTGCTTGACATCCTGAGACATGTGTCGATGACTATGCTGATTAAATCGAGTGTATTCTTCCAAGTTTTCCATGGAATACTTGCCGAAAATGTAACCCAATCTTTCATATAGGATGGCTTTGATCACCTGCAGATTATGATTACCTGCCAATAAATGATTATCAAATTCGTTAATGGACTTGATCAAATACTTTTCAAGAACATCAATCCACCACCAATACATGTTGAAACTAGAACACATACATAACAACAACTCCACCGTTATTAATTGGGTCCTCAAATTATATGTTTTCAAATTTAACCTAGATCTATAGGTGTACGATAAGTTATCTAAGTATGGTTCAATGATATCATGCTTAATCTTCCTTAAAGTATTCTTATCAGGAGGAGAAGATTGATTGTTGACTAATTGGGTTTGTGCTAGTAATAAACTAATAATACACATTTCTTGAGTAGATGCCACATAAACCCAAGCCTTATCATTGGTAAAATCTTTTTTGATAAAGTCATAAATAGAATAACTATATTTAAAATCCTTTAAAATTAATGACCAATCAGCTAACTTCCTGATGGTTTGTTCTGCCGATGATTTATAATAATAATTTTCTTGATAGTTGAATGAATTGTTGTTGGATTGATTATCATTGAGTTTATTATTAGCATTAGACGAATTCGAATTATTATTGAATAATTTTCTTGATACCGAAAAGAATCGATTGGTGATAGATTTTTTAGGACTAAGAACTTGATCATCCCAAAAACGAATCTTTTTTTCCATATGAGGTATTAAATCATTACAAATAAAGTTATTTATACATAATCGAAGTGAACTATCCACCTTTTTGGGAATTAGATAGTGGTTAACATTTGGATTGGAAGATAATGTTTGTTGAAGGTCTTCATCAATGGTTGAATTTTCATTCTTTAAAATTTTAACAGTTTCCGTATTTTCAGAATCATTAGAAGAAATCATTGCAATTAAACTGCATCCTATGGATAATTTAGATTTGATAGAAGTCTCCAAATGCGATAAATCAGTCATATTAGTAGTATTTTCATTATAAAGAATGAATACATGAATTAATAAATCGGTCAATTGAAAAAATCGAGGAAAGTTAAAGTTCCTAAATTCCACAATTTTGGTCCGTAAATCTTCAAATGAATCAGTATCAAAATTAATGATAAAAACTTGCGCTATTGGATGATTAAAGGTATCAAATGGCACAATGGTATTTGAGGTTATAATTTTATTGATGAATTCAAGATATAGTTCATTATTGAAAGGGTCAGATTTCTTTAATAATAATTCTAGTGATGATATACTGAACAATTGGGGGATGGCAGCTGCATTTGAAGTCCTTGATGAACTACCTCCACTAGTCCCACCTGATCCACCACCAGCACTCTTAATGGAGAGTAAATCCGGGAGAGAAAATTCAAATCGAACCGGGAAGCTGGGATAATTTTTGGTTATCAACTGAGTATTTGTGATTTTAAATGATTGATTCGGTAATCCGTATTTGACATTATTCCCATATGGTTTTAATATGGATAACAAGGAAGCATCGTCGGAATTTAAGATTGATTGAAGGAGCACATCGGCATTATGAGAAGCGTCTATGGATATTAGGGGGGAGTACATGTGATGTAAGAGGTATTGCCTGGTTGTATAAGGGTCTAGCCCTTTGGGGTACTCTTCCATCTTGATGTGGTTGCAATAGGATAGCAGGTGAGTTGGTACTTGATGCGAGTAGGTGAATGATTGGATCCCCAGCCCCAAGGACCACCAAATTGCGGTACCAATGGCACGGGGTGCAGTACCATTCGCACGAGCCGTAGTACCACTGCCGCAAACTATTGGCACCGTTACTTACCACGGACCGCAGGTAGGGTGGGCCTAGGACTAAGGGCTGCCGTCCCGCACCTGTCGCACCAGCTTATCGCATCCCTGGTCACCGTCGGCCCACTCAGCTCGCTCGCCAACGATTCCGGTTTTCGAGATCAATTTTACTGCTTTAAGAGTATTTATAAATACACGGCTGGAATGTCAAATTGTTCGACATACTATTTTTTTACACATCTGAAGCCACCAAGACGCTAACATACCAGTCCCTTTAGGCGACACAATATTTGCCATATACTCTCTGGATCTGGATGTCGGTGTCTTGGAGCATCCCCGGAGTAGTATATTGAGTTCTGGGACATTCTTAGGTACTATGTCGTGATTTGCCATACCGTGGTTCAGTACTGCCTTTCTACAGCTAGCATCATTTACGGCTGTGGCACCGTGAGGTGCCCCTGATCCCGCACGCGCCCGCCCCATTGGTGCCAGCTCTGCCCCTACCTCTCGCACCATCTGCCGTAGCCCTGCCGTAAAAATTTTTTTTCGCTCGCATTGTCGTCTGTTTTTGAAAACAAATATATCAACAAACCCTTTTCACAATCGATACATTAATTTAACAACAGTTTTTTTTTTTTTTTTTGTTTCATTGTGATCATATTCACTTCGCAAGTGATATATACATTGGTGTGGGCATATTAGTCCCTTTTCTGTTGCTATTCACAAAGTTGAATTAGTTTTGGCCGTTTTTAATTCTGTTCTTTTCTATCGTTTGATCTATTTTTGAGGCACCACATCATCGTTGGAATTTCCCACATTATATAAATAGCTATGTTTCCACCGTTGGTGATATGGTTGGCACTACTGTTGTGGTTGATAGCTAGCTTGACGGATGCTGCTGATACCATCAGCCATCCCGAGTTAGATTTCGACCAATTGGGTGGGAAATTGAATCTCTTGGGATCCTTTAATTCGTTATCATATTACAGTTACGTCAATGCATCTTCATCACTTTCCTTGAATTCCAATTCATCTTCAACTTCCACTTCCACCAATAATAAGTTGTTTCTTCGAGATTTGGACAATGGGACCACCCGTAACTTTGCTAATGTTGATGGTGAAATCTCAAATGTCCAATCATTATCTGATTCTACCATATTGGTAAATGGAAATTTTACTAAATTTAATGATCAAGATTGTCAAGCTCCTATAATATATAACATCACCAGCAAAGACATTACCAATATTTTTAGTACTAGTACCAATAAAAGAGATGACTTACCCTCATTGAATGGACAAGTTAAGACAACTTTTGTCGATAATGATTTGATTTATATTGGAGGAGATTTCAGTTATAATGAATCCTATGGAGCATTGATATATAATCAAACTTCCAAAACACTTTCACAACTTCCGTTTAAGGGATTTGGAGAAAATGCCATTGTCAATGCTATCACCAAATTATCAAGTTCAGACGATGACCAAGATGAATTAGGTTCAATAATATTTGGGGGAAAATTCAATTCTTTGGGAATACCCGATTTATTAATGCATAACTTATCCCTGATAGACAATACCACCAATCATACTAATTCCACTAGTACCTCCCTAATAACTGCTGAACAAAAAATTACTTTAAAACATGGTCATTTCACTACCGTCAATGGTGATGGTTCTGATCCTTCATCCTTAATTTGTCCTGAAAATGATCCTCAATGGGCTCCTCAAGATAATTCAGGGGGTCAATGGTTGGTTGAGTTACCAACTCAAATGAAAGGCATTACTCCTACTAAAGTAAGACTTTATCCTCCTGAAGGGGCTGATTCCGTTGACTTATTCAGAATTTACTCTTACCCTAATAATGGGATCATGAACTTGAGTTATATAGACCCTGGTACAAATGAAATCAAGTATTGTGATGCTTGGTGTCCATTGGCTACTTTGGAACAATTAACTGATGCTACTGATTCTAACCTTGATAATATCGATGATTTGAATCAGGATGACGTTTATGTTAATGAGGACGATGGTACATATTCGACTTATTACGATCCTGATACTAAAACTAAAACTTTATCATATGCTGCTGGTTTCCAAGAATTTTCTTTCGAAGACCAAATAGGTCTTGATCAAATTGGATTAACCGTAATATCATGGCATGGGTCTAAAGGGACTTTGGCTGGTTTTGAATTATACCTGAATACCATAAATGTATATGGGAATCAAACCTTGAATGAGCCAAACTGTGGCGAAGATCCTAATAGATCCAATATGGTCCAAATTGAATCGGGAAACTTTAATTCCATTCAATCAATGGATTCTTCAGTGTCCAACACCAATTATCAGGTGTCGATCGGGACTGAAGGTAAAATTATCATGTATCCAAACATAACCTATTCTGGTGATTATTCGATCATTATGATCACCCCTGGGTGTATTTTAGATGGATCTTGTCAATCTAGATCAATTGTAAATGTTACTGTCTTTGATACTGAGGAGAACATATTGGAACAAAAAACAATTTACCAAAACAATGACTACGAGAAGTTTGATTATTTATTCTATGGTCATCTAGAGGGGTCGACTTTAAGTGATGGTCAAAATAGGATTGAATTTGAATTTGTAAGTCCTGTTATCCCAGATACTAGTGACCCATGGATGATAATTGACAGAATAGAGGCCAATATAGTAGAACTAGATAGCTACCGTGATATAAATTCTACCAACCGGACTAGTCATGATAATTCTAGTGATTATGGTTTAGTGGAATTGAAATTAAGTGGATTATTTGAATATTCATTGAATAATTTTTCATATTTTGATGAATCTTTAATCTATGTCAATGGTGATAAGGATACAATTTCTCCTGACAACGGATTTGTGGGTAATTCAACTATAAATGTATTGAGTTCTCGATTATCTAATGATTCTGCTGTGGAACAATTCAATAAAGATAAAGATTCACTCTTGGTGTTGGGTGATTTCCACTCGAATTCAGATAATTTGACCCTCCCTAATAACAATATCATAAACTTGAAAGTGAATGATTACAATACCACTTCTAACTTTTCTGCTGTCGACTTAGCTAGAAGAGAATATAACTTCGACACCTTAAGCTTGGTTGAAGACTTTGAGGGTCTCGATTTGTTTGATCTGATTGATCCTAATGAAGTTTTCTTGAGCAAACGTGATGAAGATGTAATCTTTGGAGCCAATTTTAATAATAGTATCACCAATATTGCTAGTTATTATGGGGCTAACGTTTTATTAGGAAGATTCAGTATGAACAACCAAAACAATGATTCCATCACGATCCATAATTTGTCGTCTGATAATGACACCGTCAGCGATGCTAATAACTTTGTGATCAGAACTAGTGATCAGGAATTCTATAGTTTTGGAAACGAGTACATTGATGAGAATTTTGACAGCTTTACCAATGTGACTGTCAAATCTACAGAATATTTTGTTTTTGCCTCGGGTGAATCATCTAAGACCTGGGATAATACTAACAGGAAGTGGATTACCGATCCTAATAAACAATTGAATATTTCACAAGCCATTAATTTACCAAATAACCAACAGGTTATATCGGGGTCCTCGTTTAACATTATGGACAACTACATTGCTGACCAGGCATATATTGCTAGTAACAAGAACGTCGAAGATGAAAAGTTCAAGACGTACAACTTCAGCCTTGAAGGCGAATCCTCCATTGAGAAGTCATATTATATCAATGATTCGGTAAGTGTAATAGGTGGTAAGTTTATAACCAATGAAGGGGAAGCCAACGTTGGATTTATTGACACCAAAAACAACAATTCGTTTACAGGGTTAAATGGTGATGTGGATATAAATAATATCACAATTCAGACTCTTTATGTGGATTCCAATTCAGAATATTTGATTATTGGATATAATGGTTCCATTAGTATTAATGACTTGGATCTTTCGGGTGGTATAATTATCTATAACTTGGTTAACAATAGCTTCACTGATTTTCAACCAGCTGAATTAATTGTGGAATCAGGAGACGCTAGCTTAGAGATTAATGCTATTGCTTTGTTGAATGATGATGATAAGTTACTTGTAGGAGGAAAGTTCGATAGCGCTGGTTCATTGGATTGCCAAAATTTGTGCATTTATGATATAAAAAACACAAGATGGGAGTCACCTGATTCTGATGTGGGTGGTGACAGAGTTACAAGTATTAATTTTTTTACAAATAACCGGGTCTTAATGGCTGGTTCTTTTTCAGATACTCAGAATTTTGTGGTTTACAATATAGATGATGATTCAGTGAAATCAGTCGATCCATTGAATGGTCTTTCAAGCGATGAAACTGTGAAACAACTACTTATGTGTGATAGCAAGTATGATGATAAATTGGATGGTAGATTTGTAGCTGTGGGTGATAAATTCCTTAAAGGGTTTGACGGTAAACGTTGGAAATCAATCCCTGGTCTCAGTTTTTCAGATTCAAGTTACGTAACTGACTTGAAACTATTGGCCCTTAAAGATTCAAACTACAAGGGACATAATGATGATGAAAAATACTTTAGTAAAGACAATATCTTGGCGATTTCAGGAGCATTTGAATTGGAAGGTTTTGGACTAGTCAATTTGGCTTTATTTGATGGTACTGATTGGATACCGTTTGTTTATTCTGCTCGTACATCAAGTCAATTAGGAGTAATAAATTCCATCTTGGTTCAAGATCAATTCCGATTTTTATCCCAAGAGGATGTGAAAGCGAAAGCTTCTAACTTATCAAGTGGACAAGTGGTAGGTATATCATTAGCCTGTGCATTGGGTTCCACAACATTATTAAGTTTATTGTATATTATACCATATTTTATATTCTTCCGTAAGAGTAAGGAAGAACAATCAAGCGAAAGAATTGGAGAGAAAGAGATGATGGATGCTGTTAATCCTCAAGAATTATTACACGAGATTGATTTACAAAGAAATCATTAATAGACAAATACTAACTTTTACATATACATTTTCTTCTTTTGTTTAATAGTTTTTAGATTATTTTAATTTACGATCGTTTTAGAAAACTGTTGTATTGAATGGAATAAATAATATAATAATAAGCCATATAAATAATATTCTAGATCTATTTACGAATGCCCTTGGTCTCTAAAATTTGGCACATAACTCCTCATACTGTTCGGTAGTCCCGTAATGGGAAAATAAAGGCAATAATTCTTCATTTTTCTTTTCAGCTTCCTCAGTTAATAGTCCACTTCGTTGTACCATTTCCCTGGGAGGAATAGTTACTCTACCTAATTTAAATATATATCTTGTAACTGCAATTGCAACAGTTCTATTATTGTTACAAGTAACAAACTTGGAAAGCACGTATAACCATTTGTCATCCCAAGCTCCTACTCTAGTTACAATATCATAAGTTTGAAACAAAGTTAATTCCTTCTTAAATGTACAATCAACCCTTGCAACAGGAATAAAAGGGTAATTGAATAAGGAAGGTTTCTTAAAATCATTATATTCATTAAACATATAAGAATACATTCCTTTTTGAAAAACCTGACACATCATTTTCATCCTAGCCATGTCTAAATCTGCAAAATAGGTAGAATTTGATTTGTGTAAGAACATATCGTATTCTAAAGGTGATACATAACTCCAGTAACTTACTGGTTCAAAAATTGCCAATGGGCCCTTATTCTCAACTGTGATTCCGAAGGTATTCTTTCTACCATTCTTTTTATAAGTCCTTATTTTCAATACGATATTCTTGGTAGCTGTACTGTAGAACTTATAAACATAGGCAAACGGGATTGTCTTATAGCTTAGGATACCTAAGACTGCCAAAAAGATCTTCAATGCTCTTTCCATAGCTGTTTGTTATAGTATGGAAAACGCTTTATTTTATTATCCAGCGGATCTTCTTTTGAATTTTTCGCGGTAATTGATAAAGACTAACTCTTGAAATTCAACAGAATTGTACCAGAGGTGGGTCCAAATGGCCACCTAAAATGCTTTTGGGTCAATTGTATACAGTCTGAGCTTTTGTAACTATCTTACGATATCTTTGGTCCTAGAAAATTGCAATCAAAGCCAATAAAGTGGCAATTTTCCAAGAAAAATATGCAACTCTTACGTAACTCTTATTACACACAAAGCAGTTTGCATACAAGGATGGTGCGGTGGCTCAAATGGCAGAGCTTTTGACTCCAGTTCAAAGGGTTGCAGGTTCAAGTCCTGTCCGTGCCACACCTTTAATTTTTTTTTTCTAGTAATAAAAATATTTTAGTAAGGACCTTGGCCATTAGTGAACATCATTTTGAGGTGGATATGATGTCCCGTAGATGTAAAACCTATGCATATATTTTTTTTCTGCTATCGGTTTTGTTTCTTCAATTGTTGCAGACTGCGAAAATGACAGAAATGATAGTTGCAGCCAAATCGAAGTGATAGATCACACACATTAATAACCAAAGGAAAACTATCCTACCACAACAGTAACTTTCTTAGACACAAATTCGAACTAAAGAAAGACATTGGCTAGAGATATAATGCTTACATGTTGATATGGAGGAGAAGTATGTATCCTTATAGTCTTAAGAGACTACTTAAGAGACTCCTTTTGGCTAACAACCAAGGCAATATCTCTACACTTGTTATTTTCTCCCATACAGCACAAGCATTTGCATTATAGCAAATACACCCATCCGTCTCTATTTGCATCCATGCTAGTGTAGTTATCCCAGGAGAGTCGTACTCGTACTGCCCAAACCGGTTTCCACACACCCGCGATTTTGGATGAAAAATTGTTGACACGAAAACCGAACATTATCCAACCATTACAGTTGATTTGTTGAATTGACCCCGGCAACGTCGACAAATAGATTGGATTAAGACTCCGTTTTATTGTTCTATTAAGATCTCTTCTCGATCTTAACGAGTTTTGAACGTGAATAATCCAAGAATCTCATCCATTGATCAATTGCATCCTTTAGGAAAACAAAACAACAACTGCCCAAATCAAGCTTATATCTGATAAATAATGGTGGTTCTAGCTGCATCGATTTGTACCAGAGGAGGTAAGGCTCTTTTGTCGAGACAATTCAAGGATTTAACAAAGGATAAAATCACCAGTTTATTATCGAACTTCCCCAGTTTAATATCCAATTCTAATTCTCAACATACTACTGTAGAAGATGATAATATTAGATATGTGTATCAGCCATTGGAGGAATTCTATATTGTATTGTTGACCAATAAACACTCCAATATTTTACAAGATATTGACACTTTACATTTATTTGCTTCCACAATTAGTAACTTATTAAGAACTATAGATGAACGGGAAATATTTGATAATGCTTTTGAAATTTTGAGTTCATTCGACGAAATCATCAATAATGGTTATAAAGAAAATTTAACATTATCTCAAGTCCAAACATTCTTGAGTATGGACTCTCATGAAGAAAAAATTCAAGAAATCATTGAAAAGAATAAAGAGATGGAAGCTATTGAAGAAAGAAAAAGAAAAGCTAAAGAAATTCAAAGAAAAGAATTGGCTAGAAAAAATATGGAGACTCAATTTAGTAAACCGTATGGATTTGAGGAAAACAATTATGCTCCTTCAATTCCAAGTTATCAAACTCCTCCATCAGTGGTGGATAATTCATTTGATTCTAGTGCTTCATCACCAATTCCCTCCGGTAAACCAATGATGTCAAGATCTGGTGGATTACAATTAGGGAAAAAACCAATGGCTAATAAAGCTAACAATGAATCCAATCAACCATTGTTATTTAACAATCAACCCGTGTTTAATCATCAACAAAATAACCCTAATGCATCTATGGGTAATCAACCAGCCGCTTATTCTAAGTCATCATCTCCTGCTCCAGCATCTGTTCCTAAAATTCCTAATAATGGTATATTAATTACTATTAACGAGAAATTTAATGCTCAGTTCCAAAGAGATGGATCAATTATCTCTAGTGAATTAAAGGGTGATTTACAACTAAGAATCAATGATTCTGAATTAAGTAAATGTAAGCTTTTGTTGAAGACCGATAATAAATCTAATGCTATACAATACAAGACTCACCCTAATGTTGATCGTAATTTATTTAATCAAGAAAACATAATTGGCTTAAAAGATAAATCTAAATCATTTCCCTTTAATGATCAAAATTTAGGAGTTTTAAGATGGAGAGCTGTTGGTAAAACTGATGATAGTCAGTACTTACCAATTTTAATCACTATTTGGAGTAATGTTAATGACAATAATACTACTGATGTAACGGTAGAATATGAATTAACTTCAGAATTTGTGTCAAATAATTTGACTAACACCACTATTGAAAATGTTCAACTTTATTTGCCAGTTCAAGAAGACATTAATTTGAAAGATGATAATGAAAATGTTAGTTACAACGTCGATAATGGTATAGTCTTCAATATCAATAGTATTTCTACAGATGATCCTCAAGGATCATTCGAATTCCAAATTGATACTATGGATGAAGATTCATTATTCCCTATGAGTTTACAATTCAATATTGATTTCTCCAATATCACTGAATCTGACAATTGCTTTGGAAAAGTTCAAGTTATAGACGTCGTATCGAGTGAAAACGATAATGAAGAATCTTTACCATTTGACTTACGTGAAAATTTGATATCTGAAAACTATGAAATCAGCTAAATTTAATTAGATAGTCAATTTGTGTAACTAGATGCTAACTATATTTAGTATATTGTTTAAAAGAAAGAAAAAAAGTACGTTAAACGAATTCTACCTAAAACTCTAAAATAAATCAGTTGTAGAAATCAAATAATTATTGATATTCCTGATAATGCAATGGAAAATTTTATGTTCAAATCGAATTTGGTATTTAATGATTCTAAATCATTTAATATCGAAGGCCGAGGATCAAATGACCCATCTGACTCTTTTACATGAGTAATAATGACATTCAAGTTATTAAATGGGTCATTATCCGATGAAGATAATTCTTGACAATAGTTTTTCAATTTGCGTAATTCTTTAATTAAATAAACAGGATTTAAATGTCCATATAATTTATTTTCTAGATTGGCATTGGAGCATTCAAGTACAATTGTATTTAAAGTCTTGTTAACAATCAAAGGACTTATATCTTTCCAAATAAGTTCATTAAAGTTCATATTAGATATTAAATCTGATTCAAAATCTCCAAATATTAAGATATGACTTTGAGTAGGCATATAATTGACCAAAAAAGCTGATGACAAATAGGTCACCGAATTTTCATGAGTTAAAGCTTCCGACAAATTAAAGTTTTCTGTTATGGATATCGAACTGTGTCTGAAGTTATTGTAAGGAGGAGGGACAATGTGATCACCTTTTGTAGGAGGGTCCTGAGAATCCATACTACAATTTGCCAATTTCCCATGACTTAATTTATACATTTTAACGGCATAATTTTGATTGATAGGAACCAGCTTGGAAAACTCAATGGTTTTAAATTTCAAAATATTAAATTCTTGCATGTTAGGCCAAATAATTCCATTGAAAATATGGAAATTTAATGCATTTATGGTATCACTAGAACCAAAAACATATTTAGGATTAGTGACGGAAAAATTAGGGGAATTTAATACTAATGAATAAATATGATCTAAATGAGGATGTGATATTAAATAATGATTAATATGTTTAAAAATATCAACCGAAGTTTGAAATGGAGATTTATCTTTAAAGGATTTAAATGGTTTAGAAATTGGACATTTTAAATAATCTTCAATTTTTAAACTATCTGAATAAAATTTTAATAAATCACTTTCACACCGATTATTGGTTTCATGGTAAATAATTTCACTTAGTTGCCGTAGTCCACTTCCAGCATCTATACATACCAATTGATCGGATAAATTATGTTCAACAATATCATTATAAGAAATGGAAATCGGCTTCATGATAATACAACAATTGGACCCTTCAATGGGACCACCCGAACTCCCTAAAAATGTGATTTCAAATGACATGGATGATCACAAGAACATATGATGTCGAAACTCCAGGAGTCGACCACCTTTATTGTAACAAAGGGCCAGTAGTACCACAAATCCCAGCAGCAGCTACCACCAACCAGGAAGCAAAAAAGCAAAAAAAAGAAGAAAAGGAACTAAAAAACGAAACCACGGTCCAATTAGAATCAATCCTGGAGCTAGTAATAAGGGCCAAAGGTATATTCAACAACCAGTCAGATAAACTCTTTGACAACCCAATAAATGAATAGAAGAAGAAGTTACCACCAAAAGTAATACCAATGGCACCCACCAGGGATAATTGACAATGAATTTAATATGAAATCCACTCACGAAACTCCAAAAATAGTCCGTAACTTTAACAAAAGGGGGAAGCCTCAGGGTTCACTTGAGAGTTGAGAATTCTAGAATCTATTGTGACGATCACGTAAATGTAACCCAATAGACGTCAAGAACCGGTATAAAAGGAAGGGGAATTGGGCGGTAGAGGTTACAGTGCATATACGGGGTAAGGAAGAATTTGGGCCGGAGTTATTGCGCATAGGGCCAGAGCCAGTGGCACTAGTGTCAGTCAAGGCGTGCGTTTATTCATGTACAACTACTACAATTGTTTACTACCATAACCTTTAATATTCTTTGCAAACCCCCAATTTTGACCAGTAATTGAAACTCCTTTATCATATTTAACTTGATCGGGTTTGATGGTTACCATTGTAAACGTTTCAGAAGATCTAGCATCTCTATAAAATAAGACTCTCATACTATCCATGATTACCTTTTTAGCTTGTTCTTCAGTAACATTAATATAATCAGGATCCATAGGAATCAATTGTCTTAATAATGGTACAGCCAAATAATTTCCAAATCCAGTGGCCAAAGTTGATGATCCATAAGTGGTTCCTAATAAATCAATATATTTTAAAAATGGAGTTTTATCGTCATTATATCCTCCCACAATTATTGAATTCCATAATGGATTCATCTTGGATCTTCTATTATATAATACTTTACTTAAATATTCATGAATATGAGGAGCTCTTAAATTATTATCATCAAAATTATCATAAATTTCTTCTTCTGTTTCTAATTCATTTAATAGTCTTTCGATATATTGAAAGTCGGAAATATCTCCGGATACTCCTACCACCGTTTCCTTTCCAACTTTGATTAATCTTTCAATCCCATTAAATCTTAATAATGATCCATAAGATGCCAAGTTGTCGGCTGCCATAACAATTCCATCTTTGAATTTAATTCCTAATACTGAAGTCCCGGTAATGATGGGATTTTGCGTATGTTTTTTGGGGAAATCGTCAATTCCATGGGTTTTGGCATTGGCTATTTGATGATTATAGCTCCCATAAGTTTCGTTACTGGGTCTTCCCCAACTTAATGGATCGTGATTCATGTTGGTTATGGTGTTATAGATAATCAGTGGCGTTCTTTTTGGTGGAAAGCTTTTGGGAGAGCGAGGGGGCTGCGCACGACCCTACTTGCTACCAAGTGGCTGCCACCAGTGGCCGCTTGGGTCGAGCTGGACCCGGAAGCGGTCGGACGGGTTAGAGTTGGGCCCAGGTCGGGGGCCAGAGCTTACAAGACACTTCAATGAATCCATTCTCTTAAGATGTACATTTAATAAATAACTATTTAAAACACTACAGTAGCCCCACCAGTAATGATGTTCTCAGCTTCGTCTTCCTTTGGTGGTTTATATTGAAATCTTTTAGGTAATTGGGATCTAAAGAAGTATTCTCCTTCCTTTGGTTCTATAGGATTTGGATTAAAATAACTACTGGTTCCAGAAGATCCACCAGGCATTAAACCTTCAGGAGCCATTGGATGCACACCCCCTACAGATTCTATAATTGTTAGTATTATTCCCCACAACAAACACTTCCGTGGTCACAGTTGGTCTCAGCCAATGAATGGTCGCATCCGTTCCCTCCATTCACTGGTCAACTTGGGGGTTTCATTATCCCCTGGAAGTTTCTGGAATGATTCCTTGACATTATAGTTAACACATACTTGCATGCTTGTGAGGTCCCCCTACGAACTTAATCAATGGGACATGTTTTAATAAGCTTTGTGAAACCTTCATGGTTGCAGATAAGTTCAAGTTTTTTTTCCACCGGGCTCTCAAGACTTCAGGATGCGAATTTGTGTGAGCAGTACAAATAGTGTCTACTGCTTAGAGCCTTTGGCAAAGGGTTGGCATATCTTGGAGATATAGGAGATCAAGTGTCCCAAAGAGTTATTTGGAGGAATACAAGGGTTACAGTTAGCAGGGAAATATATTTTTCTTAGGTTCTCAGGACTATTTAAGTAGAGATATATGGCTCCTTGTGGAGGAAATTTGGCTGCAAATGATTACTCGATTACCCACAGAGGTGATTACCCGAATATTTATTGAGCTTGTTAACGAGCCATGTGCTATTCAATACACCTGTAAGAAACTATTTCAAGTCCACCAGGGCCTTAAGTATAGATTGACACCTTTTACTGTGAAGTCGGCTGTCCGGCTATACCATATAGTTCAAAGTCCTCTTGCAGTTGACAACATTGTGTATTTGAATGTGAAGGAGTTCAACCAATTAACCAATGAGGGATTCAACCAGTTTCAAGAGTTTTCAAATTTGAAATACCTTAACTTGCTAGTTCATACTTTTCTGTTTTTTGAAATCTTCTTAACCTTACCTCCTTCGCTAGTCAAATTGACGATTCTGATTAATTACAAGTTAAAGTATTTTTCCAAATTCAAAAAGCTAAGAGAGATTGAACACAGATATAAAACCAACCCACCAACCCTCCACCATAATCTTAAAACTTTAAAGATATTTAGTAATTGTCCTATTCTATTCTCCCGGGTCAACAACTACCTATGGCTATTAATACTTCTTACTCAAAACAGGCAACAAATACAGCGATTCCGATCATCTCACCTTAACCAGACTTATTTTCAGTCCTCTTTTATTGATAAGATGGAAGCTTACAAGCAGAAATATTTGAAAAGTGGATTTCTCTTATTTGGACATTTGATCTCCCGCAGCATTTCAGTGGTTAGACAATCATTAACGTTGCTAGAAGTACAAAACATCGATATGGCTCTAATCTTCAGAAACAATATGGATTGTAACCTTCCAAGCTTACAATTGCTATTATTTGATAACTGTTCATTTATTAGAATACCCCAATGGCTAGCCAATGTTCAAGTTGTGAATCTGAGTCTAAGACATACGGGTAAACCTTTACAAGTGGCATTTGTGGATAACTTATCCCATAAAATCTTATACTCAAGAGGTCCACAAATTAGCGATGGTTGGCTTGGTTTGCCATATACCAAGGAGAATATGGCAAGACTTAAAAGTTTCTTGCAAGTAGATCAATAGATATGGAAAAATCCAAGGTAGTGCGCCTGTCATAAATCTTATAAGTTTGATGAAGAATTTCTCACCACTTAACAAAGTAATTAACTGCAACATGAACGATAAACTAGCCAGGACTTTACAGAGATTCCAAGCCAGAATAGATAAGGGGGAGTTCTATGAAGCCCACCAGACTCTTAGAACAATCAGCAATCGGTACATTAACAGTAAACAGTATGATGAAGCCATCAATTTGGTTTATGAAGGAGCGTTAATATTGTTGAAGAATAAAGAATATGCTAGTGGTAGTGATTTAATTATGGTTCTCATTGAAATATATCAGGATGCTAACAAGTCTGTTGATGAAAACGAAGGATCTTATAAGGGAAAGCTAATTGAATTGGTTAATTACTTGCCTAACGGAGAAACTAGTTTGGTAGATTTGTCTAAAAAATGTATTAATTGGTCTAAGAGTGATGACAATAAATTTGGTGATCATGATTTGCATGAACTATTCGGAATGAAATTCTTACAAGCTATCAAAGATAGCTCAGCAGTGGAAGAAGAAAAGAAGAAATTGTTTGCTTATAGTGAATTACATTTGATTTTAGGGAAAATAAATTCATTGAATAGTTATATTGATTTCTTATATGAATGGTACCAACATGATGTTGATGCCGATCCAGGCATTTATTTATCTAGAGCTATTATAAATTATTCCTATTTAAAGAACATTGATTTCGTGAAACAATCACTTCATAAATTTTTAACCAAGCTATCTAAAGATAATCAAGATTATGACACCGTCCAGGACAGTGATTATACCATTTACTATTATAAGCAATTCAGATTAATTAATTTTTTGCAATTATTAGTAATCACATTGGGTAAATCAGCTGATGATACTCAAATGGGCAACAAATTTTTAAAACTATATAATAGTTATAAAAAAGATTTAACTGATCATCAATTGAATTCATCAATCGAATATTTGGGAAGATTCTACTTTAAATTAAATTTGGGTAATCCTCAAGGAAATCAAAACATGTTGGCCAATCTAATGGGAGGTCTATTCAAATAAAGTTAATAATCATCTATCTCTGCCTGTATCGTTTCATCCTTAAATATACATGACAGGTTCATTGCTTCTATCAATTCAACCCGATTGCTCTTGGTCAATTCATGCTTGGCCTCAGAATAAGTACACCATCGTCTATTTCTAGTATTCATTTCAGGCCATTCCTTATGTAAAGTGTCCACCAACATCTCATAGAAATGAAACTCGGTCTTTGGTATCACTACTTTAGGATTAAAATCTTGCCCTTGTTCTACTACAGGTGCTTTATCACCCCTAGAATCATATACCACTGGTAATTTTGAAACAATCTTTCCTTCACAACCGGCTTCCTCCCACGTTTCTCTAACAGCACTAACAATAAAATCATCTCCTTCATCCAATTCAATTCCTCCTTTGGGCAACACCCATTTGTTAGGATTTGCTGTTGACAGGATCATAATAACCTTGTCTCGGTCTTGATTTAAACAAATACATCCTGCTACCATTCTTGATCCAGTAGATGGATTATACCGTTGATTAGCTCTTCCGACTCGGGACTTCAATTGTTTGTTAATCAAGTTGGGATTAGAAGTGTTGGGACTTGTTGGTTCCATGGTTACGCAGCTGTTTACAAAGGGGCTTATAGCAAGTTGAAAAGCAGTTAAAGCAAATTAAAACAAGTTAAATTAGTTAGAAATGAATGATCTTTTATGGATAAAATTGAGAGTTCTCAGAAATCTGGAGAAATGAGTGGAGAGAAAAAATCTATCAACAAGAAGCCAGACAGCGACCATGGTCAACTTGATCTCGATACTTGGACTTAGTTCGTTGGTACTAGCCCACTCAGAGACTAATAAGCGTCCCGAAGGATTATCATGGCAGAAATGGCACATGATAGAAGAACACCAGATAGAAGAATTTGATGGGATAACGTTCTTCAAATTACATGATTTATCAGGAAAGTCCCAGTGGGGAAGACAAGATATCTTAAATATTTATGGGTTAGCTAGAGATAATGTAGTAGGTGATGGATCTGGAATGGGAGATCACCAACATGGACAAGAAATTATCACCCCAGAGAGCAAGCAATACATAGTGGACACTATATTAAAGTTGATTGATATCAATAAAGATGGAGTTATTGATGCTCAAGAATGGGTTGATTTTGTAGAAAATGGAGGCGAATTGCCTGATTTTGGGTATGGACAAGGACATCATTTGGATTTCGAAGATGAATACGAACAGCATCATTGGAATAAATACCATAAAGATGATGATCCTGAAGTCAATGTTAAGCATAAAGAGGATATTGAACATGAACTATTACACCATGAACACGAGATTGAGGAGTCCCATAACTTGGCTCCAAACATCAGAGATATAACTAAGAATTTTCAGTCTCCAATCAAGTTGGAAAACTTACCTGGCAAGTACAGAAGTTGAGGAGGTAAGTGATCTGGCTATTAAATAACCAGCCCAGAGTATATCACTTCGACAACACATTAGAAATATATATCTTCAATAATACAGAAGTGTATTGATCCCATAAAAGCTGTACATTCAATCTAAACTACTCTCTATATTGGCTCCTGTCATCATTCATCACTTGATGGAGCTAAATGCACACAGTCTTAATTCATCTAAATCACTCTGACATGCACTGGGCTTGGACTTGTTCGTCTTCAAGCACGCTTCATATGCTTGTAATTTGCCAGCACATATTCCTTGGATCTTTTGAAATGATGGCACTTCAGTCTTGATGCAGGTAGCCAATTGCATCTGTTCCTGGTTGCAATCTTTCTGTGGATTAGACATACATTTGTGAAACCCTAAGAACTGCTGGGGACAACACCGGGCTATATCTTCTAATAAGATTTGATCTAATAGCCCACTTCCCATTCTGCTTGCTGTATGGTATAACTAGACTGGAACTGAAAAATTCGCATTCTGTCAGAAGATACTAACTGAACTGTGGGTCTGCAAGTGTTTACACTAAAGCCAAAGTGGTTGAAGATAAGGCTATTCGAACTTGTACTCATACCCAGAGCTAGATATTAGCTTTATTAACACATACTCAAGGTGATTTGAACCTAGTGGATATGTCATATTTCAGACCATTTAAACCAGTTCTTATAGCTATAACTTGGGTGCCAGTAATCTTCACTTTCAGTCAACATGTGTATCAGCCGTACTTTATAACAGGGATGTCGATGACTCCTACATTTAACCCAGGTACTGAATCCCTAACCAATGATATTACTTTGGTAAAGAAATTTGGATTGAAGAATAAAAATAATCTTGCTAGAGGAGACATAATATTATTCAGATCTCCTATAGATCCGGAAAAAATCTTGACAAAAAGGATAATTGGGTTACAAGGGGATTCCATCAATTGTTTAAATAAATATCCAAAGGCTACTACTACCATACCTAGGAATCATTATTGGGTAGAAGGTGATAACGAATTTCATTCCATAGATTCTAATGATTTTGGTCCTATAAGTCAAGCCCTTGTAGTGGGAAAGGTAATTAGCATAATATGGCCCCTTTCTAGAATTGGCTATAATTTTAAAACTGGTGGTAGGGAAAATGCTGTTATTAAAAGAATATAGGATGCGGTACATTTTATGAATCGATGATTTTTTTCAGTTGATAAATCAACCAAGGATCTATATGGAACTCGGTTTTAGATAATGCATGTATATGGGAATGCAAAGGCATATTACTTTTATGAATACTGGTAAATTCTTTAGTAAGACTGTGGTAAGTCAATGTGTTTTTATCATGACAGATAGTATCGTAGTTGCATATTTTGCAATTGACCCAGAGTCTTAGCCAAGGATTGTAACAATGCTTGTTGAATTCTTTAAAATGGAGACTTTTGGGGTACTCTCTGGTTAGTATTCCTTCATAGTTGTTAGGTACATAATCGAGTTGGTTTTCAAATTGAGTTAAAACCAATGGATTCAAATCTTCGAAGGTATAAAAATGATAGTTTTTACAGTTATAGATTAAGTGCTGATTGACAAGATTTGCTCTTTCTTTGAATAATTTTTTGTAATAATCGGGCTTGATAACTGTATGTGATTCTTCATTCTGTAGATAGTCAGAATCCAATACCTGATTGAATTCGACCAGTTCTTTCTTCAGAATTGACAAGTACTTTGACTGATGGCTAAAGCTTAATGCTGTGATATCAATGTAGAACCCAGAATCTATGTCAATAAATCTACCATCTATAACATTGTTCCCATTACCTTTTTCTCTATTGTAGAAATTAGGATTTATATCTAATAAATATCGTCCGAATTGATTTCGATCATTCCAATTTATTATTAACGAGTTATTATAGTTTCTGGCCAATTTTATTAAAGATTGAACTGTAATTTGGATGTCAAGATCATTATCCCATGGTAGATTCAAGCCATTCCAGTACCATCCTAATAAGGTTCCATGAGATAACCAAGTTTTAATGTCCACCGAATTACTAAACGCAAGCCAACTTTTACTTAATCTGTTCAAGATGTTGATTCTTTCGTAGTCAGTATATTCAACAGTTTGAGAAAATCTCCAATCGAAGTGACCACCACCTTTTACAGGTAATTTAGGTTCATTGAAGTATTTGACCTCATTTAGCTCTAAACTAATCTGATGTACTACCGATTCCAATAATTCTTGATCAAGAGAATTATAGGTGAAGTGGAGCCTTGACTTTAAATTTTGGTAAAAAGCGTTGAAATCAAATATAAAATCGGATTTCAGTAACTTAACTGTTGCCGTAGGCTGATGACTTATTACCCTTGGAAACTCAAAAATAGGATATTGATCTGTCTCTATCTTTCTAAACAGACCATTTATTTTTACCTTCACTGAATCGATTAGTTTTGTGTAATTGATAGCTTTAGGTATTGGTGTATGATGATTAGTTGTATTCGTGGGGATGATTACACTGCGATTGTCAAAGGTAAATATAATTCTATTAGGAGAAGGCATGGAATCAGACATGTACATCCGATTCAAAACGTTGAAATTATATTCTGAAGTTTTGAAATCGATTGGGGAAAATATTGTAGCATCCCCAGTGTGGACACTTTCAGTACAATAGAATGAAATATTCTCAAAAGGAATAGAATTTATAGACAACTGATCAAATAACTTGAGGCAGCCATAAGCTTTAATATTATATAGTTGACCAGGCAGAAGTTTACTCTCCAAAACCGATTCCCAAGAAAATGGTAATGTCAAGCCATCTAAGGATCCATATTTCAGTAGATGATCATCAAGCAAATAGCTCCACACAGCGATCTGTCTTCGAGGATCAAATGTGTTTCTGGACTGGTGGCAATATCTTTCCCAGGTTCTGGAGTGAAGCAAATCAGGCTTCTCACTGGCATCTTCCTGTAAATCACATTCTTTAAACACTACATAGTCTAAATATGGGGTTGTTGAATTGGCATAATCAAGATATCGGCCAGCATCAGCAAAGGTCACAGCATCAGGATTTGAGCTCCGTGATCCCGAAACATGCAAAAAAATATATACAGAAGCAGCTATAAAGACAATTGGAAACTTTCTAACCCATACTATAGGCAATGAGAGGAGCCTGCTCCTCCTGATCTTCATGTCTTATCAGCAAAACCAAAGTCCACAGAGAGATTTTTGGATGCGAAAAAAATTGCAGCAAGATCACCATCGAAGCTGGAACCATCACCAGCACCATCAATTTAACAGGAGGTATTCTAATATGCCCTGAGAACCTTATAGATATTCTATTTTTACAATATTACAAAAAAGCACATCATATACATAACATACATTCATTACAAATTCATAAATGGTGTCTAACTCAACACGGATATCTTACACTCTATATATTCTAATGTACACGGATTAGGAAAAAATATTCTCGGTTAAACTCATCGATGAGGGGTCCCTGCATCAATTGTAATCACAACCAGAACCAAAGCTGCAAAATTCCATCACTACTGGATATCTTTTATCAACTCAATAAAACTCAAGTGTAGTTTTACAAAGATTTTTTCGTCACCAGTGAGTTCAATTAACGATTTTGGTTTTATTAATGATCTTCTTAGATAGTGTTCGTGGTTTAGATTTGTATCATTGGTTTGAATGTTTTGATTAGAAACCTTGACTTGAATGGAGTTGATAATCTTATTGAGGTAGTCAGTTATTATATCGACATTTTTAAGGATCTTTATCTCTTGATCACCGATAATCATTAATCCATATTTACGCTCTCCTCCTCGGGCATTTATATCTTTAATCTTAAAGATCTTGGTTAGACTGTATCCATTGGAATTATCACCCAAATAAAGGGGTTTGGTGATGTCAGATGTGGTCTCTACTGAAAGTCCTTTCATGATTAACTTGGTTAAAGAAGTATATCTGGATTGCATTGATGGGTATTGGGTAGAGATATAATTGGATTTCTTTGACCCTTTATTCCCACTTTTAGTACATAGATTCACAGCCTCTCCCGGGATAGTCAACTTGCAAGAAGCACATGTTTGTAACTTTGACGAGCTCTTTAATAGTAAGTCGTCTGAATAATCACTTACTTGGGTACATATTATACTGCAAGGTCCATGAAGTTCACAGAAGTGTGCTAAGCATACAATAAAATTTGCCATAGCACCAGGGACTTATGGGAACTGTTCTGAAACTGTTCTATGCTTTTATAGACCGTTCTGGTGTTTTATAGGCTCGTGAATTGTGTCCGGGCCGGTATATTTAAGTGGTAGTTTTTATATATTTTTCACTAGTGCGACGCAAACATCAAACTATCACCACCATGAGATACAACGATAAGAAACTACGAAACTTGTCGGGGCTCTGTGTGAGGAATATTTGTGTTGGTGGGGTCCAATTAAATCTGCTGGACAAAGGGGAACAGGCTGGTTGGAATGGTGACCGAGATGGGAGTAAATTCAAAAGGGTGAATGGAGCTAAAGAGGAGGATGGATTAATCCATGATAACGATTATTCACAAATGATACGAATAAACCAGACCAGAATGATTGATAGCTTATTTACATTGCATTATCCACGAACAGGCAAGTTGATATATGTCAGTGAAGTTGTTGAAAATAGCCTGGACCCTAATTTTAATGCCATTAGTATCCCTTATAAAGACTCTAACAAATTAACTCAACTTACCATTAAGCTCTGGGGACACGTCAATTGTGAGTGGAAACTCTTGATTCAGTGGGATGCAGACTTGAGGGATTTGATACCGGTGCCTGACTTAAATAATGATGACCAATTTAATGATAATAGTATTATACTTCGACTAGATAATCGGTATTATACTGCTAGCTATAATGTTATAAATGTACCGCCCTCAGATGATACAATCAAGACCAATGGGGGGATCCATGAATTAGACTCGTACAATTTTGACACAATACGATCGATCAATAATCTAGACAAGTCAATTCAAGAGTTGATGGAATCCAAGATAATCATATCTGAATCGATCGATAAATTGATTGGGAATCAACAAAACTATACTTATGAGAAATATATTAATGACATTAACCGCTTGTCCTTACAGAATAAACAATTAAGCAAATACATCAATGATTATACCCACACAAATGACCAATTGATGTCAATCATTTTGCATTACAAAATCATGATTAATAAGTTGACTGAATTAAAACTAGATATAAAACCAAACGTACAAGAGAATTTCAATAATCAGTTAGAGATCATTCAAAATAATGTTTATAGCTATGACCAAAACTTACCAACGATCTATAAGTTTATGAAACAATATTTTCGACAATTCAGTCAAATTCTATTGGAATTGGCTAATATATCAGAGCCTGAGGGGAAGAACAATAGTAATTTATACGTGATGGGGTTTGAGTTCCCTAGCTCAATTAAAGATATTCTTAAAGTTTTGTACTACAATGAACTTCCATTGGGTAACCAGCATGACATGACGAATAATGATCACCAATTCAAGATTCTTCAAATCAATTTCAGTTTATCTCATATTATCCGGTTGATCTTAATGTTGATTGATTTGATACAATTACCAGTATATTATACAATTGAATTTAAGGGAAATTATTCCATCATTAAAGACTTTAAGCATAAATCATACCCTTTATATTATGACAGTGGTCTATCAAAACGAGATAATAATAATACTATAAAGAACGAGTTATTTGAAATGGGATTATCTCTATTGAATAAAAATCTCCTATTAATTCTTTATAGGTTGAATAACATGTACAAAGCATACACCTATGAAGGAATCAACCAGTCTTATACTCCTCAACCAGGATTACTAAATAATATTCCTATTGATTGTTTAGACAACTTTTTATGGAATCTTCAGTATTTGCTATTATATTTATCAGCTATTAACGATTCTGATAAACAATTCATGAAAGATTTATCAGTTACAGATGACCTACATTTAACTGATCAATTAAACTCATTAACAATAACTCAAGTGTTTGATCTACAGCCAACTAATAGTTAATCCAGAAATATATAATAAAGCATTGTAGGTATAAATTCAATAAAATAGATATACAACTATAAAAGTCCCGCTAATCTACAATAAAGCAACAGCAACAGCACCTAACACAGCACCGACTGGAGCTACAAGAGATCCAACACCTCCACTGGAAGTTTCTTCAGAATCAGATTCATCACCAGTACTACTACCACTAGCAGTGTTACTAGAGGATGAACCAGAAGCCAGACCACCACTACCAGAAGCAGCAGAACCACTATCATCATCATCACTATCGTCATCAGCTTCTAATCTTGATGAATACCATGGGAACTCACTAGCAAAGTTTTCTAATGGATCAATATCTACACTGTTCAACATAGTAGTATAAGAATCATCAGTATAAGTTCCAACTTGGGTCGCCAAAGCAGAAAATTGACTAGGAATAGATTTAGCTGTTCTAATAAAATCAAAGTATTCCCCGGTGTGTTCTTTATAATCATTAACCAACTTGGTTAAGAAATCAACATCTCCTTGGTCAACATCTTGAGTACCATCATCATCAGCTCTGACCATTGAAATGGCTGATAATAATCCTAATCCAACTAAAAATTTCATTATGGGGTCTATTGTGTGCTATACCGTGTGTTATACGTGAAAGGGTTGAGGCAAATAAATATAAAGCTTGCAGATGAAAAAAAAAAAGGTGATAAACTTTTGGTGACTTCGGTAGGTTTTTATAGTGTGCACAATTGGAATTTCCATATTTAGTTAATTGGTAACAGTGCCCTTCGTGCGGCAATCATTTACCCCAAATTTGACGATTCACAGCCTTGTCGAGACACTACAAACGGCCGATGACAGGTGAGAGGTGGTACTAGTTACCTAGTGCAGTTATCATTTCAACTTAATACATACTATACATAAGGCTGTGTAGCCCTCATAATGGCTCTACTGTTATGATACAACACCCTATTTACCCTAAGAATGGCCCTGCTGCTAAACACAAATTTCTTCTGGTGAAATGAACTTTGAATACAGGAGTCTTTTTCGTAAAGTAGGCAGTCATATGATCACTAGTGGCAACGATTTCTCTCTTATTAGCTTTAGAAGATTTTTGGGGGTTAGCAGTACCAGAGGTTCCACCATTAGCACTAGCATTATTATTAGCATTAGTACTACCATTATTATTATTTATCTCATTGGCTTTAGCTCCATTACTATTACTATTATTTTCATTAGATAATTCTTCCAAATTGAATGCTTCTGGTTCAGGACCTGCATCATTAGTATTCTTTTTTATATCCCAAACTCTAACCGTATTATCTGCGCCTCCACTAACTAATACGCCATTATCCTTAGAAAATTCTAATGAATAAATTGATGATCTTCCATGTCCTCTCATGGTTTTAAGTCTTCTGCCTGATCCAATATCCCAAATATTTATCACACTATCTTCACCTGCTGATGCTAACCATCTACCATCTGGTGATACTGCCATACAATTTATAGGTCCGGTATGACCCATAAATACTCTAACTGGCTCTCCACTATGAACATCCCACATTCTACATGTTTTATCAGATGATCCAGTAAATAAATAGTTAGAATTGGGATGAAATTCTACACAATCAACATCATTAATATGCCCTGCAAAGATTCTTAAAGGATATATATGATCAGTTGCCCATAATCTTGCAGTTTGATCATGGGAAGCGGTAGCAAAATAATGTCCCAAGGGAGAAAACTTAACATCCCACACTGGCTGAGTATGACCCTTATATGATACTAATCCTGTATATGAATCCATCGACCATAATCTTACGGTCTTATCTTCACTACTTGATACCAAATATTTCCCATCTGGAGAAAATGATACAGAATATACTGGTCCACTATGACCAATCAATTTTCTGGTATTGTCATTATTATGTTTATCCCTTTTGAAAATAGACTTTAATGGTTTACCGTCTATACTCCATAATTTTATAAAACTATCTTGAAACCCTCCGGCCACAATATTAGAATCTTGATTAAAATTCAAACAAGTCATATCATTATTGGAATTATGGAATGTATACATACACACAGATGGTGGAGTTGCTTGGATAGTATTTAATTTAATCTTTGACCGAGAATCTTCCACTTCTAATATATGTCTTTTAATATCATCTGCATCCTTTAAAGGTAATGGCAAGGGTTGGGTAGGGACATCACCTTTTGGTTCGTTCATTTCATGGAATTCTTCTACTAATGTTTTTCCATTAACTGGTTCAGAATTTTCATCTTTAACTTTCAATTCTGCTTCAATTTCCTGTTGAGTATCTTGATCTAAAGGAGCTTTTCCTAAAGTTACCGGTTGTTCATTAAAATCTTCAATAATCCCTTCTTCAGGATTGGCCTCACCTTCTAATTCTAGTTTATCAGGTTGAGTGATCTTAATAATTGGATTTAAGTATTGATTAATAATTCTAATTAAAATAGCACCTCCAACAGCTTCATTTTCATGCAAGAAATATAACAACAAATTCATAGAAGTTTTGGAAATAATAATTCTATATTTGTTGTTTCTGAAATCTTGAGCCAACTTATTTTCAGTCAAATGGTCAGGTAAGAAAAGTCCACTTAATTGCTTTAATTCATTACCATGTAAGATTTCATGATCTATTTTGAACTTATCATAAAATAACTTGGAATGGTCAGAAAAGTTCTTATAAATCAACTCCAAATAACAATGAATAAATATTGGATATAATAACTTGGACAATTCTGGTTTATACAAGTCTAAAGACGTTTCTACCCATTTTCTTAAAGTATTATAAGCAATCAAATAAATTTCGGGATCATTTTCTCGTTTCTTTTTCTCTTCGAAATCCTTTAATTCTCTTAATTCTTTTTCTTTGGCTAATCTAAATTCCCGATCCTTAGTTTCTCTTAATTCTCGTTCAATTCTAACTTGTTTATCTCTTAATTCCTTTAATTCTCTAGTGACCTTTTCCTTTTCCTTTTTGCTTAACTCACCTGGACTGGCCAACGAAGTGTTATTTGCGTTAGGTAACCCAACACTAGGTGTAGGAGTATTTGAGCTTTCCAACCTTAACATTGACTCAGTCTTGTGGTATCCCTTTTTATTAAGATATTCCAATACAATCCGGTTCAAGTCGGCCTGAGAATATTGTGTCTGCTGATTATTTCTAGCTTGGTTCGATTGGCCCCGCTGCTGTTGCTGTTGCTGTTGTTGTTGAAGTCGTACAGCAGCAGCATCGCCAGACCCAGGACCAATAGCTCCATCAGTTGCACCGGTGGTAGCATTAGCCCCAGCACTGGCACCGTTATTGACGCCCGGCAGGCCGCCATTTCCGGCGGAGCCCGGATTAGAAGCTTGATTGTTCTGACTCATGATGTGATCTCCCTTTAACACGGCTGATAGCAGGGATATGGGGCACCGTTTTAGTGATGGAATTGGTTTTAGTTGCAGATACTTTTAACAGTGTCAATTTGGTGTTGAGAAGAAAACCTGCGAAAAAAAAATCTATGAGAGGCCGCGTGACGTGGATCACGTGAATATCTTCAAATGCTACTATACATAATTATGGACGAATATTTAGGTAGACCTTATAATGGGGTTGGCAATATCCCAAGGGCCCAGAAGTTCATTCTTGTATTTCTGCAAGAACATGAAATATGCCGGGAGTATAAAGCCAATGAATATCTGGGTGGAGACCCAAAAAAGTCCGAGGGTCCAATTGTGGAATTGGTATAAATAATAGTAATTTAAGGTCAATAAACTAACAAATACTGCTCGGTGATATCTGGGATTATGAAGCTTTTGTCTTATAGCAAAGTAGAATAATGGTAATAAGATATTCAATTGGATAGATAGCACTATAAAACAGAATACCTGAAGGGTAGAATTCAATCTGGATGAAAGGAAAAGAGCATTGGATAATGAAAGGTTGGTGGAAACTATTGGTTTATATTGAGGGATGTTGGTGATAAAGGCATAGTCATGAAATATAATATTGGCAACTGTAAGCAAAAATGAAATTGACCAGATCGAATCGGATGATGTGGACCTGGTTAAGGACTTTAAGATGGGGGATAAAATTAAGATCATAAATATGATGAGAATAAAAGATTTATGGTTCATGGAGTAGTTATTCAGGAAATTATTCAACTTGGTTTCCCAGATGAAAAATGCCACTAATGTTATGGCAGAGCATATCAAGGTGAACACCATAGGATTCCAGTTGTAATAGTAGATTTTGGCAAATACCTGAATCACCAATGCTAAATTGTTCATGTGGAATACTATGAGGGAGAAATCCAGTACCAATTTCAAGTAGGAATAACGAGCCACTGTTTCGTTTCTTCTTAACTGAGAAAGAAATGATTCATCAGTATAGTTATCTGGGTATGGCTGCTTCAAGTATAACAATTTTTTCCATGATTTGTTAGACCCCGTGTGGTTTAGTCCTATGGAGTACATGGTGCAGCTGTGTGGTGATGAAGAAGCTACTGAGTGCGCCCCGCGAGGTTTTGTAACTATCACCGGATTCTTCAAGAGAACTGCAATCATGAACACCAAAAAGACGACCTCCAGAGGGTCATATCAGGGAACAGGTGGTCAGATGCCTAACTTTCAACGCACAAACAGTTCGTTCAGACTATCTAGAAGCAGCACAAATACAAACACCAATACCGTTGAGCCGTACTATGATAATCAGAGTCTAAGGACCTTGGATAGAATCCCCAGTACAAAACCAAGCATAACTTATCTGGATAAATTATGGACGCAGATCGATGTCTTGGACGATGTGAAGAACATGTCCAATCAGGTGAGAGAGAAAGGATCGTTTTTTAACGATCAGTTTAATGAAGAGTTAAATAAACTCAAACATCTGCAGGAAAAGTTGGTAGAAGTAATGGCCAACCAACAGACCAATGACAAGGCAGGGGTGGAACAACCCAAGCAACGATACAGAAATGACCATATTCATGGCCATCGACCTATGGGGGCCACCAATAATACCATATCAGAGGGAAGTCAAGAAGATGACAGTGAAGATGATGGACCTGCTGATTCTAAACGGAAAATTAGAGATTTCTTTGAAGAACGTCATACTGCCAGTAATAATGTTATTTATAAAAAACAGAATTTTGATGATATAAATAACTACATTAATGATGTTAAACGTAACTTGGAGACCGTTAGTGAAGCATTGCAGAACTTTGATGAGACCACCAGGGACTTGTGGTGATTGTCAAAAGCCGGGCAGGTACCTGGCCACCACCGGTTAACAACCACCTGTCAATAATTCCAGCCATTCAATAATCACCTTATGGTTATGTAGTTTGTTTGCATTCACGGAAAAACTTCCTAACGGATTTTTTTCGTCGGACTGTGCATGCCGTATACACAGGATGTTTACGTCATGGAACTGGTGATACTTGAACATCCTAGAGCCAAAGAACTTCAAGTTACACCATTATAGTGATACATTCAGCCAGCGACCCTCATCCTATGTTCATCCTGGCTTCTTTCTCTACATTTATATACCCATATCTATGTGAATAAATAGCTTATTGCTGCTAGTTCGGACTGTAGATTTCCCCCAACAGAACCGGCGTGGCCGCACCGACCTGCAAGTATTTTTCAAGCTTTTTTTTTTTCATTCATATAAAAACTCACAAAGACCTCTGTGAGATAGCCCACCGGTTCCGACAACAAGAAAGAGAAATATGGTTCATTTAGGTCCAAAACCACCGCAACATAGAAAGGGAACGTTCACTGACGTTCCTGAAGAATGGATGACTGAATTACATGAAGTAGAAAAGATGTTAACCATCTCTACTGATACCTTAAATAAGATTGTTAACCATTTTATCCACGAATTAGATAAGGGATTATCTAAGCAAGGAGGAAATATTCCAATGATTCCTTGTTGGGTGATGGATACTCCAACTGGACAAGAAACCGGAGACTATTTGGCTATTGATTTGGGAGGAACTAATTTAAGAGTTGTGTTGGTAAGGTTAAAGGGAAATAATGAATTCGATACCACTCAATCTAAATATGCATTACCGGAAGGATTTAGAACCGGATCAGCTGATCAATTATTCGACTTTATTGCTAATTGTTTAAAGAAGTTTGTGGAAGAAATGTATCCGGAAGGTTGTAGAGAACCATTACCATTAGGATTTACCTTTTCATATCCATGTTCACAAACTAAAATTAATAGTGGAGTTTTACAAAGATGGACCAAAGGATTTGATATTGATAATGTTGAAGGACATGATGTTGTCCCAATGTTACAATCAGCTCTTGAAAAAGTTAATGTTCCTATTAATGTAGTTGCTTTAATCAATGATACTACTGGAACTTTGGTTGCTTCTATGTATACTGATCCAGATGCTAAAATGGGATTAATTTTTGGAACTGGATGTAATGGAGCTTATTATGATGTGGTTAAGGACATTCCTAAATTAGAAGGAAAAATTCCATCTGATATTCCTCAAGATTCTTTAATGGCTATTAATTGTGAATATGGAGCTTTTGATAATGAATTAGTAGTATTACCAAGAACCAAATATGATATTCAAATTGATAAAGAATCTCCTAGACCAGGTCAACAATCATTTGAAAAAATGATTTCTGGTTATTATTTAGGAGAAGTATTAAGATTAATTTTATTAGATTTAACTGATAATAAAAAATTATTCTTTAAAGGTCAAGATACTTCTAAATTAAATCAACCATTTATTTTAGATACTTCTTTCCCAGCCAAGGTTGAAGAAGATCCATTTGAAAATTTATCTGATGTTCAAGATTTATTTGAATCAGTTTTAGGTATACAAGTTACTTTACCAGAACGTAAAGTTATTCGTCGTTTAGCTGAATTAATTGGGGAAAGATCTGCTAGATTATCAGTATGTGGAATTGCTGCCATTTGTAAAAAGAGAAACTATAAAACTGGTCATGCTGCTGCTGATGGTTCAGTTTATAGTAAATATCCTGGATTTAAAGAAAGAGCTGCTAAAGCTTTAAGAGATATTTTTGAATGGGAGGATAAAGAAGATCCAATTATTATTATTCCTGCTGAAGATGGTTCTGGAGTTGGTGCTGCAGTTATAGCTGCTCTTACTGAAAAGAGATTATCCCAAGGATTATCTGTTGGGATTACTAATGCTTAGAGGTGTTACTATATAGATTATTGTACATGTAGTATAATATACTGTTTAGAAGGGAGTATGGTCCCCTGTCCCGGCCCCTGTCCCGGCCCGTGTGGTGGCAGAGCTCGGCCTCGCCCCGTGCAAATATTTCTGGTAAGCTCCGCAATTGATTCCAATGCGAATAACTTGTTTCTACAACTAAGACAATAATGGCCTTTTCATCAGAGAATATAGTTATAGACAACAGAGATCGTCCAGTAGACTCCGATAAAAATGATTTCAATGTAAGCAACCTAGAAGAAGAAAATGATTTGATTGTTTTAACCAATCAAATCTCCCCCGATGAGTTGATTAATGATGAAGATATACTACATACTGAGAACCTAATTAAGGCAGGAAGAGAAGAGAATAGATCAAATATTATGCATTTCAATGTATGGGAAATCATGAAAAAGGGAGCCATAAATCTTATTTTGCCGTTTATAAACGGGATGATGTTGGGATTTGGTGAGATATTGGCTCATGAGATTGGATTTAAATATAATTGGATTGGGGCTAAAGTCACTCCTGAGAGACGAATGACAAAGAAAACCACCTCCAAATTTTTATAGAATGGAAAGTGCTAATAGAAGAAGGTGCTGCTGGTTTTGCTGTTGATGCTGATGCAAGTATTGGCTATTGATGTATGTAAGTAACTATTTACAAATATATTATAATGGGATCTTGACGTCCTCTCGTTCACCAAAGAGCTGGTATTCTCGATTGGCTCCCACTGGATATCGTTTTATCAGATGACACTCTGTGCATTCATGGACTAGAATGTCATTATGTGGAGATTTATCATTAGAATCATTATGCAATCGGACTGTCAACGTGAGGCCCGGAATCAAAACGGTGTCACAGCTTTTACAGATACTTCTTTTTAGATTGGGTGTTAGTTTAATGACTGCCTTCTTGGATATTAGAGTGGCATTTCGACTGAAACCTCTTGATAGCACCTTGAATTTAGGATTCATCGACACGTGATTGGATAGCTGGTATAAATAGGATATTCGTTCGTACTCGTCTCTTTTGGGGACGTTATTGGGGACTTTAAGACTTTTTTGGTTCTTAGAACCTTTCTGGCCCTTAGGTCCGTTATGGACGTTTGGGACTCCGGAGTCCTTGGGTGCTTTGGTGTGCTCAGGTACCGGGGAGTCTTTAGTAATGGTGGATTCCATTTGCTGTGTTGGCTTCTGTATTTGGTCTTTTGGCTGCTGCATGGAGTCTAGATGGACAGGAGCGACGCTTGCGTATAGTGGTTCTATTCCTGGCCTCCTTGAAATCCTTATTTTAATACACAAAGCCTAAAAACTCTCACCAGTGTAGATTATGGTCTCGTAGTGTTTCCCAGAGTTGGTCTCGTCTTCTCTGCTTGGTTCTGCCATCCGCTCTTTTGATACTGAAAAGTTCGCACTGGCAATAAAATGGAGGCAAATCGAATAGCGTTCATTTACAGTAGACAACTATGAGTGGTTACGATAGTGCTTTATCCATCTTTTCGTATGTATAATTAGAGAGACTGGGAATGAAGAGCCTGGTTCTGGGATCCCATTGGCAGAGACTGAGGAAGTGTAGAGTATCATGGCTCACAATATTGGTTATGCCTACAACTAATAGTTCAAGTTTATTCCAGTGACCATCTGTTTATCAGTATAAATACTAACTAGATTAGCCCTGATGGACATGTTTTTCAAGTAGAATATGCATCAGAAGCCGTCAAAAGAGGGACCTGTGCAGTAGGAGTCAAAGGGAAAGAATGTGTGGTATTAGGATGTGAAAAGAGAACTACATTAAAATTACAAGATCCAAGAATTACTCCATCCAAAATCTGTAAAGTAGATAACCATGCCTTATTAGCATTTGCTGGTTTAAATGCTGATGCTAGAATTCTTGTTGATAAAGCTAGAGTTGAAGCTCAATCTCATAGATTAACCTTGGAAGATTCAGTAACCATAGAATATTTGACTAAATATATCGCTGGTGTTCAACAAAAGTATACTCAATCAGGTGGGGTAAGGCCATTTGGTATTGCAACTATAATTGCTGGATTTGATAGTAATGATGGAACCCCAAGATTATATCAAACTGAACCTTCAGGAGTTTATAATGCTTGGAAAGCTCATTCCATTGGTAGATCTTCCAAAACAGTTAAAGAATTTTTAGAGAAGAATTATGAAGAAGATATGTCAGATAAAGATACTTTAAGATTAACTATAAAATCCTTATTAGAAGTAGTTCAAACTGGAGCTAAAAATATCGAGGTTTCAGTATTGAAATCTAATGATAGAATTCAACAATTAACGGTTGATGAAATCAATACTTATGTCGAAGAAATTGAAGCTGAAAAAGCTGCTGAAGCTGAAAAGAAGAAAAAGTAGGCTTATGATTATTTGTATGGTCATATATGAATAGATAATTATAATATCTACATACACACGTATATTACATAATGTCCACTGACTTTAGTGGCTTGGTGGGTTAACGGAGTTAAATTACTTCTTGCTCTTCTTCTTAGCAGGACCTTTGGATTCCTTCCCATTTCTCTTCTTATCATTCTTATCATCTTTAGGTTTGGCCACTGGTTTAAAAAATCCATCCAAACGTCCTTGAACCCCACCTTTTAATCCCTTCTTCAATTTTTCAACTCCACTCTTCATTCTATCTTCACTAAATCCTTTTTCTTTAACCATAAAATCTATCAATCCTTGCAAATCTGGTTCTTTCCATTTAAAACTAACTTCCTCAGCTGGTATCACTTCAGGATTTAAAAACAATTCTCTGGCTTCATCATATGGCCATACTTCTGGTAATTTATACTTGGTCTTTTCGGGATTTTCTTCAATATATTTTACAAGATTATCTATAGAACCATGCTCTTTAATTAATTTAAGAGCAGTCACAGGCCCTACACCCTTTATGGTTTCACAATAATCACATCCTAATAATATACAAAGATCAATAAATGCTTTTTTTTCTAACTCTAACCCTTCTACTGCAAGCTTACAGTCAATTTGATCAATAGGGATCTTTCTGGCTTCAGAAAAAGTCAAATGCCTTAATAGGTATGGGGCTGAATAACATAATGTATCCATATCTTCCGAAGCAGCAGCAAATACTTTGCCACCTCTAGCTAGTTCAGCACATTGAGCTTCTGCTTCACATGGGGCATTTATATATGGGATACCCATCAATTCCAATAGCCTTTTGGCTTCTTCGTTATGTTCTCTCGATACTCTAACCATCCGTTTTTCATATTTCAACATTTCTTCAGCAGTCCCTGTATCCTTTATATCCTCCATTTGCTTGATAGCTTCTTCCTTTTTCAAATATCTCTTCTCTAATTCTCCACCTTTCAATACCGGTGGCTTCCCATCAAATACATACACTGGCTTAATCCCACTTTCTACCAACCTTAAGGTCCGGTAGTATATTCCCAGTAAATGTGAAGTTATTTCTCCATTTTCATTGGTCAAATTCTGTCCGTCCAGCTGTCTGACAGAGATCAAATATTGATACAAACACATAGATGCATCTATTGCCACTTTCCTTCCGAATAAGTTTTTCAACTGAAATTCCTTGATGGAACTAGGGGAATGCTCTTTGATCAATTGGTTTAGTCCTATTTGCTCCTGTGATTAGTATTTAAACCTTGTTGGTGTATTTGAAATCCTGTTGTACGTACCTTTAACACCCATGTTGCTTCGTCTTGATAAAGTTCGGAGTAGAAATGTTACGCGTAAAGCTGATGAAAATGATCAAAATGTCGCGATGCGATGGTGTCTTTTGCAGCTATTTATTATTACTGACACTATAAATTTTAAATAATACACAAGGTAGGATTAATAAATATAACCTAAAAGGATTGGGCTTCAAATGACCAATCACCCGTATGAGCATCATAATTCTTAAAGGTGATCCCTTTAATTTGTTTCAACTTATTAATGTGACGTTTAACCACTTCATCGTTTGGATCCAAGATTGGTAATTTATCTTTCTTATTCATTGGGTAACATCCTTTAAGAGTAATTCTACAAGGAATATTTAATCCTTCACCAGGTTTAGGTTTGTTATCTGGGTAGATGATACAGTTTTTGGGCCTGAATATGATTAAGGTACCAGCAATATCTTCTAGGTTTAATAAACCAGTCAAATCAACTGGTTGCAAAAATTCTACTTTCCCAAAATTTTGACGGCCAATCTTGAAGTTTTCGATAGAATGCAATTGAGATAATGACATTTTCTTTAATTTCGATAAAGGTGGTGAAGTCCAATATCCATCTTCATCTACCTCTATTTCATCTTCATCAAACACATTGTTGGATTCATTGGTAGGCGTTGAAGTACTATCAATTTTCTCATTATGAGTGTCTTTGAAATTAAAGTCAACATGTTTCGTAGTCCCATTAGATTCCTTGAGAGCTTTGGTTGGTCTGTTTTTAGATCTATCCAATACCAATTTCTTCACAGAATCTCTGGGAGCAAAAATATCAGATGCAAGTATAGCAGAATCAGTGTTTTTGTCTATCAATGAAGTAGATGTGCTTGTAGAAGATAATGTAGGTTCTGGTAATGGTGCTGTACTTGTAATATCTGCTTGGGTTTGTCTTTTAGCAGCAACAGTGCTATGAAACAATGGCACTATTCTTTGAACTTTTCCTAGACTAACAGGCTTTTTGGTTTCTTTAGCTGGTTGAACCAAAGTCGCTACCGGACCTGAATTGGTGTTTGATTGTTGGCTAGGTACACTAATACTTTTGAATAATGGATTGTCACCATATGGATTCTGCAGAGATAAATTAATACCCCCATTTTGTTGTTGCTGTTGTGGTTGTTGTTGTTGCTGTTGTTGTTGGCCAAAGAGTCCTCCTCCACTAGTATTAGAGGTGTTATTATTCCCAAATAACCCTCCACCAGTATTATTGTTGTTACCAAATAATCCACCAGATGATGTATTGTTATTATTATTAGTGGTATTAGTGTTATTTCCAAAGAGTCCACCGGATGTAGGACCATTGGTGGCGGGTTTATTACCAAAAAGACCACCCCCGGTAGCTCCAGTATTATTATTATTAGCATTATTATTACCAAAGAGTCCACCTCCACCTCCAGTATTGGAAGTATTATTATTATTACCAAAGAGTCCTCCACCTCCGGTATTAGAGGTATTATTGTTATTACCAAAGAGTCCTCCACTGGTTCCACCAGGAGCAGCTGGTTTACTGCCAAACAAACCACCACCAGAAGTAGACTGACCAAATCCACTTGTGTTGTTATTGTTGTTTGATCCAAAAAGACCGCCCCCCGGAGCAGGTGGTTTATTGGCAGATCCAAATAAACCGCCACTACTTTGGTTTTGATTTTGTCCAGCACCTCCAAATAATCCTCCTCCAGTAGAAGAAGCATTATTCTGCGTGCTTCCAAAAAGACCACCTCCACTAGGAGCTGATGGCTTATTACCAAATAATCCACCACCACTTTGGTTATTGTTCTGACCAGCACCTCCAAAGAGACCACCTCCACCAGTATTATTTTGAGTGGAACCAAAACCTCCACCAGTAGAGCCAGAATTTCCGAATAGACCACCACCAGCCGGTTTATTTGCTCCGAAGGCACTGGAAGATGTATTATTATTGGAACCAAATCCAAACCCAGATGATGGTTGACTGGAGCCAAATGCATTGTTATTGTTGTTATTGTTGTTATTGTTGTTGTTGCTACCAAACAATCCACCACCAGTATTAGTTTGTCCCCCAAATGTAGAACCAGTATTGTTATTGTTCATCCCAAAACCACCACCAGTATTAGAGCCAAAGGGTGAAGCATTATTGTTGGTACTCCCAAAGCCTGTGTTGGTGTTACCTCCTCCAAATGGTGACGAGGTGTTATTACTGGACCCAAAAAGTCCACCACCACCAGTATTAGAACTACCAAAACCACCACCAGTACTTCCAAAGCCTGATGGCTTATTGGCACCGAAAGCACCTCCACTGTTGGATGAGCCAAAGGGACCACCAGTATTACCAGAACCGAAAGCTCCACCAGTATTACCAGAACCAAAAGCACTCCCAGTATTACCAGAACCAAAAGCTCCACCAGTATTGCTTGATCCGAAACCTCCAGCACCACCAGCATTATTTGATGATCCAAATGGAGAGTTGGTAGCACCACCGAAACCAGTATTAGTGGTAGTATTATTTGAAGCAAATGGAGAACTGGATGCTCCCCCAAACCCAGTATTGGTATTTGTATTATTTGAAGCACCAAAGCCAAACCCTCCTGTGGAGCCAGTAGAGTTCCCAAATCTTCTATTTTGTTCATAATCCTTTAATCTCAATTCTTCAAACGAAAAGTTCTTATATTCGGGCATGGAAGAAATGTTTTGGAAAATATTGGTACCTGAAGAATCTTTTTCTTGAAAAGGAGTGAATGGTTTCCCACCAGTTCCATTGTTGACAGTGGCATCACCACCTCCAGGAGCACCAAATCCACCTCCACCAGATCCAAAAGGTGATGTCGTATTGGTGGGAGTACCAAATCCTCCCCCAAATGATGGCTTACTAGCAGATCCAAATAATCCACCACCACCTCCAGTAGTACCACCAGTTGACGAGCCAAAGGCATTCCCTGTATTACCAGAACCAAATGCACTTCCGGTGTTACTAGAACCAAATGCATTACCAGTATTACCGGAACCAAATGCCGAAGTAGTATTATTATTGTTAGCAAATGGGGAAGAAGTAGTGTTAGAGGAGCCAAAAGCTGATCCACTAGATCCAAAAACTCCTCCACCACTAGAATTTCCCGACCCAAAGGCTCCACCACCACCAGGAGCCGAACCAAAAGCATTACCGGTTCCACTGGTACCACCAGCGGTGTTGTTGTTTCCAAACACATTATTGGAGCCGGCATTGTTGGTGGATGCACTGGCAAACGGAGAGCCGGTGGGGTTATTATTTGTTGAAGCACTAAAAGGAGACCCAGTGTTGGCTCGATTGGTGCCAAACCCACCGAATCCTGAGTTAGAACTGCCAAACATTAATGATGGTGAAATGGAAAAAAAAATCGCTATTTGTTCATCAGAGGTTTTTTGAAGAAGCCTGCCGCGGTGATGTCGCGGGTGTTGAGGGTGTTGACAGTGGTGAGGGTGTCGTATGTCGTGGCACTCTAGTATTCATACATATATATATATATATATATTAAGTCTTAGCCTTCTTAGAGAACATAGAGTCAATGGTTCCGTTCTTTCGCTTGGAGTTATCAGATTTTTTGGCAGCCTTTTTCGTTTTTTCCTGAAATTTCTTTAACTGTTCTGCCCGTTCTTTTGAGCCTTGACCAGATAATTCAGTTGATCTTGCAGTAAATTCTTCATCATTGGCTGGTTTATGTTGTAACCATTCAAGAAGTTTGATCTCTTCACCATAGATGGAATCATCGTTTCCAACAGGAGTTTCAAGAATAATGGGGATTTTTTGCAACTTTTCATCCCCGGCAATGATCCGAAATGGTTCAAGACCTAGGAACCCAAGACCTAATTTTTGATGCAAATCTCTATTGGCCCCTAAAGGAGCTTTGGAGTCATTGAGATGAATAGCACTCAAATATTCCCATCCAATTATATCTTCATATTGTTTCCAGAATTTATCATAAAGTTCTTTGGTTGTTATATCGTACCCAGCTGCAAAGGTATGACAAGTGTCTATACAAACTCCTACACGAGTTTTGTCATCAATCAAGTCTATGACATCACGGATATCTTGTAAATTAGACCCAATCAAGTCACCATGACCGGCCATGTTTTCAATGACAATTTTGACAAATGAAGTCTCTTTGATGGCTCGATTAATATAGTCAGCGAGCCTAACTAATGACTGTTTATGATCTGAATCCAAGCTGGAGCCAGGATGGAAATTATACAATCCAATGTCTAATTTTTCACACCGTTTCAAATCATCCAAGAATGATCCATACGCTTTTTCAGCCTTTTCATGATCAGGGTTAGCCATATTAATAAAATATGATCCATGCGGTAAGATATCAGTTCGAGGATTATATCCATGGGTACTGCACAATTGTTTGAATTTATCTGCTTCATCATCTTTTATTTCTGGAGAAACCCATTTCCTCGGGGATTTCAAGAACATTGCAAAGCTATTGGCACCAATGTCCATGGCATTCAATACTGAATTTGAGATTCCTCCTGACGTGGACACATGGGCTCCGAACTTGAACTTGCAATTAAGATCACGAACATATTTAAAGGATTCTGGTTCCTTAGTCTTTTTGGCTTTTTTGGCAGTTGTTTTAACTACCGTTGTGGTGCTAGCAGTGACAGTGGTAGCTTTGGGTGGCATTATGAGATACGTTGGGATTTTTCATTTTCACGCGTGTTTGAACGGGTGCAAAAAATGCTGCAGTTGAGATTGATGGGTGTCGATGGGGTTCAGTTGTTGATGTTGGTGTCTATCTAATCCTGCTTATTTACAAACAATTCTTTAGGTTGTACGGCCACATCTTCCATATTCACAATCTGGGCATTATCAGAGAATTTAAGAAGCCTCGATTGGGGATTACTTAATCTCTCGTTCTCTATAAAATCATCTAATCCTTTGGCCCTTCTAACATCAGGATCACAAAGAGCCATTACTGCCAATAAGGTGTAATATGCATCATTCCCAGCATTATGGAGATACCCATGAGGGATTCCAGCCAACCTTAATACTCCTCTTAAAGTAGCACCTCTCCGTCTAGAGTATGAATAAAGTCTACTGGTATCCACAATAGGAGTATCATCAGATGTTTTAATTCCCAAACTACGGAGCCACTTAATGTCACCTTCGATATGGTGCCCCACAAATGCTCCGTTTTTGTTGATAATGTACTCTTGTATCACTCCATTGACTATCTTTTCTGCTGTCTTCATGTTGGCCATATGTGAAACTCCACCCATGAATACGAGTTTATTATCGGGACAAAACCGTTTATTGTTGAGCTTTTTGTGTTCTTCTATAATAATATGGCCCTGGTTGATTATGGGAAATACTGAATGTTCCAGTGCTGACGGATCATAAACGGCAATTCCGATTTCTGTCACTTTCAGAGGACTTCTTTCGTATGCCTCTACGTCAACTGCTACTAACGGGATTTTTCGAAGGTAAACGGTTTCCATGGCCGCTTTCAAAGCATTTAAATTAGCTTCGGCCTTCTCTGGCTTGATATTGAATTGGGTAGTGTTGAAGTATTCGTCTAGCTTCTGTTGGTACAAAGACACAGTATCATGGCTAGTATTTGACACCTTTCTGGTTTCTGAAAATTTCCTGATAATAGACATATTGCTGGTAGCTACAACAACGTTCCCATTGCCTAGGCGGCCTCTACGAATACAAAACATTCGTGCTTGAACACCCCTAAGGCCCATATAAGCTGAAATCATGGTGATACTTTGGTGATGTTGCGCATCGGTGGAAATTTTCTCTGTGTTGCAGCATGGAGAATGAATTAGGATTAATGGATGGTTCAGGATCTATAGCTCCATCCCAGTTCGACTTGTACATAGAAACACTTAAGAATGAGCCCAATGTTGAAGTGCTCCAGAAATCGCTTGAGAGCCTAGCAAAGCTCATGAAATCCCCTCTGCAATCGCTGCTGCAAAATCTCCAATTGGTGTCAGTGATACTTGATTATACGGTTCCGCAGGTGTATTTGATAGCCTCAACAGAGGTGAAACTGTTGATTATAAATCTTATTCAATCCCTTAGAGGAATCGGGGGGCTACTGAACAAAATAAGGTACCTCTTGAACACAGAGGAGACCCTGAATGAAGCGGTGGTCCCTCTTCTCGAGGTCTTGAAATCCGTGTTTAATGATAATCTCCTCACTTGTTTAAGAACAACAGATAAGCCTTTGGAGGTTAATGAGATTAATAAATTACTCTTCCGTGGTGTTGTTTTTTCCGTTGTCAATGAGGCTCTTGTTAAGAATGTGAATATTGATGCTCATACCCTAGGTGTGTTCAGGACTGTTGATAGTTATATTTCATACTTGTTAACACAACTTTTGCATTGTCCGGGACTTAAACATGACCATTTTAACAAGTACTTGCTCAGTTTATTATCATTCAACGAAGCAGGATATTTGCTGCTGTTCGACATATTGCTTACTGAGAAACACTGGGAGACATTCTTGCAGAATTATCACTTCATGAAACTGTTTGAAAAGAAGAAGATAATCACGTATTTGTTGAAATACTTGGATAGCAGAGCCATTGTTGAAGGTCAGGACTTTGACCGAATAGATGCATTGTACCCCATCATAAATCCGTTATTTAACAATAGTCTTCTTGATTATTCAATAATAGATTCATCGTTGTCATTTCAGAGTAAATCCATGAACTGTTTAGTGACAATAATAATCCAAAAGTATGTAAACGATCCTAAGGACTGGATAGATTATTTATTGGATTGTTGGGGTGATTCATCTTTGATAAAATCAGAGCCATTGATAGTACAGGAATATAGAACTCACTTTTTGCTACAATTAATACATCTACAAACCTCATCTACTACTGATAAAATCACCAGTAATCCGTTATTCTTAAATGGAGTGTCTAATAGGTTCAACTCATATTCCAATCAAATCAAAGTTTTAGCTGTTATATTAGCTGATAAAGTATGTGAATTATCTAAAAGAGACAAGATATTTCTGATAACTGATTTAGAAGGCTACGAGTATTTGTTATCTCCTTCTACTTACCATTTTAACACAAAGTCTTTTGAGATGCAAGATTGCTGGAATATTATTACAGCACCTCGGGTGTCTGTAGAAGCCGAAGAAGGAGAGTTACAAAGGGAAACCCCGATTGAAAATTCCATTGCCAATTTAAGCATCCACAAAAACAATACCTACAAGGACTCTGACGATGAGTCCACCGATGATAGTGATGATGACGACGATCCAACAATCGCTCAGAGAGTGAAAGTACCGAGACCCTTATATATCAAAGAATTATGCAAATACTTTCTGGTGGACTCCAACAAGAACCCTCAGGCTTATGATATGATGAAATTGGCATTAACCACCGGTCCTACATTGATAAGACAAAAATCGCAATTTGGGACTGAATTGAAATCAAACTCTAACGAGCTATTACAAGTGTTAATTGCATTAAATGATACATTTTCGATAGAGCATTTCGATGATTTAAGGTTGAATAACCTTGTAGCTGTGTTGGCCAGTCATCCCCAAAGTGGGATTGAAATAATTCATATGCTAGGTACCGGTGATTACTCTCTTCAACAACGAATGGTGATTTTATCTGCTATTTCATTAGCTGCTAGGGATATTCGAGGATTCAAGGATGAAAAGGTTACCAACTCGTATAAGGAAAAAAGCTTTTCTACTAAACAGTTACCTCCTAATTTGCACTACAAATATTTAGCAATGGAATCAATCGGAAATAATGGGACCCAACCACTTGATTATGAACCTGAACTGGTGAAATCAGCTCATTTGAGTATTCAAGATTCTTTAATGCATGATGATTCGGAGGCCGCTAAAGATCAACTACTGGGAGGTAAGATATTAAGGATTTCTAGAAAGTTGCAGAAGAAACCTGATTTGAACGCAGTGGTTCCAAGGCTCAAAGAATATTCGCTTACCATAACTAAGAATTTTTACTTCCCATTAGTATATTTGTGGCATGAATCTGGTGGTATTGATATAGGACATTATTCATCATTACTAACAGGACATTATCTCAAAACAATGGCGTTGTTATTACACTGCTCAATCCCGAACTTGAGCAATAATGACATGATTAGAGAATTTCTAATTATAGTCACAGAAGTCATTAAATCTGTTGAAGCTACCCATCTTCAAGCCATTGAAGGATTGGTGACAGGGTTGCTTTTGATTTGTGACATCTCTGATGAGCAACATCTACTTATTAATTTTGGTAGCTATTTAATGACTATTCAAACTTGGCTCAACGGTGTATGGGAATCAATTATTGACAATAGAGTCAAGAGTTTATGTGCTGGGTTCCTATTGAGATTGACTCGAATATTAGAAAAGTACCAAGCTACCATGATTGATCAAATGAACAATTTGTATTGAACACCATCCAGGCAACCATCCGGGTTCTAGGGGTGCATTTCCAGCTGCCCCAGAATTATATAGATATCACACTACATATATAAAGTAATAATAATAGTAAAAAAAAAAAAAAAAAATGAAAAAAGGATCCTTAAGACATGTAACCAGATTCGATTCTGCGGACAATGTCAGTGAGATCATCTATCTCTACTTGAGGGCAAGCACCTTTTTTATGTCTTGCTTGAGTTAACTCTAATGGATAGTATTTGTCAAGACCATAAAGCAGACGAACCTGGGGATCAGAAACTTTCAAAGCCAATAATAACGTGTAATAAGCATCATTACCGGCATTATGAAGGTTAGCATGAGGGATACCAATTAAGGTTAAAGAATTAGTTAAACTTCTCTTTTGTTGGGTCAGAAAACTCATTAATAATTGAGTATCAATATTAGCATTATGTTGAGGGAAATCAATCCCTAAAGTTTTGAGCCATTTAATATCTCCTTTCAAATCATGACCCACCAAACAACAAGGAATATCACTATCAACAAAATACTTTTCTATTAAAGTTTTAACAAAAGTTATTGAATGATCCATAGACATTATATAACTGGCAGTACCTGAAAAATAAGTGGCATTATTAGGAACAAATCTTCCGTTCTTTAAGTTCAAATTCTCTTTAGGTCTGATATGATAAGTATGTAGAGAAGGTACTATGGCACTTTCTTGACTTCTAGGATCAAATATCGCTATACCAATCTCGGTGATTTTTCGATTATCTCTTTCCCACGCTTCCACATCTATACAAAATAATGCGTGTTTCCGGCCATAGATATTCTCCACACAGTACTTAAGGATATGATAGGACCCTGGATTTCCTAGTTTTGGATGCCCCTTGAACGATAGCTCCAAGTAATCCTTGATAATCTCATCTCTAGAAGCCATCTTGTGTGGTTCCTGGTGTGTGGGCCCGTCTGATTTTGATGTCTTGAACGAGCGAGAAAACGGCCACAAAATGATTTTGTCACTGGCCACACTATCATTGTATTAGAACCACAAACCATCAAAGTATCTGGGACAAAGGACATGCTTACTACTTGAGTCTTTAAGAGAAGATTTGGTGTGTATGTAGTAGTAGTCTTGATTTATCTATTTTTACTCTATTTTTTTAAATAAAAAACTATCCAGAAGTCGTTTAAATTCGTCTAGTTGGCTATGAAATAATGCTAGTAGTACTGTTTCTAATAGACTCACATCACTGTGAAACAAGCACTAATTCCTACTAAGGCCCCAATGAGCAAGGTCTGCTTGACAGTGAAGTCTTTCTCTGGAATAAACATGGCTTTTGGTCTGGTGGCTGAGGAGGTATCGTTCTCCTTAACACTCTTGGATGACATAGACTCAGATTCTGAACCTGGATCGGTCTTCAAGGACTCGGCAATCCATCTACTTTGACTACCAGTAAAACCATACTGATTATAGACCCTACTACTCTTGTCATCATTGGTTGTGGTTTCCTGGCTTTTGGCTTTAGTGCTAGTGTCTTTATCTGTTTGTTTGGTAGTGGGGGTATCAGTGGTCATTGTTGTAGGTGTCCACCATTGGGTCTTTGTGGGTGTCCATTGGGTCTGGGTATTTTTATCGGTATTTGTGTTGGTGTTGGTGTTGGCTGCAGTGTTGGCACCAGCGTTGTTGTCGGCATTAGCATCATCGTTAGCATTGTCGGCTTCAGCATTGGAGTCTTCGTTAGACTTGTCATTACTGGTGTCGTTGGCATTATCTGAATTATCACCACCATCATTGCTAGAGTCAGTACTGTCTTCATTTGACCCACCTTGTGGCTGTTCGTCAAGGCTCCCACTATCTGCCCTTATCATAGTTATGAAATTAAATGCCACTGGGGCTACTTGTAATAATCTAGGTGCTGTTAAACTCATTTATTTTGTATAATATTTTTTGATGAAAAAAAATTAGAAAATCGGACGAACTGAAAATCAGAGTAATTTATAGTTTAGACCAAGAATGCTTCGATTTGATTTAATTGGAAGTTTAAGGGGCCTTGATGCCATCGTTTCATTGTTATGTCATACCTCTTTTAAAACAGCAGTCCATTAATTTACCCTTTTGGGACCAGTAATAAATACAAGCGAGAAAACATCCTTACCACTGTTTCGCAACCATTTTGGTTGCAACTGCACTTGATAGTTAAATGAATGTTTATTGGTGATGTTTGTTACTCTATATAAACTACACGGAAAATTCTAAAATACAATATTGAAATTAATTTGGTTATACCAAAAATAATCACACGAAGATTAATAAAAAAAATTAAACTAACCAGTTAGTTAAATCTTTACAAGCAACTAGTGCTTCTGCTTCACTGCTGTCAATGTTTTGGGCTACACACAGCAATACATTCACCAACGAATCGACGTAATTAACAATGTTGTGACATGGCAGCTTGTTGACGGCGAACTCTGAATGGTCAAAACTGAACCCAGTTGATTTACTGTCAACCATATCGACTGACATCTCAGTACTAGTAATCGTACTTTTGACCCTAAGAATATCATTAATTAGGTTATTAATCGTGGCCTTATTGTTGATTAATTGGTTCGAATTCAATGCCTTCAAAATTTTTATGACTTCAAGTTCAATTTCCTTTTTGATAAAGCGTTTATTTTTCACCTGTGGTGTGGGACTCGAGCTTGTTGATTCGAAGCAGTCGTCAGATTCATGGCCATGATTCAAAGGAGGAGTCAAGTTTCCGGCCAAATAATTGTTAAAATTATTAGCAGGACGGTCTTGATGAATTCTTGTGTTCAAAACTTTATAGTCGTCACTTTCATTTAACCAGCTTGACATGTACGATAACAATGGAAATTCCACTACTTTATCTTGAGTATCATTGAAACTATCAAAGTTTAACTTGGATAAATTCAATTGCAAATTGAGCATCAAATTCTTCTCTGAATTAATCATGACATTGTTGATGATAAGTCTCAAGTTTGAAAAGTTGTTTATTTCAATTAATTTCCCATTGACCTCTAGCTTAAAAAATTTAACCATATCTCTAGTTCCAATGATTTTCAGAATATCTACCGAAATGTTAGGTAAACATACTTGATGGTAATAATTCTTCAAAATCTTCAAGAAATCATTGGTAAAAGTATTGAAATTAGCGAACCTCAATAGCTTGGAATCGAAAGGAATCTTCAATACATCGTTTGTTACCAAGCATGGTTGAGAACAATGCTTTTGACCAAACTCAAGCTCTGGGGGATACGTGGAACCGATTCTAAAAAAATCAATGGTTAAATTTTTCTCATTGTTATTTAACAAGGCCCTGAATTGGTTTTCAATTGCAACAAGCTTCTCGTTGTTGACAAACTTCGAGTTATAATAATTACTTGGATCATAAGTATTGGAATTAATGACAACCAACTTATTACTATTTTTTAAACTAGAATCCAAAAATGGGAATAAATCTTTACATTTGGACAATGTAATCTGTAACTCATCGTACCCACTATTCAAAATTGGACGATTTTTATAATCCAAATTAGATTGAACTTTTACTTCGTTGTAGATGGAATCCCACCCAGACCAATTAGGTTCAACACTTCCTATGAAGGAGCCCTTTTTACAAGGAAAACCAGCCCCATCTATTCCTACGAATATTAAACTAAGTCTATCGAATGATCTTAGGTTCAGACGTACGTTATCCAAATATTCAATGATTTTATACCTGTATTCATTGTTGGTTAACGTTGAATTGTTGTTCAACAAAGTAATAGACACAATTAAGTTCAAAGGGACAATTTCTGGTGAAGGCATAGATTTGATCAATAAAGCTTCAGGAATTTCTAAGTTGTTTGCAATACAATTTTGAAATCTCAAGATATCCACTGGTAAATTAGAATAGTTATCTTTGATCAAATTCCACCCATTGGTCGTCAACTGAAACAAGGAAGTTTCTTGGATGAACTGCCCATCTAGCAATTTCTTGAAATAATATTCCAACCTACTTATTATTAAAGGGATATCTGAACAAATTTGCAACTCAGGTATAGTTTCATTGTTCAAGTTTAATCTTATCCCACTGATGAATCTAGTCATATTCACTATGTCTTTATTGATAAAGATTTGTCCAATTAAGTTTTCTCCCTTCAAGTCGATTAATAACATAGAATTTTCAAATAAGAATAACCTTATTTGGTCCCAACTGCTACCACTTGTACTGATATCAATGATTTCAAATATGATTAATTTCCCAAGATTATTGAAATCTATTATTCCATCACCATTCCAATTGACGATATTATGCAAGATATTAAATTTGATTTCATCTAAAATTTGGTTCTTGAATCCCAAATCTTTATCGTCGTTGATGGAATTGAAAAACTTAGGAGGCTTTACATTGATCAAATAGTTCATTTTTACCTGTTCATTATCACTCGTAGGATCTACATTGAGTTGATTATCGTCACGATATTCAGGAATGAACTTTACCTTGGGCTTCATTAAACTATCGAACAAATCCTTATTCAAGTTTTTATTGAATGATGATCTTGGAGACAATAATTGTTGTTGTTGTTGTTTTATATTGGCTTGTTGAATATGGTTAGGAATAATCGGATTGAATGGTTGCCCATGTTCATTGGTAACTTGATGAAGGGTTCTTTCTTTAATGCTAGTGATTTGAGCAGCTTGTTGCAATTGAGGTTGACCACCCAGTAGCGAACCTTCATTTTGAGTATGAGCAGGATTAGAATTATTTTGGTTGGTAGTAGCAGCAATTTGAGTTGGTGGATTTCTTAAAGGATCAGGTATCATTTGATCAGATGGAGTCATTGGGACATCAACGGGGCCAAATACAGGGGTGATAAAGCCTTTAGGATTGGATTCTTCAGAATGGGGGGGAACTTGAGGTACCACTGGGGCACTCATACCAAAGATATTTTCACCAGAACTAAAGTTTGATATCAAGGATTCATTAGATAAATTAAGATCATTACATTTCTTACAGCTCAAGATGTTATTAATGAAACAATCTCTATGACAAATATGTTTGCAAGATAACTCCAAAAGGTCTTCCTCTATGTAAAAATTACAAATAGTACAAAGCTTTTCATTTATTTTTGGCAGTTGTATTTGGGATTGAACTTCCAGTACGGGTTGCAGTACTGGTTCGAGCAGGGAAGCTTGGGAATTAAGAAATTGAGGATTATATTGTTCGAAGCCAATATCAGCATTATTATCCATTCCTGGAGAAGGTATTTGTTGTTTAAAAGTTGAATGAAAGGTGGTTTGATGAGCTTGGGGTGGTAATGGAGGTAATTGTTTAGATTCTTTAAAGTCCACCTCTATCGGTTGCATATCATCATTCAAGAAATCATCAGCAGTGGAAGATAAATTCAAGGGCGAAGGAGTTGGATGAGCCCCAGATTCTGATTTCTTCACCATATAAGGAGGTAGATATTGATTGGAGTTTGACATGTTCTCATTGAAAGATCTTTGACCAGGAACCATAAAGTGGTCTTTTGATTTATTCATCCAGTTGACTGACATTAATACAAGGGACCGGGAATGGTAGCAGTTTAAATAACTGGAATGATACTAGTCGGAATGTTCCTGACGATAAAAAGAAGAAAAAAATAAGAAGAGCCAAAAAAGCAAAAATAAATTATTTTAGTCTATATTTATGCAAAGTAAAGGCAGGAATCGGAAATCTTTATCACGGAGGTTTTATGATTTGAATAAAAATTAACGTGTTTTCTGATACCAAAAGAGTAATATAACAGGTATATCAAGTCTGGAACAATAGGACATGATACATCCGTACGTTGGGTTCATTTATGTACTTTCAAGGCTGATCCTACCCTACATGCATTGTTGCAATTGTTAGATCCATTAATTAACCGCATTAGGAAAATTTCCAATCCGCACAAAAAATTTTGACCTGTTACATACTCAAGAGAAATGGTTATTCACTAATAAGGTAATAACCAAAACCTTTTTTTTGGATTTAAGCTCGTCTATCAACAGGCTAGCCCGACAGTAATGTTCACTAGGCACAAGTTGCTATTTTTTATTTTAACTTGATTAAGTAATTAAGGGCCCCTGATAGCAAGGAACTCCAGTTTCCTGGCTATGTAGGTTGTACAGTATGATGTTGTCGGTGCAATATATCCGGCCATTGATAGGTTTGATGCATTCATTCGGGTTGATCTGTCTTGTTCTTGTTGGGGCTGTTACAATATAAAAGCTGATCTAGATTGTAGTTTCTCGCCAACAATACAGAGGGTTGTTAGGCAGGGACGTGTAAAACGGCTCGAGGATTGTTAGAAACTTTTTTTTTTTCTTAATGAGGTTAAATTACCTTAAAATGGCCTATTGTTTTCAGTGTAGCCCTCACATTACCGACTTGATTTTTATTTTTTTTTTCTTTTTCCTTTTCTCTATTCAACTTCATTTTTAGCTAGATTTAGCCAAGAAGGGGCTCATATCGAGATGGTCTGAAGCTCTTATAGTAAATGCTTAAAGGGTGTTAGGTGATGGGAATGAGTAGTGTAGATAACTAAGGTTGATGAAAGGTGCGATGAAGACAAGGCCCAGCCGGAACGCAGATCTGGTAGACAAATTGCATAATTACTTTTGTCTCAGACGAAAGCAAGCGGCCCTTGCAATCACTACATTTCCTACGATCCTTACCTGCTGTAGTTTTGCAGTTACAACTGTAGTTATAACTGTAGCTTCAAAGCTCTGCAAACACGAGACCTCCTATATACGAGCCTTAACATTACTACTGATTGTAAAGTGCTTGTCATGAGCCCTTTCCTTGTGAGGGTAAGGGCACCTGTTCACACTATTCATGGTAAAAATGGGTCTAACAATAGACGTGTTCTATTAGGGCCCTCGATTGGGAATAATTATTACAAGGGCCAAATGGGGTGAAGAGGGCTAGCATTCTCACGAGGCTGTCTTGGGATTCTGTTAAAAGGGGCTAATGCCTGTTTAGCCCCTTTTATAGCAGGTGCCGGTTCATCTGCAGATGTCTTTTACTTTTCCCTAAACGAATTATAAAGTGTAAATAGATCTTTATTTTGTTTCGGCTAATCAAATGTCAAAAGACGTGGACCGGGCACGAGCCTGGTTGTTCTTTCGGAGGTGGGACTTCTATTGAGAATGGGGTTCCTTGGGAATGTTATCCAGGGCGTTCCTTGCATTCTCTGTTCTTCTCCAGAATCCCTGATTCGTAACCAAGCAGAAACTACGGGGTGTTTGATAGTACTGAAGTCACCTCGTCAACCGATCAAAGAAAAAGACAAATGTTCTGCACAGAATAAAATAAAAATAAAAATAAAGTAAAATAAAAGATCCATTTATTTGTTCGTCTAACTTGTCTAGTGCTACTTCCTCGGTAACCGTACACTGTAAAGGTGGAATATGTAGATTATACAGCTTCTGTATTGTTCTTTATATTGTATTCGCCCCTGTAGAGAATAATTGGCTCACAAATCGCTTAACCAGTACGCTTAGAATGCATTTTCGACATTCTTAGTGGTTTCTTTTGCAGCCTTTTAACTACTTTGAGCATGCTGCTTCCTAATTGGAGAAGAACCTGGTCTGGTCCCAGTGAGGTTTGTTTTCATTGACTCCTTCGTGTTTATCCTGGAGTCTAATTAGAGAATTCTAGATGCTATCGATTTAGAATTATGGTTTTCTGGGCTTAGTTATAGCCCGCTTAAGGACTTTAGATACTCTTTCTGAACTTCAGTCCGCTCCGTTTCTGCTAAGGCTTACGTCACACCATTTACTGATGTCAAAGGCTCTATAACCCGGGTTTTAACAAATTTCGGAGATCCATTCCGAAGCTTATAAGAACTGATATGCAATTTCGATGTTAAATTCCTCCCGGTGGCCAAGCTGGTTAAGGCGCGAGACTGTAAAGAGTTCTCCTCAAAGTAATCTTGAGATCGGGTGTTCGACTCACCCCCGGGAGAAAGTTTTTTTTTTTTTTTTTTTTTTTACAACCCAAATAACTACAATATTTGATAATGTCAGTTTGTCTATTCTATGAATACATGCAATATATTGTAAGCTATTTAACGTGTTTGTGTCCTAACTCTTTATGAATTGGCGAGTGGCGTTATCTTTGAGAACATGTCTAGCACACAATAATAGTGCCCCATTACTCCTAACACCACAAAGATATGCCATATGCTATGACTCGAGAATGCATAATCAACCCACCATAAAGAGAAGAAATCCTTATGATAATGAGTTCTTCTAGGTTCTTCTGGGAAATGCTTGTTAATTATTGTCCTGAACTTGGCACTTTCCTCTTCTTCTTGTAGATTATCATCATTAGGATCAACAACCTCCTTATCATGGTCAGAGTCTGGTGCCGATTCAAGCAGCACTGATTTTCTTTTATTCAAAATTTGGGTAGTTAAATCATGTTCAATTTCCTGATATTCTTCTCTACCACTTTTTTCAACATTTCCGGATATGATATCTCTAGAACTGTGGTCATGTTCACAAAATTCGTCTTCATTTATCACCACATCATATCTCCATCTTTCAGGAATCAAGCCTCCATAAAATATAACACCAATCCAATACCAAACAAAACTTTTGTAGAATAAAGGGATAAAGAATTTGAATGATTTAATGAATCCTTCATAGAAACACAACACAAATATAGTAGCAACTCCTAACCCAGCTAACCCAACAAAATAACTAATTCTAATAGATCTGCATTCGGGCCTATCAAAGTATGGAGTCCAACTAAATATTAATCCACTAGTTCCACTTAGAGATGTGAATAGTATGAAAAAGTTCACCAACTTTGGATAGTTGTACAAAGATACATATTCAACAGCAATAATAGAAGCGGTGATTAAAACAGTAATACCAGTATAATCAATGCAAGCAAAGTTGTACCTTGTGTTTAATTTTGCAAAACAAGAATATGTATGCCAAAAGCTTGAACTTACAAGACAGGCAATAGCACACGACAAGAAGAAATAAACCACCAGATTGTCTTTAAAACTATTGTTTTTATAGACATCAGTATTTGGGAAATCAACAAACCAAAAGTATAGCATTATCATCAATCCAATTAAATGGGTCCAGATATTCATTGACTCGTTATGGTTAAATTTAAACACTGATTTCCACATGGTAGTATGGTGCAATGAAAATCTGTACCCATTAATGATATAGCGATTCTCTCTCCATCCTAATGGTAATTGATAATAATGTAAGTGTTTATGCTGAGCGACTTTCAAAGCCTTATTAAAGTTATAGAATTTAAATATATTAAAGATTGACTCATCTGTTTCAACTGGTTGTATCCTTCTTTGAATCATGTTATCAATATGAGTTAGTTTATCATCAAAATATTGCATGGTTGTGATAATCTTTTCGGTTAATATTTCCCTGGAATTGTCAAACTTACATTCAGTGGAAGTGTCGGACTCATCAGAACTGAATAAATAATTATACTGATCATCTAATGTCTTGTATAAGTAATCAAGATTTTGAATTGATGACTTGAGTACAGATTGTTTAATGAATTTTAACCGTTGGTGAATCATATCCAATTTAGCAAAGTTCTTAAAACTTCTTAAACTTGAAGTACTGCTTCTTCTACTTCTAGGTATTTGCAAATAACTTTCACCCATATTCTCAGATCTTTCTTCGCTGCCATCTTGAATATAATTACCATCTCCATCTACATCTGCATTAGATCCATCTTCATCTTCACTGGCTATTGCATCCTCCTTAGAAACTGTGATAGCTATCGGATCTCCATTGGCGTTTTGGAAGGCCTCTGACTTCCCATCCAATGGCAATTCCTCCTCTAAGTCATCTATGTTGTTGAACTTGAAGTATTGTTCAAATTGATCTAATCTTGATTCGATCGATGACAAAAATATATCCAACTTCTCAATGAGGATCTCTTCGGTAGTATCCTTATAGGTATTGTGGAAGCGGTTTCTAAGAGCAGTTGTTATTTCCGACATGTTCTGAACCTTTTTGACTACGTGTGTCCATGTGGTTATAGTTCAACAAGCCTTGCTCGGATGTGGTTCAACTTTCAAAAAAATAGGAGAAGCATAGAAAAATTTGATGCGACATGGTGCGTGGAGACACATGGCTGCAAACCGACATTTTTTTTATGAACAAAGATAGTCTATAATATATATTGTTACATTACTTATCGAATATGAAATATGCTACTAATACAGAGAGACATAATGAATAATTTTAATTAAACAGGAAGTGTAATGGGAACTATTACTACTATGGGATATGATATTTTGGCCGTTCAACGTTTTCATAATCCCAAAGGGCCTTTCTCATTGGTTTGAACATTTTAAAATGTGACACCAATTGGTTATAACGAGTCTTGAATTTTTTATCCTGGACTAATTTTTCATTGTCATTACCTTCTTTGTCAAAGAGATATTCCTTCTCTAATTGATGATAATCGGTGAGCGGTTTGGATAAATAGTATTCCATTAATAAGTCATCATCACTGTCTAAAAGTTTCAATATATCTTCATCTGTCATATCTTCAATTTTTGCTAAAATTTTATCGATTTGATATTTTCCGTCTTGGTCTTGAACTTCTTTTGGGTCAAATATCTTCCCGATTTGTTCTTGTTTAATCCATAAATTTAACCGGCCAACAAAATACCATCCATAGTATTCTAAAGCTGTCAATCCTTTGGAGTACTCGAATTTTAATCTATTGGTTATGGTAGCAGGAATGAACACTGGTACTCCTTCAATCATTGAATACCTTAAAGGAGATAATTCTTCCAATTTGTAGAAATGTTTTCTTCTATCATTGTAAACTTCTACTTGATCATTGTCTTGTGGCTTTTCAATGTCCACTAAATCCTTGTTCTTGTATTCTTCTGGTGGATTAGCTTTGGAGTTCGCTACTGCAGTAATATCAATATAGATTCCAGAATCAATATCCACAAATCTAGCATCAATATGATTTGATTTGGTACTGATGTCTCTGTTATGTATAAAGGTTCCAACATCTATTAAGAATTTCCCATATCCTTCTAATGGATCTTCAACAATCAAAGTTTGATTATAATCCTTAGCCAATCTAATGAGTTCTGTCATTGGCATTTGAATATCAATATCTAAATCAAATGGGAACATTAATCCATTCCAATACCATGATAATAAAGGTCCATGCATTAACCAACTAATGATTCCCTTCTCTTCGGCAAACCGATTCCAGTTTCTTAATAATCTATCCAAAATTATATTAGCCCTATAGTTCAATTCCTTATCACTCCAACCATGTTTGGCATAATTTAGGGCCCCATTGAAAAACCTCCAGTCATAATGCCAACCCCATTCCTTATCTCTGTTTTTAACATCGTCAATTCTAATTGTGGCCATCTTGAAGTATGTTTTTTCATCATCTTGTTTTTCAAATTGGGAACAATACTTTAAGCCATTATAGTACAGTTGTTCATTTAAAGATAATTCTTCAACTGGTTTAGCGCTAGATTCATAATGCTTTATTTGTTCTTGCATTAAATCCCTCGAATAATGGAACATTTTTTCTGTTAATTTGACTTCTTTGCTATCTGATGGACTAGACTGTTTCTTCAAAGTTCTGTACATTTCGGTGACATCTTCCTCGTCTGTCAAAGTTCGAGGACTTACAGAAGCAATCAAATCTTTGTATTCATTGACATGGTCAAGGTGAATCACGGTATCATCAGAAATTTGATCCATATCTAATTGAAGGTTATGACCATTATTTTGGATATAATCATTGATTAAATTAGAAGTAATTAACCTTTCATTACTCAGTTGGTCAACATCAAATTCAAAGGTACCTCCCTCATCAGTTAACATGATAACTTTATAAGGCTTGGGTAAATGCTGAGTGAACCCATAACATTTAGCTTCTATTACTCTGAAGTCATTATAAGGTCTATCATCATGACTTGAATGTGAATGGATTATAAACCCTGGTAATTGTTCTCTTTTTTCAAACCCCAACTTACGAACCTCTTCATCAGAAACTTTATCATTATCGGTACAGAAATAATCTGGGTTTGGATTATTGTTAGTACCCTTTCTAAGATCACTACATTTCATTCTAATTGTCATGGGTTTTGATAATTCACTATTCAAAGATGTCAAATCTAACCAATCAAGCCAGTTAAATGGTAATGTTATGCTGCCCAATTTGTTGATACTTGCTTTTTCTCCATCGTTAATTTCAGATTCCTTGGTTCCTGGAACAGGATGCTTTGATGATTTATGTAATTCCCGGTATATTTGTTTAATAGTATTAAGATACATGGATAACGTGAATCTAGGATCATAAAATATCTCAGTTTTATTAACCCAAGAGGTCTTAGTGACAAACTTGTGATCACTTGTATCCCTTAAAAATGGCTTGATGAATAAAGAAATTTTGGTATCTGACAACCCAGTACGAGCAAGCCAGTATTTATTGTCTTCATTATCTTCTACTTTAGCAAATCTTTCTTTGATTTTATTAGCCAAATTACCTTTGAACATACTAAAATCCATTGCAAACCGGCTCCCACCACTACTGGTACCACCACCAGATCCAGTAGCACCAGAATCAGCACTTATGGGGATATTTGCTGGTCGGTTATCGGAAATCCGACCTAGCTTATCATCAAAATATAAAAAGTCATTACTAAAGTAAATGACATTTAACACCACTATCACCACTATCAAAAACTTGACTACCTTCTGTGGTAGTTTGGGTAGCTTATTTAACATTTTAACTATATTAAAGCCACCAGCTACACTCCACGGAATCGTGCACTAAAAGGATCTATAAACACAAAAAGTGACCCTTATCTCTTTCCAAGTAAGACACACCCAGAAGTGAATGAAGTTACTTATAAACAACAAAGGTTATATTGCTCTAAGATGGATATCAATTGAACAAGATCGGAGGGAAAAAAAAATCTTGCAGGTCTAGTGAGCCTTGCTTGCCCCTTACGCAACAATAAGCGTGGGCCGACCACAGGATACTCGGTTACGCCAATTTTAGTAAAAACAAATCCGCCTTGACTAAACCGTCTAGGAAGCATAGAAATGGGGGCATATGGAGGGTAAGGAGAAGATAAGGTATGTTAGTTCCACATACAGGAGTGTTTTAGTTCAGTTCCCCCTACAATTTTATGGCCGTACAAGGTGGTGTACTGGGCCGGCTAACACGTCTGCGGAATTAGGATCTATTTTAGACGGATTAGACAGAAATAGGTGCGTTCAGCGATTTTACTGACTGCCTATGAGGCTCTCAATAGGACTACTCCTTTGTTGCATGTCTAACTTTTTGGCTCTCAAATACTCTTAACAACTCTGACACCAAATGTTGATCGCACTTTTCCAACTCACTCGTACCATGCTTGAAACCACTTAGCTTCGCTAGGTCTTTTTGAAACTCTAAATCGGAATTGTTAATTTCAAAGTTTACTTCTTCTAGATCTTCAACATTCAATCCGAATTTCTCGTCGTATTCATTTAACTCATCATGGAGGGTATCCCAGTTTTTATCAATTATATTACTATTGTTATCCTGTTTGGTCTTGTTATAGTACTGTTTGAATAATTTTCTCTTTTGTAAAACATGATCGATTCGTTCATTTAATTGGTTGAAGAATAAATCCTTATCGAGTTGCTGATGAGTGTTTATTTCTATTTTGACTTTATCGGGTTCATCATATTTCAATCGTAACTTTCTGAGAAAGTTTTCTGCCCAATTAATTAATTTCAAAAACAATTCGTCATTATCATTTTTGTAAAGGTTGTGGATAAACTTCCAAAATACTATGGCATACTTATCGACCAAGGTCATCAATTTGTTGAATATTTCAATGGAGCTAAGATAATAAATTTCTTCTTCGTTTAGTTTAACTAATAATTCAATTAATTCGTCATTGAACTTTTGATTGTCTTTAAAAAAAATATGCATTTTACTTTTGCTCAATAGCTTGATCAATGGCTGATAAAATAATATTAAAAATTCCTTTAATAGTTGAGTGATTTCTGGCTCTTCCCATAAGGATTTTAAAATTAATTTATCATTTTGCCTGACTTTAAGTTGATATAATTGTTTCAAGTTGTTACATAAATCCATATCTTTGGTCAAATCTATTAACAGTTTAGATTCCCGTTCATTTAAATCAGATAGGTTCTGTAAGATATCTTTTATGCTTTCTTCAACATCCAACTCTGTATCCACTAACTTATCATCGATAAACGCTTCAATTGCTTTAGTGAAATGGGGATAAGCTTTTAATTTTGATTTCACTTCATTAAGCTCATGTTCATATCCACTTAAATCATCGTCTAGTAACATAATAAATATCGTTGATAATAATGTCTTATTTTTAGTTCCTGGTAAATTCATAAGCAATACGTTAATAACTTTACTGATGATACTCATTGGATTGGTGAACCTCAATATATTATACACCACACTATAAGGAAAAAGCCGATGGAATTTTTTAACGTTATTGAGTAATTCATTCGAATTGTCTTGGGTGAAAAATAATTGAAATATAGTTGATGATACTTCTATTTTACACCATTCAATAAAGATTGCCAACAACGGAGATAACCCCTCCATGGTTTCATTATTACCAATTTCATGGAATATCTTACTTAACGTATTCGGTTCCCTTATGAGTTGTAATTTAAACTCATCAAACCGTTTACTAAAATCTATCATGATCTTACTCATATGCTTTTGAAACTCAAGCTGTGTAGATAATAAATGCTTTTCATGTTTAACTCGTAACTCATGGTCTTCGATTTGTTCAGCACTCAACTCATGAAACTTTTTATCCTGAATAAATGTTTGGAACTCTTTGCTATTAATTAGCTCAGGAAACTTGATTAATTTATTTAAATATCCTCTTAGGGACAATCGTAACTTCTCTTTAACTAAAGTTGTAGTATCATTTTTAAACTTGTCAGGCAATTTACTAGTTTCAATGTTCATTATGCCAGGGAATTGGTGTAATAAAGCTTTCTCCAAATGCCGAAATTCATGATATGGTCGTAACACGTAATGCTTATTGACGGTTTTATCGTCATTCTGATGTAACACTTGAACCAAAAATTCATAGTGATGTCTTGGTTTATCATTATCAAAAGAAAACCACCAATTATTGGGCTTGAAGGAATTCAAACCGGTAGTATTACTTTTAGAAGATTCATTATCAGGAACATTCACCTTCTGCACCCCAATTATGCTCAAATTTAATCCATTGGTAAATGTTATTTCTTCAGGGGATAAATCAATATCTTCAACAATAGAAGTCTTATGAGCCTTTATTTTATCTAGTTTCCCCACGTCACTTGGCTTTAAATGATCCTGTTCTAGGTATATCATGTCTTTCTCTGTGACAATCATGGAATTGAAAAATAGTGATAACCCACTTAGAAATTTCAAATTTATTTGTTTCCGCTTAGTTATGTTTTCCTTTCGATTATTTGAGTTCGATAAATGTTTACTGTTTATACTTTCAATGAATGGTTGTATGGTATCACGCCAAAACCGAAGTTGGTCTTGTGGGGAATTATTAGCTATAAATGGAAAACTGGCCATATAATTCATAAAGAAAAACTTCAATAGTGGGAAGGAATTTGGGTCTGGTATGGTTCCCTTAGAATTGAATGGATCACCAAATATCTGAAGGCAATCTGGTTCACCCAAGAGTTTTAATTCATTCTCTAGTCGTTTTTCAATCAAAAACTTCTTTAAAAAATGTTCCTGGGTAGGAGTTAGGTCTTGAAGGAAATTATTACTCATTTATATATCACCAAAAAGAAGATTATCGCCGAAGGTTGTATTAAATGACAGCAAATTAAATAACTGTTACTAACAATGTGATAATCACCAAGTATAGTAAACAGAATAATGTTTTGAGTAGAAAACCAAACAGCTTATAAGCTTTTGAACAGTAATATTCTACGAATAATTGAGAAGATACAAGTCCAATTTCTACCGTTATTGGGGTTGTTGAGTAACTGTAGTGATGTTAGGGCTGTCTTATATTTATGTACACCTCTCCTTATTAGGGGTCTGCGAGTGGCCTCCGCGCCGGTGGGGCTGCCGGACGGGGGCACAGCTGGACGGCATAACTGGTTGGGACAAAGGTAGAGGTGGTATGCGGTATGCTAGAACGGGAAGATCTCGCGGTGAATTACTACCCCTCGCGCTAGAAGTGGTAGTATTTGATATCGTTCCCTGCCCATTTGCAGCCATCGTGTGGCACACGCCCATCTCATCCCATAAAAATTTTCTCATTATCAAAAGGTGATAAATACTAAGAGAAACCCAATCACTATCCAAATCTCAGACTATAACTATGGGAACTCAAAAGAAAGAAAAACAAAGAAGAGTTAGGGAAGGTGACACTCGAGATGGAAATCTCCGGGTCAAGGGAGAAAACTTTTACCGGGATGCTAAAAAGGTAAAGCATTTGAATATGTATAAAGGTGGTAAGGCAGTTCGGAATAAGAAAGGAGAAATTATTAAAGCAGCCGAATTCCAAAGTACAGATGCACCAGTAGCAAGAGTTGATCCTAATAGAAGATGGTTTGGGAATACCAGAGTTATTGCCCAAGATGCATTGAGCCATTTCAGGAATGCCATGAGTGATAAAAAGGATAATTCTTATCAGATATTATTAAGAAGAAATAAATTACCCATGTCATTATTGAATGAAAAGGATACTACCGAATCTCCAGTTCTGAGAATTATCGATACCGAATCATATGGAGAAACCTTTGGTCCTAAGCAGCAACGTAAGAAACCTAGAAATTTACAAGTGTCTAATTTGGAAGATTTAGCCAAATTATCACAACAAGATAATGATGCTTATGATGAAAAGATAGAATTGAATTCAACTTTAGGTCTCATGGGATCTACTTTAGATGAAGATGGATATAGTCAAGAAGCTAAAGAAGCCATTTTTAGTAAAGGTCAATCTAAAAGAATTTGGAATGAGTTATACAAAGTCATCGATTCTTCTGATGTAGTAATCCATGTATTGGATGCTAGAAATCCTTTGGGTACTCGATGTGAATCAGTTGAGAAATATATTAGAGACGAATGTCCTCATAAACATTTGGTTTATGTACTTAACAAGTGTGATTTAGTTCCTACTTGGGTGGCCGTATGTATAAATTACTTGATAACAACTTGAACATGAACAGTATGGAAAAGCATTATAAGGAGTGGGTTTTATTTTTATATACCAAAGCATTGTCAGGGTGATTCCTAATTGATTTAATCAATAACTTTCTACGAAATTGCCTGTTACGTCTTTGGGAGATTAAATCCTATCCGTCTGTGGATCTGTCGTCGTTCTGATGACAATTATATCTACTCCTAATCGATAGTTTTTATCGATTGCTTAGGATAGTACGGGTTTCATCTTTAGATATTACTCATTGGTGTTTAATCTACCTGATGAGTATCTAGAGACGTCACCTACATACCTTTAAAAAATCCCTCCTTTATAATGGATCTCTTACCATGTTCAAAGTTGCATTTCTTTATCCTCTTTATTTAAGTTACTAACATCTATTTAGGCTGCATGGGTGAAACACCTTTCAAAGAATTATCCTACATTAGCATTCCATGCTTCTATTACCAATTCATTTGGTAAAGGTTCATTGATTCAATTATTACGTCAATTTTCCTCCTTGCATACTGATCGTAAACAAGTGTCAGTTGGATTTATAGGGTATCCAAATACTGGTAAATCTTCAATCATTAATACATTACGTCGGAAAAAAGTGTGTCAAGTGGCACCCATTCCAGGGGAAACGAAGGTGTGGCAATATATTACGTTGATGAAGAAAATCTTTTTAATTGATTGTCCTGGTATTGTCCCTCCATCTCAAAAAGATAGTGCTTCTGATATTTTATTTAAAGGGGTCGTAAGAGTAGAAAACGTTTCAAATCCTGAACAATATATCCCTGATTTATTGAAGAAATGTGAAAGAAAGCATTTAGAAAGAACTTATGAAGTAAAAGGCTGGAAAAAATTTGAAGACGATGAAAGCTTATTGGAAGATGCCAGTGCTGAATTTATTGAGTTGATAGCTAGAAGACAAGGAAGGTTATTAAAAGGAGGAGAACCAGATGAACACGGAATTGCCAAACATGTATTAACTGACTTCAATAGAGGTAAAATCCCATGGTTTACCCCACCTCCTGAAGATGACCAAATAAGAACTGGTGAAGATAAGAAAGCCGGGTTCAAAAGAAAAAGAGCTGAACGTGAAAATGAACAGCTTGAAGCAGACTTGGAAGAATACAAGAAACAAAAATTTGATGATCAAGGAGAGGAAGAAGAAGGTGCTGAAGGTGCTGAAGGTGCTGATGAAGGTGAATGGGAAGGTATAAAGGATTAAATAGGATATATCAACTCTTTGTAAATTATACTACATATTATTTTCTGCATTTATTGTCTAGTTACATGGTTCTCTCTCTTTAATACACATTTATGCATAATCATGACAAGCTATTAAAAAGGTCTACCAAAATGCACAATTCCAGCTTTTACACCTCCAGGAGTTGAAGGGGCAGTTAAAGTACCACCATTAGGTAAAGCATCATTGGTAGCCAATCCCCAAACAAACCCATTAAATTTCTTAAATAAATCTTTATCAAAACCAGACTGTCTTAATAATTCCTTAAAACATTCCATTACCAAATAAGCATGTAAAGTCGAAGTCATTTGTTGACTATTATTTAATTGGGTATTTGAATTATTGGTAAAAAATTGACGAATTAATGGAGATATAGGTAATAAATGTAATTCTTCTGCTAAATATTCAATTGATGGTTTATTGGAAGATTTACCATCGGCGTTAACTGATTTATTCAATAATTGACTTCCGGCTAATTTTAAATCCAAGAAATTAGGGAAGTACTTATTACAGTACCATTGAAATTCATCTTCATTGATTGGTAAATTATCATTCATCAATAAACTCACAAAGAATCCCAAATCATAACCAGCATGGAAACTAATCCAATTAATAGTATTATCCAATAATAATCCACTCTCAAGCATCAACTCAGCAAAATTAAAATGGGGGATCCCTTCGCTCATATGTAGTTGAAAATTAATTTGAGAAGTTTGAGATAACATTGACAAATGTTCTTCATTAAACATCTCTTTGGTAATATCATATAAGAAATTGAATTGCCAAATAATCGAATTACTAATTTCATTATTTTTATTGATTTTTATCACACATAATGATAATTGAATCAAGTTCAATAAATCAGAATTGGATCGTAACGTTTGGAAATGATAATCTGATGAAGATTTAAATGACCCAAGAGGTCTAGCCACTATTCCAGGTATCTCTTGATGAATTGATATATAAACAGCATTGGTCTTATCGTTGGTGAAGGTCCTTAAAGAATGAAACTCTTGTTCTAAATTATGACTCCATACTTCTCTGATAATAGGGATTTGATGCTGAGTAGGCTGTGGAACTGGAGCGTGTGCTTGAAGTTGTTGTAATTGTTGGATTGGGTGAATCTGGCCCGGAAATTGTTGTTGTTGTTGTTGCTGTGGTTGTTGTGGTTGTTGTGGTTGTGGCTGTTGTTGCTGTGGCTGTTGCTGCTGTTGGGGAAGAAATTGGTGTTGTTGTTGTTGTTGTTGTAATTGTTGTTGCTGTTGTAACTGTTGTAACTGTTGAATCTGCTGAATCTGTTGAATATTCACTCCTTGGTTTCCTCCGGCAGCAGTGGTAGGACCCGAATTACTACCACCATTTATAACGGCTAACAACGGATTGGCAGCACTTGGAGTATTAGCTGATTGGCCCTGCAAATGTGCTTGTGCTTGGGCCTGTGCCTGTGCTTGTTGTTGCTGTAAATGATGGTTTAATATCTGCTGACGCTGTTGCAATTGCTGCTGTTGTAACTGAATCTGAGATACCTGAGGAGACTGGGTGGGATTATTAGCAGGCTGTTGGCCCAGCTGAGGAATCTGATGCTGTAAGTATTGAACGTGAGGAACATTCATTTAGGAGAAAAAGGCCACGTAGTTTTAAAGATATCAGTGATCTTCTTAATAGATGGATCTAGAGATGTGTTACTGATAGCCTTCTGGTTAACTTTCAACGAATTCATCCTGATGAAAAATTTAAATGCGCAATATGAGTGGGACACGTCGAAATCTGGTCCCATAGTAAGATAATTAAGAGGAAGATTTTGTATTATAGAGTACAAATAAATGGTACGGGTAAATAAAAACTTAAAGTCTATAGTTGTTCTCTGATGGCTGCAGTATCTCTATTGGCATTGACCAAGAAATCGTGGTCTCCAAGTTTTCTAGGTTTTATAATAGTCTGGACTAAGAAAGCAATACCTAAGAATAATGATAATGCAGCTATCACAATGTAGATGATTCCTAAACTTAGGTTATGACCACCAAAAATGGAGTTTGTTGTTATAACGATTGATTTGGATCCATCATAATAAGAAGTTGGATAATTAAGGTCTATTTGAAGCTCATAAGTTCCTGAATTTAAAGATTCAGTTTTGTTAACTCCGTATAATTTATAAAAACTAGGAAGACCAGCAGTCCTCATCCAATTTTGTAATAATTCCCATTGTTGTAAGTTGGGCAAATTTGATTCATTGTAGCCTTCTGGGAACATTTTATACCAGTTGGGAGGTGGAACAATGTCTTTGGGATCATATTCAGTATTTTTATATCTATGATTGACATCAGAAGACCAGGAAATACCATGTTGTGATAATATATAGGTTTCGTTATTTTCAGCACTTTGGGTGTTTAGTAACGTCAAATTTGAAATTGTGTCATTGAAATATGAGTTAGCTATTAATCCACAAGGATATATTATTTTTCGATCATCCCCATCTCCATGGAAATCTAATGGGGAGCAATCACTAGCAATACTATCGGGTGTTACTGCTATCCCTTTTAATTGTTCTAAATCATAACTTTCCAAATACATTCGATGATTTTGAAAGAAATTGGTCAAATGATAGTACATGTAAATGGGAGGTTCTAAATCTTTGGGTAAGTTGAATTGTATATGGCAAGTATCAACATCATCACCAAATTGATCTTTATGGGTTTGCAATTTCCATTTAAAATTAGGATTTTTATTTTTAGAATTGAAATGATAATCAATATAGTTCGAAGGTATGTCTTTAAAGTTCTCGGTGGCTTTGGTGTCACAATCACTATAATCCACCGTCATATATTCAACCCGGGTTACCGTGAATAATATCCCTATCCCTAAGGGCCCAAATATACATGCTAAAACAAACAAGAATGGAATAACGGTCTTTGGTGTCATGATCGGCTGCCATGCTTTCAATCGTTGTTGCCTAAACGCCGTATTTGGTGGTTTCCTGGACTTGTGGATTTTAGATTCAACGGCATTATTATCGTCACTATCACTGTCGGAATTATAGTCTGTTTTTCTTCTGCGTAGGAAGTTCATGGTGACGTAGTTGGCACTATAAGATGATAGGGCTGACAGTTAGTGTTAGATCAGAAAGAAAAAAAAATACCGCGAACGACTACAAATGAATGCTCGCCAAGTCCACGCCTACAACTAAGGTAATGTTACTATGTAAATTATTATAGACGAATCTATAGATGACGATTAATTCGAGGTTATTTATTTCTTCTTAAGTTGTTTCTTATCGGGTTTACGCTTAGGATCATTCTTAAGTTTGTTATCCTTTTTAGTGGCTTTAGATTCTCTAACTTCTAATGAAACTTCAATACCTTTAATGGTAGTCTTTTTAGCTTCTAATGCTTTTCTTTGACCTTCACTGTCTAAGAAATCACATAATGCAATATTCATGTTTTGTCTTAAAAATTTAATTTCTCCAAATTCTTTAGTTAAATGATCTTTTAAATCTTTTTCGGTTAATTCTTCACATCTTCTAATGTAAATTGGGAACCAATCTTCCTTTTTATATTTTCCATTTGGTAATGGAGTCACTGTTGGTTGAGTGGTTGGGGACTTTTTAGGTTGGGTCTTAGTTAAGTTAGGAGATGGTTTAGCCGAAGGAATAGGGGACTTTTCTTTAGCAGTTGCGGCTAATGCGGCCCATGAAATTGGTCCTCCTCCATTAGAGTTGGACTGGTTGTCGGTGGAATTGGAAGCTTCTCCTTCACTTTGCTGCTCCTGCTGTTCTTGAACCTGTACCGGAGCTGGTGATTCTGGTGGAGATGATTCCTTTTTGGTATCCTTGTCTGATTTTTCGAGTTTTTCAGACTCAGGTTCCTCTGATTTTTCAGATTTTGCAGCTTTTTCCGGCTCCTCTGGCTCTGATTTTAAAGGTTGTTCCTGTTGACCTTTTTCTGGTTTTGGTTCTACTTCAGGCTTTTGTTCTTTAACCGTTTCCATATCTTCTCCAGAATCAGCCTTACCATTAGCAGGTTTGGACTTTTTCAAATCCTTATCAGCCAACGTATTATGGTTAAATTCGTAATCAATGAATCTTAAGTTATCATTGGCAATATCAAAAGTTGATTCATTAACTCCTCTACACACTACAAATGTTTGACTAAATTGATAGTATGGAGAATTGTTCTTGGACCATTCACCAGCAACCACAATTAAAATACAATTTTTCAAACAGATCTGAATATCAGCATTAACAATGATAATTTTGTTCTTAGTTTGACCATTTTTCAAGTCATTGAAGAGACTTTTAATTGATTCAGTTCCAGAACCTTGACGTAAAGCTTTATTAATAGTGGGAATATCTCCGTGACTAATGGAACCATCGGAGTTATATAATTTGTACAAATTCTCAATGTTCTTATTATATAATTCATAATATGATTCAATGAAAAACCAACCAATAGAATTAGCTCTTTCAATAGTTAATTCTTCACCTTTACCAGATCCATTGCTGACATCACCACCGTTGCTCACTGATTGTTGAGCAGGTTTGGTGGAGGAAGCATTAGTGGTGGTGCTATCCTGGTGGGATGCAGGTGTGTTAGTACCACTAGGTCCTGGATTAGTAGTCATTAAATATATGAACAATCAAACAAGTGCTATTGATTAGATAGATCCTATGAATCAGTCAAATGGTGAAAAAGCGTTTTCTCAAAAAATTTTCAGTTGTTGAGAAAGCCACTACTTATGATTCAGAAACTAATATATTAGATAATGATATATTTAAAGATACGTATATGTTAAAGAGATGCAAGTATGAAGAGCAATTGGATAAGATTAAAGGAGACGGTGGTAGTGATACCAAAATGGTGATAATGATACCAAAATGGTGGTAGTAATATGAAAGCTAATCTTCCGGTTGGAAAACGCTGGTACTGCTGTCTATTGACATTCCTTTAAAAGCTCTTCTAAAATCTTATTCTCGACATCACTCTTATTACTTACCCCATTGAAATTCTTAATTCCCATTCTTCTAAGAACTTCGATGGTCTTATCTCTTGGGAATCCCATATTTTCAAATTGAACTACAATTTCATTGTCTATTCCGTATAAGGCAGAATCACTCAAGTTAGCTTGTTTGGATTCTACATCGCTAGCATAAATTTTAGTCCAATAAGTAGCAGTATCATTAAATCCTTTTTTATCATTTAAATAATGTTTAGCCACTTCTGCATCTTGAGGATCGTTTGGTTCAGGTGATTGTAAAAGTGATTGTAAGGAAATCAATGATGATTTTAATGTTAAAATTGGGGTCCAAGCATCTTTTAAAGTATCCAAACAGATAGCTCCAGTAACTGAAGAAATATTAGGATGATAAATCTTGGTGATAAATTTCATTTGTGGGGGTTTAAATGGATATTCATTGGGGATATTAATATCTACTTGAAAAGTACCTCCTTCATATGGCGTTCCTGGTGGTCCTTGAAATATCCCTGTTAAATGAGTCAAATCATTTTCATCGTTTAATTGTAAGCTAATTCCTGAATGAGTATCTTGTCTGCATTCTTCCAATTCTTTAGCGAGTCTTCTTACTCTCGACATTTTGCTGTTTGATATATATTACTCTATTGAATAGAACTAGCGTGTTTTGAAAATAAGCTGGTATGCGTGATCCGTTCACAAGTATATGTACCGCCTTACTGCCTTTTGCCAGTGGTTTGTCAGAAGTTTTGATCGAGTTTTGTGAGATCTGTCAGAGAATAGTGGATATCGCACGACTATAATATGATAGTATGATAATGGCTTGTACACTACAGTTTGTTCCTTACCGGAATGTTAATATCTTCTTATATTTATTCTACAAAGATGTTCTAATATACAAAGATCACTTCAAGATCCATTAACGTTATTCAATAAGGCATCAAATATTAATTTTATTTCGGGTGGCGCATTCTTAACAAATGGTAATTGGAAGAAATTGTATGATCCATTCTTAATTAATTCAGTGAATAATATGGTTAATCCCCATTGGTGTGGTTTGTTGACCATATGTCTCTCAATTAATACTCTAGTGATAATCTCTTGAACCGTTAATCGAGTATCGTTACTAATCCAAGAAGTCTTCAGGTTGAAAAGGTGTAAGAATATACCCACCAGCCAATGGGTGTGAGTACTTGGATATCTTAATTGGTTAGACAATGCATTGATCAAATGATATTTAAATTCCGAGGACCCATGGTTTAATAAATCATAAAATAATGCTACATGTGACCCCTTTGGATTAAATCCACTAGTTTTATCCTGAGTCTCTGAGATGGTTACATAAAGTACCACAGCATTAATTAATTCCACTTTATAGTTAATAAAGTCAAATCCAAAATCTTTCACTTGTTTTGGTTGATTCAATTTCATTCCATTATAAATACTCTTGACCAATCCAGGTGCTGGGATTCTTAAATAATTGTCAACCAATCTCTTGATTCCATGCTTATTTAATAGGTCAGTTGGTTGGTAATTGATGATGGGATTAGATTTCAACTCTTCAATTCGTTCAACTTTTAATCCCGGAGTAAATGGATTTTCTAATGGGATTTCCTTTGGGGTGGCACTCAAAATAATGTTTCTCAAATGTATATAATTCGATGGTACCGCCGATAATAATTGTAAATAATTCTCTGCCAAAAATTCAGGATTGTCATGATATAATCCCACAAATATTCTATTGATAGCTTTGAATATAACATTGTTCACATCTGTTTTAGAGGTGTCATCCTTAACATAAATTTCTTCAAACCTCAATAATGATGATAAAATCTTAACCAACATATTTTGACCTTGCTTGTTGGGCAATTCCAATAACCTAGGTAAAAACATTCGGTGACTAACCAACGAAATCCAAGCAAATGTAAATCCAGGAAATACAATAGGTTGCAATGAATTGAAAATATCTCCAACAAAGTTATAAAATTCACAATCCATATGATTGGTAGTATTTGGATCTAATACAGAAGCCTCATTCCAACTGCATAACAAGGATGAAAACAACCTAAAGTAAGCTCTCTCATTCCAACTACCATTAGGCAATTCGTGATCATTAGTAAATGACATCAAGATTACCCCCATGATGTTTTGAAGATAGGTCAACGCTTCCGGTACGCTCTCTTTATCAAATCTGATGATTATTTCCACAACGAGAGCTGCTAAGGCATCAACAGCTAAAATTGTCTCATGTTGAGTCCTACTTCTAATTTCATGTTCAGTAGCAAAAGCGGCTATAGCAATTTCGACAGAAGATTTGAAAAATGAGCTGAATAAATCAGAATCGGTTAAAATTCCATTTTTATGTAACCCTTTAATAAATTGACCTTTGAATTCTTTGCAATTATCGCCGTGTATACATAACTTAACCCACTCCGAGAACACATGTCCCATTTGCGTGAACATATCCATATCATTGGTTATGGACTCATCATTCAATAAATCGAATAATCTATCACGAGATTTTTTTGCTTCTTGGACCTCTGGGGCACTGTCATCTTCTCCTTCAAACTTAGCCAATAAATCCAATGTTATGGCAAACTCGGACCTTAAAGCTAAAGGTCTTAATTCTTTATTGCTAAATATACTCTCTAATAAAGAAGCAGCAAAGTCAATTAACAATGGGTTTTTGGTCTCAGAAATCAATTTTCCAATTGAAGAATCTAACTTGGAAGGTTGGACAAGCTGAACCTTTAATAATGAATGCATGACCAGAGAGTTCAACTTCCTTTGATCAGAAGAATGGACAAGCCACCAAGTTACATCTTTGGCCGTTGATGGAGAATACTCACATAACTTATCTAAAATAACCACAAAAATTTCACTACCGATTGGATTCTCGTGTGATTGAGTGAAAAGACAATTAACCGCATATTGAGCGACCTTTAATAATAGCTCAGGATATTTTAAAGCATTAGCTTGCGAAAGAGCCAATACGTTAGTGACACTTGCCGTAATTGGGTGGTCATTTGGAAGGTTTGACAAGGATATTTCTTTCGTCTCACCCAAGCTTTGAAGTATCCTATCACAATTCTGCGTTATAGTAGCAAATAATTGATCTACTGCAATGGCATTCTCATCTTGATTTAATCTAGGCATTTGTTGTTGTGGAGTTTGAGAAGCTTGTGGTGGTGGTAATTGTGATTGGGCCCCTTGTTGCGGTGGTGCCACATTGTTAGATTGAGTTTGTGGTGGCACCACATTTGGAGGCATTGGAGGATGTACCTGTTGATTCACTTGTTGGCCTGTAGCATCTGGACGAACAATATTTACACCAAAAGCATCATAAATAGCTAATTGACTTGCCGAAAGACCTTCGGGTGTTAAGCCTAATGGAGGGGGTAATCTCAAAGCATAACTAGTAGCACCTGGTTCAGTGTACCGTTCACCGGGCTTTGTGTTCTCCCTATTCAAGACACTTGGTCTCATACGCTCCTCAATCAATTCAATTATATTTCCAGTAGCAATCTTATTGACAATATCAACACATAAATCAACATTTGACTGGATAGCAGAATTCAATTCACCTAATGGTAAATCGTTAGGATTGATTTGGTGTGCTAGTAATTGAATCATGGTAGCTTCAATAGTCTCACTAAGAATCTTACGACCACTGCAAGCTATCATACTTTGAGATAATCTTAAGGCTAAAGTTTGATAACTTTTACGAAACTTGCTAATATCACCTTCATAAGCAAAGTCCTTCTTAATCAAAGCCTCTGTGGTAGTCAATACCGACTCAGAAGTTCTACTCAATATAGGGATAGCACATTCACGAACGGCCCTTGATAAAGAAGCTTGAAAAGCTCTTCTGAGATTCGCATTTTGAGTGAAGATTGTATTACCAACTAAGGTACTGAAAGATGTATCCAATCCACCTGCTGCTTGAGGTTGTTGAGGAGGTGGCAAAGCACCCGCAACAGATCCGTCCTCCGAAACCCTCGGTTGTTGTGGGACTTGGGGTTGGATAACATGGGGCTGTTGTGGTTGCATCATTTGTTGAGGTCCTTGGGTAGTAGGTAATTGAGATATACCGCCAACAACAGATGGGTGACCATGAGGATCTAATCCCATTTTGGCAAAGTCATTGGCTAAGCCATTAGCAGAGGGCTGAATACCAAATAATGCTGCCAAAGTGGTAGGATCTGGATTATGACTTCTAACTATGTTGGATTGATCAATATCTGAAATTTTCATATTGAAAGAATTAAGTAAAACTTCAACTTCAAATTTCAGATTCAATTTCAAGTCTGCACATTCATAGAGTTCAACCAATACTTGTAAAATACCCAAAACCCAGGGATTTGGTGGTCTAAAAATTTTCGAGTATTGAGCCTGATCCAAAATCTTGCAAACAAAAGGAATTATATGACCTAAAGTTTTAAAATCATAAGCCTCTACTAATAAAAACTTCAACCCAATTTGAGTTCTTTTCAAAGGTTTATCAGCTGCTAGTGTTATTTGTCCGAGCCAAGACCCTAAGTTCTTTAAGTGGTTTCTTTCGGTCGAATTATCTTTGAAGTTCCTCACTAAATAACTTACTTCTCTTAATGAAACATTCAACACATATTCGTAAAAGATCGGATCATTCAATTCTTTAACTAATTCGGAATATAATTGATGATTATTGGGCTCCGATTTAGCACGATCACCCACCAAGTAATCGGAAAACCAAAGGAAGAAATTCTCCGTTAATATATCCTTTACTTCAGGGAGTTTAGTTTTCAAGTTATCACTAGTCAAGTTGTTGACAAAGAATAATAACTTATCACTAGTATTTTCATTTGGTCTCTCCTGAGCAACAAAACCAATTGTCTGCTCAGTGAAAGTAATGGATTGATAATTAACCCCTGAATTCTCGTCTACTGTTCTACCAACAACCATTGGCTGACCACTTGAATTTGAGGAATTTGGTCTATTCGTATCAGCACAAGGAATCCCATTAGCGGCATCTTGAACAATTTGAAACATTTTGGCATGAGATGACAATGATTTGCAATCTAATAAATGCTTACAATAATTCGGGTATTCATGAAGTCTCGATTTGAAATTGTACAAAGCTTGCACAGCAAATTTAAATAAATGAGATTCTTGGGGCTGATTACATGATTCCCAAATAAAGTTCAAAGCAACTGTCAATGTGGTACCTTGAATGATGTCTTTCTGTAATAATGCCCCAAACAATAATGAAGTAGAAGCTAAAGCAGATAATGGATATTCTGGGAAGAATCTATATTCATCCAACAAAGAATGAATCATACAGGCAAAAAGATCTTGATCATGTGGTACATCACTATTTTTCAAAGTTATCAACATGTCCACGATGTCTCTGATGTCTAATTCCTTATTGTACATCTTCGAATAGTAAGCTTTCATTTCTTGTTCAATTCCATCTGGGAAAGTATTAGAAACTTTGTCATTTGCTAAAATAGCATCATCATGGCCACAACCAAAGTTTATTAACCTTGGATAAGTAGTTAGTAATTGTAGCTGTAAATTCTTCAACCTTTCACCGGCAAATAATCCAGTATTCTTTGTAAGGATCCCTAACAAATAGTATACCGTGGGAACATTTAATACCTTGAAATTTGGATCTTGACCTTTCTCGAAATCTTCATTAGATCTCATTTCCAACAAATCCAAGATGGCCTGGACCACATAATTTTTTATGTTTTGATCATTATACATTGCCTCAAGGTTTGGTTTGAAATCGTATCCCCATACCGACGTATTAATTAAGAAATTGATGGCAATATGAGGATTCATTGATTTGAAACTAGAAAATATTTCATCCAGAAACCCCAAATCGATTGAAATTTTTGCAAGTTTCATAAAAGATTGGGAATTATTTCTAGGACCAAAATAATCCATCAATTTTCTCAAAGCCAAGTTATTATCCAATTCTCTGAACTTTTGAATAACTTGGTTTAAAAACTTGCTATCATTGTCCACCAACACATTGAATAGATTATCAATAACATTTATAATAAAAGGATTTTTATCGGCAGTGGCTAAACAGGCCGATATTAAATATTCAGGAAAAGTGTGACAATGGTGATCGAATATCTTAGATATTTGGTTATCGATCGATTTAGGATCCTTGTTTGCATTACCACTGGAAAGAATTTGATTCATAACATGCAATTCTAGCTTACCTATGTTTATGAATGAGATAATATTCTTTTTACCTAATTGGGTCTCTATTGGGGTTTCTATATCATCATCAAAACATTTCGTCAAGTTTGGCAGGGAATTTATATCATAAGCGCCTTGTTTTGGATCCAACGAATGGAATATAAATAATAAATCCTTACTGAAATACCAATCGTAATTTAAAAAGATATCCAATAAACCATTTTTAAAATCAATAGCTGATATGAATTCATTTATATTGATAATTGAGGGTTGAACATTTCTTTTTGAAGAATCAAATAAAAGCTCTTGAACTTTTGAGAAGACCAAATACCAATTTACTGTAAAAGCAGGGTTCGAATCCACTGATCTAAAACATACTTGCAACTGAGAACCTTTAGCAGTAGATTCTGGTAATGTTTTTATGGAAGTTAAATCATTTAAAGGATTGGGCGGTAATTTTTGACATCCCGGTATTAAAACCTCAGCAATTATCAATGCCAATGACAGATCAATTTCTTTTGGGTCAATTTTTAGGAGGATTTGTAACAAGGAATTGGGGTTAAAATTTTTTAAATCACTGCCCACTTCAACTAGAGAATCTTTGAATGACATGTCTGATAAACTTTGATAAAATGTAGTTTCAAAATCTGAAGGAAAATCAAAAATATGATTAGTAGCAATTAAATGTGACAATAAAACGGATTTAGTTGCCAACGGAAACTTTGGATTATATAACGTGGCCCGAAAAAGAATAGAAAAATAACTAGCGTGATTTAATTCTAAAGTTTCTTGACCAATAGAGTGAACTAGCGATAATGCTTTTGATCTGACTTCACTAGTATAAGTATCGATAAATTGACCAATTAAATATAATTTAAATTCGGGTGAACAAGCAAGAACTTCAATAAAATCAATTACAGGTACTGTATCAAAAAGTTTCTTAAAGTGTGGATAAGCTAAATGAAAATTTTCAAGTCCTGTAATAAATTGAGTGCTAGCGGAAATTAGGAGTTCAATGGGCAGTAATGGAGTATCAGGATTAGTGGTGATGCCTTGACTCGAATATCGCAATGAAAGTAGACTAAAGCACTTACTGTAAAATAGACCAAGAATAGAGTCGGAACTATTCTGAATAATATATCTAAGCTGTTCAAAGTTTTGTTTCCAATTGTCTTTGGTGACGGTAGTGATTAAAATGAAAACTTGATTAGCAATACTTTTATCAACTTCTAACGCAATGCCCCTGGGGCTATTTATATTATTAAAAGACACGGTTAAAAGCTTCGATTAGAAAAACTCTGATTGTATGAATTCTATCAAAGATTAGCTTCTTTATAATTGAATATGAAGCGCTTTAATATCCATAAACCTATGAGGATAAAGTTGGGGATGGAGAATCGGTAACAAGGGTTTCTTTTTTTGATATCTTGAATAGACCTTGTACCGCGAGTACTGGAATTGTTATCAAAGTACTGCTGTGGTTGTTGAATGAACTAATGAACTAATTCAATCTGCTGGACGTATCGGTTGCAGTATTGATGATAATATTTTGTGGAAAAAAAAATCTGTTCTTCCAATGGTCGAAAAGATTTTTGCGCACTTACCCGGACAATGGTCTGGCTGCTATGAACAAGAGATAGGGTAGAAAAGTATAGGTAAAATGTCAATTTAAATTGTATGCATAGTGTATATAAAGCATTTATGTAGTTTTTATATAGTGTTTATATAGTCTTTATTGAAGCATATACCGGGGTAAATACCGTGAATGCTTTGCTTCATCATTACCAATGGAGTATAACTATTCCCATTATATGTCATCTAACACTTCAGAAATTTCTGTCCTTAACCCATCATCAACTCGATCCATACACTTCATTAACAAACTCTTCATGACCCTGTTCTGTTTAACAACATCATTACGAGTAGGACTTGAAGGGCGAGTAAATGAGGGTAGCTTAAGATAATCGACGAACTTCGAATTGCCGGAATTGGAAGAATCAACAGTAACATCGGAGTAAACTGATTCTAATTCAACATTATTGTTAGGTTTTCTAGAAAATATTGAAGTATTAGATGGTGGTAATGATAAGTTTGAAATATTTAAGTCCTTGAATTTATCCATCATTGATGACTGAGTTCTCTTATGGGTTTTCATAGGTTTATTGTTGAAATCTTTGGGTTTGAAAAACAATGCACTATCGAAAGTGAATAACAATTCTCCAAAAAAAGAATTGATATCCTTCAATACTAACCCCCATTTACATTCGTTTAGTAAATGTTGATAAATTACCTCTTCATCTCCTAAGTTTAAGGTCATTATTATGGGTTTATTGATTATTAAAAGCCCCAAGGAGATTTTGAACATGCCAAATTTCCACCCTTGGATCAAACAAAAGTCCATAATTCGGTTGATGATAGAAAGATCCGGAGTATGACTGGATACAAATGATAACCACCATTGGAACAAGAATACTTTCAAATCCACAAATTGATTGAGGTGATTATATAATTCGTTGTCAACCTGTGATAAGATATATTCAAATTCTTTGTGCCATTTATTCAAAGTGATAGACATCAAATTTTGAGTGAAAATATCATGTAATTCAATTTCGGATTCCATGATAGTGATTAATGCATGGAATGTCAATTGGGGATCTTTAAACTGATAGTATAGTGATCCTACTAAAAATAATAGTCCTTGACAGTAGCCTAGTTCCACATCATAATTAGCATAAACATTTAATATTGTTTCTAATTGCTTAATATTATCCTCTTCACTGAAGAATTTAACACTAGGAAATGTTCTATTTAAATCTTTACTGATCTGTTCAGAAGTTTCCAGGTTATAAGAATGCTGAAAATTTCTATACACCAAAAGTGATGTATCAGGGATCTTGTTAGAATAACTTATAAGAAATAATTTCTGCCAAACAAGAGCTCTAATTTGATAAGGAATACCTTGTTGTAAAAATAAAAATTGAGAATAGTTGGGAAACGTGTTGATGGTCCTAGTAGGATTATTCAAGAATGATAACCAATAATTCATTTCTAACCCTGAAGATACTTTAGAATCATTTATAAATTGCTTACAACAAGGTTTATATTCACTAATTGCCTTTCCACACCGATTGCAAGTAGTGAATTCATCACTGGTGTACCGATAGTTATCAAATAAACTCTTAATGTCAGGCAGATTCTGTGATGATTCATCACCATCAGTTACTACTGTCATAACATTATACTCGATTTTTAAACCCAAATTGTGTAAAGTAAGGGAAGTATCCTTAGGGTTAGCCTCATGGAGACTTTGCTCAAACTCAATTAACGATTCGTAGTCAACCAGCATGGATAGAATAATAGGAACGGCTGCACAACAAGGGGAAGTTTAACGATAGAACGAAGAAATAAAAATGAAAGCAACGGCGCAAAAGACCTTTAGTTGTTGATTAAGACGAAGTACCACCACCGGGTTAAAAAGGAGTGACTTGGAGATGATCTGGATAAGAAATGAATAGGAAATAGATGTGATATAAACTAATTTACTCAAAGGAGGGTATCACAAGAAAATGTTAGGTCGCGTTCTGACTAGTAATGGTCCCACTGGTGTGCCCAGTTCATAAAGACTAAAAGCGGAAAAAGATCTCATTAACAGTGACAAGATGGTTTACTACTTCAAGGCAAATGTAAGTGACGAATATGAAGATAAAGAGTATGACATTTATATGGGGAAAGACAAGGTAGAGAACGATCCGTTGATCAAACATTCCCATTCCAGAAACCTTTGGTTTCATGTAGACAAACACAGCTCTGCCCATATTTATATAGAACTCAGTAATGAAGAACGGTTAAAAAACTTCAAGGATTTGACCATCTCCAGTCAATTATTAGATCAAGTTGGACAGTTGACGAAAAACAATAGTATACAAGGGAATAAAATCAATAATGTTACAATTATTTATACACCTGTTTATAATTTGGTTAGTGATGGATCGATGGATATTGGAACTGTTAGTTTCAAGAATCCACAATTGGTTAAACGGTTCACCATTAGTAAACGAGATAATATGATTTTAAATAAATTGAACAAGACTAAGAGCGAAATTTCGACTCAAGAGTTTATAGATAATCAGACCACTGCTGGAATCGAATATGAAAGACAAAAAAGAGACCGGGAACGAATAATACAGAACCAAGAGAAAGAGATGGCTAAACAGCATCAACTTGAAAAACAACGAAATAAAGATCCTTATGGTGATCTATTTATTGATCAAAACATGAAAGGTAATAATAACCTAACCATGCTGGAGAATTATGAAGATGATTTCATGTAAAAGTATTTATATTAAATAACATCATTAAACTATAAATACACAAGGTGTACTTTAATCAAGTCTAAATGGTAATTTACCAGCTTCTTTTTGATCATTCCATCTTTCAACCCAATCAAGTGGACATAATGAAGTATAAGTTTTCCAGAAGATCTTACATGGCTCGAATTCTTCTCCCTTCACAGCAATACATTTTTGATAATCAACGTAGGATTGAGCACAGTTTTTTGTTTGGTTGATGTTAGGAAATCTTGGGTCGAATTGTGGAGTATCAAACTTGAAGTTTTCTGGATCTATAGCCATGGTGATTGTTGTTCTAATGCTAGTTCTTCTGTCTGAAAATTGAGAAAAACGTACGACTGGTGAGAATTTTCTGTGCTCTTTTAATTGGACAAAAATGGTCGTGTGGGGCCGGCGGGTGCGACTTGAGTCTATTGATACCTTTTGCAACCTTGAAAACAACTAAATAGCGCCAGCAATTATTTCATTCCACCTCCTGGACTTTTAACAGAAATTGGATATTAAGTCTAGGTTTTGGCTATTTTGTTCGGAATATGAAACTCGTGCTTGTAGTATACGCAGCTAGTATTATATAGAATTATGTATTAAAACTAATATTATAGTACAGAAAAGGTATTAGAAAATTTTAAAAATATAATCGTCAAGAAATATAAACAAACCCATTAAAAAATAAACTGAAGGCAAGCTTAATTGCAAAATAAGAAACGTGATCTACCAAAGAGAGCAATGGTAGGTAGAAATGTACAACGAGAAGAACAAGCATTAAAATAAAGTTAAGATTAGATCACCATAGCAGAAAGCATGGCAATGAAAGCAAACACCCAAGATTTACCAACAGCAGAAATATTGGCAGCGGCACCTTCGATAACTGAAGCAGAAGTGGTTTCACCTGCAACTTCACTAGTTGGACTAACAGATCCAGCTGCAACGGTACTAGGAGCGACAGAACTTGGGGAAGCTTGATTAACGGTGGTGTATTGTAAAATAGTGGTGGTACTGTAGATATCACCTTCAGAATCAGTAGTTACTGCTACTTCACATGGTACAGTCACAGTTGTTCCAGCTTCTTCAGTGACAACACTGGAGGTGTATCCTTTACAGACATCACAATCACCTTTAGTATAGGTGTGGGTGACAGTTTTACCAACTGTATCAGTGGTTACTTCAACTTCACATGGAACCGTTGTGGTGACACCTTCAGTTTCAGTGACCATAGTGGTTTCATAACTGGTGCAAACCGGACATTCGGCTGTCACAGTAACGCATTTCCCTTTAACACAAACAGTAGAAGCAGTTTCAGAGTCAATGATAGATGACTCGGTGACAAGGTTTCCATCTGAATCCGTAGTGACAACAACATCAGCGATACCGGTCACGACGTCTCCATCGGATTCGGTAGTAGTGAACCCGGTGGTATAATCGGTACATTCAGGGCAGTCGCCAATGATATCAGTTGAGGTGGTCAAGTCACCATCGGAATCAGTAGTAATAATGACTTCACCAGATTCAGTAGTTGGATTTCCATCAGCATCAGTAGTAGTCCAAGTAGTAGTGTAATCAGTACATTCAGGACAGTCTCCAATGATATCAGTGGAGGTGGTCAAGTCACCATCAGAGTTGGTGGTAACAATGACTTCACCAGATTCGGTAGTTGGGTTTCCATCAGCGTCGGTAGTAGTCCAGGTAGTAGTGTAATCAGTACATTCAGGACAGTCTCCAATGATATCAGTGGAGGTGGTCAAGTCACCATCGGAATCAGTAGTAATAATGACTTCACCAGATTCAGTAGTTGGATTTCCATCAGCATCAGTAGTAGTCCAAGTAGTAGTGTAATCAGTACATTCAGGACAGTCTCCAATGATATCAGTGGAGGTGGTCAAGTCACCATCAGAGTTGGTGGTAACAATGACTTCACCAGATTCAGTAGTTGGATTTCCATCAGCATCAGTAGTAGTCCAAGTAGTAGTGTAATCAGTACATTCAGGACAGTCTCCAATGATATCAGTGGAGGTGGTCAAGTCACCAT